>VWZO01011706.1:1075987-1419134 GCA_013396975.1 Bucco capensis | reverse complement strand
GCTCCTCTTCGTTGCCCCTGCCGGCGGGACCTCTGACGGTCCCTGCCTCTGCCTCAGAGACTATTTCGGTTTGTTGGGTGCTTTTTGTTGTTTTCTTTTTATTATAATTTTTCTCTTCTCTCTCGCCCTTGCTCCAGCCAAGGTGAATGGCCCGCGGTGGGTGTAGCTGGCCTCACCGCCTCTGCAAGGGGAAAATGGTGGCGGTGGGGGTGCTGGCCGGCCTGTCGGTGCTTAGCCTCCTCACTTACGGCTACCTGGCCTGGGACAGTCTCGGACTCGGCCCCGGAGAGACGGAGGCGACCAGGGCCGGGCTGGGAGAGGAGCCGGGGGCCGGCGCCCCCAGCTCACAGCCTCACATCATCTTCATCCTGGCTGACGATCAGGGATTCAGAGACGTAGGGTACCACGGATCGGAGATCAGGACACCAACTCTGGACAAGCTAGCTGCTGAAGGGGTTAAGCTGGAGAACTATTATGTTCAGCCTATGTGCACACCATCCAGAAGCCAATTTATCACTGGAAAGTAAGTTTGCTACTACTTCATCATTCAACTCACCAGCTTAAGCACTGTCCCTGTTGAAAAGAGCACGGGTTGAAGCTGACTAGGTACACCTCTGCTTTATCCTGTAAGCAGAGAGGTGCCTTTCAGATTCGCTTAAAACGGTGAACAAAATAGACTTTCTACTGTCTTTGAAAGAGCAAAATAAAAACTCAAGCTCTTCTAGCCAATAAAGGTTCAGCACTGTGAGCTACCCCTGCAGAGTGCTATAGGACATTTACATTTACTGCATTACTAACATACGTGCTAGTTGTCAAGTACTGTTGCTATTAGCGGCATGAACTCAGCTTAGATTTTGTGTGCAATTTCAGAGTGACTTACAGGAGGAGTTCGTGCTGGGGAGCTGAAAGTATTACGTTTTCTCCAGTACATTCATTGCAGCTGGCACACTGGATCATGGGTCCCGCTGAACCTGGAGTTAATGCAAGTTTTCTATGGGGGGTTATATTGAATTTAGAAGATAATTTGCTGATGTGTCACATGTGGATGAGTTCAGGGAATCCAAGCTATCTTTCAGGATCTTCTGAGATGCAGTATCTCTCTTTTCATGATGTAGTTGACACTTTGCAAGCAATTAGAAACTTTTCTCTTAAGCCACTAAAATAGGTACCTCACCAAAATGGTAACAGCAGTGCGGTGACATTGTGTGCTTTGTGTCTTTGGTAAATTGTGTTTTATTGTGGTCTGTTAAGTAAGTAACCAATTACACAACCTAAGGGCCTTCTTACATGTGAAGGTCAATAAGGATTAAGGCACAGGGTGGGGGGGATGGATGGGTGTCGATGACTATGCATTTGAGCTGTAGGAATGGTTTCCAAATAACTCCAAAAGTGGACACATTTACTCTGGAACAAAATCGCCTTGTTTCTGTTTAGCTTTATCCACTTTGACAGGAACAGGGTATTCTTAAAAGAGAAAAAAAAAAAAAGAGAGGAAAAAAGTTACTTAGTTTATTTTCTCCTTTTCTTAACTATAAACAGGAACAAGGCAATGTTAATATTGCCATTAAAAGAAACACATGGTTAAATAAAACTAGCAACTGGTCAGGTGTTTTCCATCTCCATAGAGTAGAGTTGGAGATAGTTCTTGGTTGCAGTCTAGTTCCCAGACTTCTGGACCAAGAAGATTTACATGGAGAGCTGATGTTACCTAGAGCAAGACCACAAGGTTTTTTTGTTTGTTTGTGGGATTTGTTGTTGTTTTGTTTGTTGTTTTTTTTCTTTGTGTGAACTGTCTTACAAGTTATTTTGAGACACTCATACCCAAGAACATAGTTGCCCTGCAGCAACTAAAGTAGCAGCTTACAAGTGAAATGAGTATCAGGATAGTGTTTAATGTATCTTGGTTGTCTTGAAAGCCATGCAGCAGCTGGAAGCAAGGACCTACACTAACAGTATGTAGCTGGCCAGCTTTCTGAGGACAGTGGTTTGGGAACCAGCGCTTTACAAAGGGAATGTCAGACTGCACAATAATGACTCACGCTGCAGCTGGAGGAATGGGACAACTGGGCTCCAGGGGAGCCAGGGTGCTGCTTTGGCTCTTAGAGGCTGCAGAAGTTGTATAAACACAAAAAAAGAAGAAGAAAGTACACTGAGGAAAAAGAGTAACTCAATTTAACTGTTTTAATCCTTCATTAAATATGAAGCGGTTTGTGTGTAAATATATACTAATAGTAAATATATACTAATGTTAAAATGTAGGCCCGTTAGGAGGAACCCTGCTCTTTTCATTGGCTCTTCAGATGGAAATGGTTCTGCAAATCAGTCTTCTTTGGGTTTGGAACCTTTTTAGGAAAAAATAAACTTGCTTATACTTCATTTTTATTTTCTTAGTCTGCTGGTCTAAAACCCTTAGAATATTTTTTTCATGTTCTACTTTGGGGAAAAGGAGCAGCTGAGGGAAAGAACTATCTCGCATGACTGAGAAATAAGGGAGGCAATGGTGAGGGCTCAATAGGCTTGGGTAGAGTATTGACAAGGCAGATGCAGAGGATACTGTTGTCTATTCTAGCCAAAGATAAATGGTAGTGATAACTACTTTTAATGCATTCTTAGTAGAGGCACCTCAATTAAAATGCCAGGATTCATAAACCTCTAATCCAGGTGAAGTGTTGTGATTTCTTGAATTCTAAAACGTGTTTGTTCAAGGCTCAAAGCCTACTCGTCCACTGAAGAATCACTTGGATGCTCTATGCTCCCTGTACATGTACCACACTTAACAAGTTCCAAACATTATCTGATTGATCTATGAAAAAGAGACTTGTGTAAACGAGACACATTAGGGAGCACTGACTCACATTGCCAAGTCAAAATCAGATTTCAGGCAAAGAGATTTCAAATGCTCTTAATTCTTCATAGGTCTTCAGGCAGTCCCTCTAAGGCTTGTGCTAGTAAAGAGACCCATCTTTTAGTAGCTGTACTATGCTGGTGAATGAGCATGGGAAAGCAGGTTGGAGGTGACATGTTAAAAGGAAGAGGTAGAATTAGCTCTTTTTTCCCACTTAGTGCCTTACCACAGCATAACAGCTGGTGAGCCTGTCTTTCTGACCACTGTTTGCTTTCTCATGCCTTGTGCTTGAGGCTTTGGCCTACTTTCATTTCTTGCTTTCCACCAGTACGACCTCTTCCCCTATGCACTCCATCAAAAGCTATTGCTTTTAGGCTAATAGTAAGTCTGGCTTCCACAGCTTTTTTATTTTGGTCTTTATTTATGGGTGTGGGGAGGGGGTTGTAGCTGTGCTGAATCTTGGGAAGGGAGGAGAAAAGTGTGAGCCAGTGGGCTGAGTGCCACATGCAATGTGCTCTCCCGGCTGGCTGCACTGGGGCCAAGGCAGGGAGGTAAGGGAGGCAGCCCTTGGGAAGCAGCTCAGCCCCTGCTCCACAGCTGCACAACTGCAGACGCAGAAATGACCTGGATAAGAGACTTTGCTCTGGCTTGTGCTGCTCCTGGGACCACTGTAGTTCCTGCCTGAGCTGCTGCAGCTGGATTGAAAACTTGATCATCAGTGGTGTTTTGGAGACTCATCCCTAGTGTTGCTTTGTCCTGATTTGAGTAGAGCAATGACCTGCTTATACACAAGAGGTTATTGACCTGCTGATAAATTGTAGAGAGGCTGTAGTCATGTTTGGCTTTTTTCTGTTTTCCTCCCAAAGGATGTGACTGAGCATATGTTGTCCTCCAGACCATTTGTATTGCATGATACACTGGTTTTTGTTGTTTTCTCCTTGAAAGTAGTAGGCATGCCTCAATAAACGAAATAATTCAAGCAGAATAGCTCTGGATACCTAGCTTTAGTGCAGAGGTGAAACATATTTTACACAGGCACTGAGTTAGTTGAGAAGAAATTTGGATGTGTGTGTATGTCAGCCATGCTGGAGTAGCCATAAGATACAGAGAGACATGAACGTGGTACAGAACACAGCTAAACTAAAAGACAACTTTTTATCTCATCCATGAAAGAAATGAAAAATAAACACATTTCTGTTGTTTATGTTATTGTAGCTTACAGAGAAGAACATAAAAAATAGTGGCTCAGACTTCAAGTCTTCAAGTTCTCCCTCCTAGGGAAAGGGGTTAAGAACACACAAGGATACTCAGCCTGTGCTCAGCAGCTAGCTAGCCAAGCACTTACTGAGTGAGCTGTTGCATCTCTATACTTCATAGCCTTGATGATTTCTCATTACCTGAATAACCTTGTTTGGTAGTAGAGTTAAAGAAGGTCTTGATTATGGAACATTATAGGTCACCTAATATACTAAGAAAATGTAAGAATATTTGTGTGTTAAGTTTTCTGCGTGTATGTGCATGAGAGTGAATTGAGATGAGGTGGTGAGTATAAGATTGATTTGTTATGGTCACATGTGGCATTGCTTATTTGGATGATTTGTTAAGTTACGTTATCACAAGGAGTCATCTCCTTTTTAAATGAAGACTTATTGAAGCATAGTCAGTGTGTGGACAGTTTGCCAGAGGTTTTTAAGAAAATTTGAAAACTTATGACCAAAATGAGAAGTACTCTTTGAGCTGGTGAGACAAAAAGGCTATAAGCTTAGATGAACGTCTGTTGGTGTAGTTGACCCAATTCTATAGAGGGTATTATGCAGTGTGGTTGTATCTGCTGGAGCAATACTTAATTTAACAGCAGAATTTGAGAAATAAGACTGACTAATAAGAAAAGGAGGAAACCAAGCATAATATACCATAAATTTGTTTGACATTACGTAGGCAGCAGTCAACTACTTCCTCTTCTAGGCTCCCAGTTTTCTCCTGACCATCAGACTTGTAATCTTAAGACCATTATGTGCCCTTTGGGCCACAGGAAAGTTCCTGATCTATGCAAAAGTAGGGATCTCTGTAGAAACCAAAGCACAGCTAGGGTTACTAAACACTAAACACTTGGTTTTGCAGTGAATGCTTATGAGTCATGGAAGCCCTACACTAATCTCAAGAATGAGTTTTGCATGATGGGTGGAATGTGGAGATGGAAGACATTGAGAAATGTTGAAGGTCTGGGAAACTAATCTTTTTTTTCCTCTAAGATAAAATGAAATAGTGAGAATTTGCTTATTCAAAGCAGACAGAAATAGGTTGGATAATCAGTAAGCATAATCAAAGTGATATTTTAATATAAATAATTACATCTGTTATCTAATTATAGAAATATTACACATGTATAAAGATGCATAGCTCGTTAGTGTGTATTCTTTTGTAGGCATCCCTGTGTAGCAATTCATAGTTCACCATTAAAAATTACAGAATCTCAGCAAACTAAGAGTTACTTTGACAAACAGAAATAGAGAAAAGTTAAAGCACTTTGAATCAAAAGGAGTGGAGCCGACTTGCAAGTAAACAGAAATATTTTCTTCTGGAGGTTCAGACTTCTTGGTAAGCCTACTCTTTCTCTGCTTCCTTGGTGCATAATTGTCCAGACTTCAGTTTCAGCAGTTTGGTTGCTCTGAGAAGGATCCAGTACAGTGGTGCATGACTGGGAAGTTATCTTCTGTGCTCTGAGTTGAAAAGAAGGGTGTCAGAGTCTTCTTGGGAATACTGGGAAATGTATGTAACACTTCATTATATATATTCCTTATATTGCAGTTAACAATATATGAAGGACTGAAGAATATCAGCCTTAAGTGTCAAAAGATGGTCTGATACTTTATCTGTTTTAAAGTAAAGAGATTTGGCAGACATAAGTCCTAAGTTTAATTCCAATCAGCATTTCTCTAAAGAAACTGGATGGTGAAGTAATATGTTCTGATGAAATATGCCACTAAGACAGGAGGGACTGCCAGAGTTAAGGAGCTGTAGTGATATTGAAAATCATTTGACAAATTAGAGAAATAATCTGAAAATAAAAGCAGAATTAAAGTAAGCAGTGATAAATAGAAGACACTATGCTGAAGCAGGAATAACTTTACAAGCTGAGAAGGAACAACTGCTTAGACAGTATTTCTTTAGCAAAGTAGCTGGAAATATAGTGAATCATGCACTGAATGTAAAGCCAACAATGTCGTGCTGTTACAAAAAAGGCAAACATCATACCAGTTTGTATAAGCAGGAGAGCCTAGTAGATATGTGAAGCAGCTCTTCTACTCTACAGCTGGAGCACTTGTGCCCAAACTTGGGCATTGCTCTCCAAGAGCAATGTGCATGATTGGATAGTGTCTAGATAAGGGTGATCAGATAGCTCAGAAAGATAACTGTGGAGAAAAGATCAGAGGAAATGGAGTTTAGTCTAGGAAAGAGAAAGATGAGAAGGGACACAATAAGTCTGTAGTATTTTAAGAGAAAAGGCTTAATGTGTTCTCAGTGTCATGATGGATGGTACAGGAAATGAGAAGTTTTGTTGAGTAGAGAAAAAACTTAGGTTAGACAATAGGGAAAACTTTCAAATGCTAAAAATTGTGAAACACTGGAAGAGCTGGCTTTGGGAAATTGCTGAGTTTCTTCATTCACAGTCATTAAGAACAGACAAGACAAATATGTCAGGAATGACATAATGTAGCTGAATCTGTCTCAGGGAAAAGCGTTGAACTGGATGGCTTCTCTTCCAACTTATATTCATCTGTGGCTCATTTGAAGTACATATTCAGTACAGAAGGCATGCTGAAGGAGAGTGTTCATGAAGTATTTTTAAAGGCTGGAAATTATTTCAGCATTCATTCTGATAGAAAATCGTCTGTGTGAAAGTTGCATTTCAGTTTCCTCCTAGAAACTATATCCTCATTTTCTCTGGATTTTCAAGATTTTTCCCCCCCCTAGGCCTTTATAACTCTTGTGGTATGTGATTATTTCTGCTGCCTTCTTTCAGGACAATTTGTGGGACTGCTGCCAAAGATGTTGAGGTATCTTTTTCCATGTTCTTATTATGTCTTTCACTTAGGATGACATTGTCCAGATATTTTTATGCAGCATACATGGAGAACAAGTAAATAATTAAATACATGGACTTCATTTTCTTGTTTTGTTCTGCAGAAAATTAGATCCAGGTACTGAACTGCTCCATGGTCTTACACTATAAGCAGTCTGTTCATAACAACACTATTACTAATGCATTTATTTTATGTAACCACATATCAAGAAAGAAGAGTGGATGAAAACTAAGCTATTCGATTTGTGCAATTGTGGTTGTCTTTTGATTTACTTTTACTTTTCAACAAACTAATACAATAATCTATTTCAAATTTGGGAGAGTTAGATTTATTTCTTCTTTTCTTGTGTTGTTGTAGTTCATGTGCATTGATTTTTAAATGAAAATTTTATATTTTTTTGTGGAATCTGGTAATTTCCATTAAAAATCTAAAGTTTAGTAATGGATACTATTTGACATATGTGAGCAATTTCCTCTTCAGTGCATTACACTTCATGCTGCTTTTATGTTCTCCTCTAGACCAGTACAGTTTCTTGTGGTGTGAGTAGCTAGCACTTTCTCATTAATTCCTAACTGTAAATCTGTGAGGTTTCCTGTTTCCTCTATATCCTATGCCTTGTTTTGTATTGGTTCATAGTCAGATTTTCTATCCTGAGGTGACTTTGCTTAGTTTTAGAATGTATACTTAAGAATGAATGAGGTAATTTCACCAGTCTTGATTCATTAGATTAATAAAAATAGTGCAAGGTAAACAAAGGTTGTGCTTGTGTGAGTGATCCTGTATGGGATGTGTTTGCTTTCTTCTTATGATAGCTGCCCAATTTGTTAGTGTTCTTACTTAAAAGCCAATAGATGTATCTGGTGACCTCAGCTTTTCTCAGTCAATGTGAGTTGTTAGGATGAAATGCAATGTGAAGAGTTCACAAAGAAATCAGAGTAACCCTAATGAGTAACAATTTTTTAATATTGATATAAAAGATGCTTTAACTATTGAGATTTGACTAAAATAGCTTTAGACTTTTTGTGGTCTGTGATGAAATTGAAAAATTTATGTAGAGAACTTTATAGTACCTGCTGGCTCATAGTATGAAAGAAGCTAAACATGTGTCATGAGCCTAATGCAACTGCAATTGCAATAACATTAATAAAATGTGTGAGCCCTCAGCTGCGTATTAATTCAGGCTCTTATCACCATGTTATCAAGCTCTAGTTGGGAAGGAGAACATTGCTAGAGTAAAAAGTGAAGCTGGAAAGAGTGGAGAAAATGAGTCTCAGGATAGGGGGAAACAATGTAGTGTTGTTAGACTAAATGTGCTCTAATAGATATAGCTACCTCACAAATTGTGCCTCTCTTAATGTAATAAACTTTGTCAAAACGGTACTTGCCATCACATTTTATATACTGTTTTTTAGTTATCATGTATTATTGTTCATAGAATCATAGAAAACTGAGTTTGAGAGGACCTTTCAACATGGTTTCATTAGGCCTCCTGCCAACTTCTATTACACAGCAGGGACATATTGACTTTATAAACTATCTTTTATTGTTTGTTTCCTCCCAGAAATAATAAAACATTGCAAAATATTAAAGAAATTGGAATCTAGACTGTTAGGAAATTCCATAGCTTTACCAGTTTATCAATTTAAGTGAACTTAAGAAAATAATCTCATGAACATTTTCATGTTTCCATTAATCTCTTAAAAATAGTTGTTGTTTTTTTTTCTTTACAAGGGCTGATTAAATTGGTTTAGTGAGTTTGTTAATGACCACAGCATAATGCAGCTCCTTCCTTAACTGTTCCATGTTCCTGTTTTCAAGAGTCTTCAGAAAAAGCTATTCTAGTATGTTTCCTGATTTCACTTATAGCAGAGGTTTTGTCTTTTGTACTTACCTTACCACCATTAATTCAAATTCATTCTGATTTGAGTAGGAAGAAGAGAATTCAATCCTGTATACAGTGCAGAAGGAAGATAAAGTTCCATTGGTTCTTTATTTTGTAACTATGCAGTTTTGACCCTTTTACATTGAAAAATCTTTAAGGTTTCATTTAAGATTAAGAAGAATGAGCCTCTGTGATAAACTGAGGGATATTTGGCCATCTTGGTAATGCTAGGCATATATGCTGTAAGTGATGCAGTCATGTAATGATCAAGAACTTAGGTAATACTGTTTGGCACTGTAATAGCCCTGTGGAGTCTTTACTCTGTCATGAATTTCATTTTATAACCTGTGACAGTGATGTGCTTCCCAGGGTAAAACTGCACTCAGCATCTCTCTTGAGTTTTCAGGTTCTCTGTTGCTTTCAGTCTTTTGTATGTTTTTGCCACCTGAGACAGTTAAGTGGTTTCTGTGATGAGTTTCCATTGTTACCAGCTTCTGGTTTTGTGTTTGTTGTATCAGTTTGTAATTTGGGTACCACTTCATGTGGTGGTGATGAAGCTTTGCAGAATGACTCTTGCCAGGGTTGAGGTGGTTGCAGAGTGGAGCCCAGCAGTAGCAGGCTTTGGAGCCTCTGTTTGGAGGAGTTAAATCATTTCATAGATGTTTTCAGTAGAAACGCTTCTGCTTGCTTTGAGCTCAGAGCTCTCTATATAGTACTCAATATTTCTGCCATGCAAAACATTGGCTGTTTTCCATTGGTGAAGTGTAGCTCAAGTAGCATATATATGTCTTCTGTGCTAACCTCAAGGCTCTTGTCTGTATTGCTACTAGAAGCCAAGTGGCTTTCTTCAGTATCCTTTTGATACTCTGCCTGCTGCATGACCTTGAAGTACACTAGAGTTTCATCGTCTGACTTATAGCTGTTATCTCCTACATGACATTTGAGAACTAGGAATGATCTTTACCAGTAAGCTGATTTAATGGTTTTGTTTGTATAGATGTAGCTTTTCTGTACAAGTACTTCTAGTGCTTTTGAATCTGAAAAACTGTCCTGTCAAAATGACACGTTATTATTCAACATGCTCTCTGTATGTAACTGAGTCATACCTGCTCACTTCAGTAACAAAAACATATATTTTGCTACCATTAATCATGGTGAGTCAGGTAAGGGAAAATTAAGTTTGCAGGCTGTTTTACTTTGGTTTTGTAAATAAACAAGTCACAGTCTAATATATTAGAAGGAAAAAAATCAGAGTAATGCATTTCTGTGTAAAATTATTTCATACCATAGTTGGGTTTCTGGGAGGGCCTGGGGGTCATTTCTGCTCCTTAGAAAATTATTAAGCTTCATAGCAAATATATTTAGGGTCAGAAGCAGATGTAGGAGAAAAAAAATCTAAGGAGTTGTTCAGATGACAAAGGTTTTTCTTTCTGACCTTGGAATCACATTTGGAAGCCCTCCCTGTAGAGTGAAGGTGCCCAATGCACAAGATAACCCCTTACTTGAGTGAAACCTTCAAGATTATATCACAAAAATTTGAAATTGTCAGTTTCTTCTTCTAAACTAGCATTACTGGGGAGGCAAGATCTGTCACTCAGCAAGAGATTCCTGGCTTTTGTGTGTCAGCAGGTTTTGTTGTCTTTTTTCTTTAACACTAATAAAACATCCTTGTGCATTGGCCAGAATCTGTGGACAGTGCTGGAATTTAGTAAAATTCAGTGTTACTCATAATATTCAGGCAAGTGCTGAAAATATTAAATGTTCACTATTCAAAAAAAATAGGTGCTAAAGAAACCTTCTAAAAAGGCTTCCTAGAAAAAAAACTTCCATGCTTAAAAATACATCACTCCTAGAAAGAAATCCTGTCATTTCCCTGCAGTGATGATAGAACAGTCTGTAGAATAGATGTCTGATAGCCTTCTTAATGTATTGCTTGACCTAATTTTTGTAAAGTGCAATTCCTGTATTAGGAATCATCACCCAAATGAAGATTGTGACAGAAGAGTTCTAGTTTTAAAATGATTTATACCAAGAGATCATGTATGTAACTGGAAGTAGTTTTTAAAAGAACTGTCTTGTGTCCAATTTGAAAAGGAAAATAATGGAGTACTGAATGCCAAGTAGTTTTGATATCTAAAAAAAAGATTAGCAAGAGAGACATGTAAGTTTTCATTTTCTCTACCACTGTTCTTCTATGGAAAGTAAATTTGCTGTCTCACTTGAACTTTCGGTCTTCTGGCAACAAATGTACATGGCCATCATAGTTGGCTTTAAAAAAAAGAAAGTTTACAAATATCTTCACTCTTTTCTAGCCTAATTCCCTTGGCTTGCATGTGGGAAACTTTGAATTTAGCAAATGGAACAAGTGTGGTCTGAATCTGCTCTGTTTGGTAGCAGTTGATAAGTTGTGTCAAAACAGTCCTGCGTACTTGGAATTAAATTCTGCACATTTTTGAAGGAAACGCTTGCAAATATTGCCATGCTGCAAAAGTGTCTGAAACAGTTGGTGCTGGTACAACACTGGCCAGGCAGGAATGAAATTAAAGTATTTCCCCTCCACCATCTGCTCTAGGCTTATCAGCTGCTAATAGCATACAGAAATGGTGTCTGTTTGTAGTTACTATGCTGATCCAAAGCAAAAATATTTTTTCTGCTTAAATTGTTCCCTTTTCAAAGAAATCTTTCAGCAGTTTGGGCTTGAATGACCATGGTTTAATTGCAGTCAGTTTGTGTCACCCCCAAATCTCCAATGCATCAACGTTTGCTGTCCTTCACAATTAATAACCTAGCATCAATTGCACTGGCATGAATGGAAATACTCCAGGCTTACAGTGGTCTAGTGCAGACTAGTCAGTGAGTTCATATTGGAAAGTATTCAAATTCTGAGCCTAACTGAACTAAACATGGAACATAAATTTATTTCATGTCCTTTAAAGTATACTAAAATATTTTATGCAAATAGCCTAAACACTGCAGACTTCATGTCATATATTTCAATTATTTCTTTTAGGAAGCCTAAGCAAAGAAAAGAGATCCCATAGAAGTGAACTCTAGAAAATTTTACTCTAAATATAAATCGATATAAACAAGGACTTACTTATTGTTCAAAACTGTAATTTTTTTAAATGTATGGGGTTTATTTAATTCTTTTTGTCAAAGACAAGAAGTGACTGTACTTCCTCTCCCAGCCCTGTGCTGGGTGTATGGATCACACTGAGTCAACATACATAACTCGTGTGGGAAAATGTACTTCATGTTTTCCTCTGTGGTCCCAATTCTATCAAGTGATGCTCAGTCAGTGCTGGGGACTCAGCCCATGCCACCTCCAGTCATGGTAATGTCCTTTACATGCCTGCAGAAAGGGAAAACAAGGTGATATGCAACCATACAGGAAACATTTACATTTTCTACAGTCATCATGACTGTTCAGATGCTTAGGACAGCCTTAAAAAGCTGGTCAAGAGGCAGGGATAGAATGCAGTATGCTGATAATGTCAAGTACATGGGGCTGTCTCTTGCATGGTACACACAGGAAACAAAGCAAACCAGAGATAAAATTCTGTCAATCTCTAAAGCTGATGTCCCAATTAGATGGTTTACTAATTTTCTTAATTGTTAATGACTGTACTCTTCCTAGTATTTAGTATGCATTTCAGAAGCTTCATTTTTCCATTCCTGTCAGATAGATAAAGCTAAATTTAAGAGCCAGGGAAGATGTTATTACAAGATTTTGTTTCATACACACACAGTTTTGCTATGGTTAATGAAAAAGTTACAACTTATAAAATAGAAATCATTTATTAAGCATGAAAATGAATTCCCTTCAAGCTATAACTTTAGAAATTTAGAAATAACAATGTGCATTTTCTTAAATTAGTTATTCAGTTACGTAAATCTAAATAAACCCAGACAGTCCATTTAGGTACTTGAAACCAGGCAATACACAATAAACAGAGAAGTGCCCTCACACAGGCACACAAAAAACTCTGTGCAGCTTAACTCTATGTCCCCTCCTTCTGTCCCCTGCTGGGATTGAGGATCCTGGTGAAAAAACTGAGTGTTCTGAGTTTGCATGGTACAACCAGACACTGGCATGCCAGAAAACATGACAGGGAGAGAACAGATTGCTTCCTTTCTCTGAAGCAGTTGACTTAACCTTTAAGAAAAAAATGTTTGCAGACTCTCTGTGTGTTTGCTGATACCACTTGCTTCTAAATTTACACGATCGATTCATTATTTAAGGAAGTGAGGAAAGAAAGAAACTGTGTCTAAATTTGTGTAGGTGGATGATAATTCAAGAGCCAGCAAAGGAAGAGGACAACCTATGCTTGAGCCAAGAGCAAAACTTTGCTTAAGAGGGAGGACGTGCTGCTGTTCTCATGCTGCCTGGGCTCATGCAGGGTAAAAGCCTCAGCAGCAACAGTACAAAAGAAAATATGGGCCTGACTTCTCTCTCTTTCTGTCCTTCTTTGTAACCAACCCACCCAGTCTGAGCTTGTGCTAGGAATTTTTGAAAGCCATTCTTCAGAGGGACAAAGGATGAGAAATCCAGTATCTGTAATTGTTACAGACATCTGAAAAAGTCACTGAACCATGGAAACTGCAGATACTTTGGTCTTAAAGCTTTGGCCCTCCATAGCTGCTTCTGTCAAAGGATTTCACACAGCTTTAGAGACATTAATAAGTCTGCTTTCACAATGCCCTGTGAGAGGAGGATAGCTCAGTTGGTATTCTGGGTTGAAGGGCTGTGATGGGCAAATTCAATTCAGCTTGGCTATGGGGCTTAAGGTACTGCCTTGTTCAACTCTATCCCCTTTCCAAAGTCAGAGCTTACTGCTCAGGTGCTGGAGAGAGCAAAAGGGAATATAATTTTGGCTTTCCAACTTGGACCACAGTCTAGGGTATTAGCTGAAACTATCACTGAAGCTAGGTTTCTGCTAGGACCAAGGCACATCTTCTCTGTCGTGGGAAACCTCTGAGAGAGAGTAGAAAGAACAAGACCTCAAGAGGATGCCACTATTTATTAAACAGTTAGAGTACTATGTACTTTGTCCTTTGTCTCAAGGGAAGTTTCAGACAAATCAGTGGAGAGATTCCACCTTTCCTGAATCCATATTTTGCTTTTCTAGTTCCCAGTTTACTTTAGGATGGAAAACTGCAATGTGCAGGCATAGTGTATAAAATTTTTTTTGTTTCTTTTTTTTTCCTAGAAAATAAACTATCTGCAGGTAATAAAAGGCTATCAAAGAGTTTTTAAACAAACATGGCCATAATTGGGAAGAATTTTGAAGTAGGAGTTATTGAGTCAGGGGAAGTGGAATTTTATAAGCAGACTTCCAAGGGAGTGAGTGGGAGAAATCATTCTTTCTGGTGAGAGCATGAAATAGTGTATATGCATTTGGGAGTTTGATTAAAAGGTATAGTGTGCTTCATATGATTCCACTTGTTCAGCGAGCTAATTTAAATCTCTCTTTTCCATGGCTAGGCAAACCAAGAGCTCCATAATTGTCAAAAACTTGACATTTTTAACATTGTGAGATTGTAGTTTTATTTGATTTTTCCTGTCTCTTGGAAACTGTAGATTCAAGAAGAGAATGAACATTTTCTTCTTTTTTTCCATCCCAAGATAAGATAGCAAAAAAAACCAAATTCAGTTAGAAAAACAAAACATGTAGATGAGCAATATATAGTCTGTTTATCTCATGGCTATAGGATTCTGTTTCTTACCACCAGAATATCTGCAATTTTATTAGAGGTTGTTTAAATGCCTGAACTGTGCTTTTCTCAATAGAACTCCTGCTTTGCCATTTCTGTTTCTGTCCTTCTGTTGTAATAGAGCTGGAGATATTTTTCTCATTTTTCTTTTTCTGAGATTTGAAGTGTCCCACCTTGTACTGATGCATAAGAACAAAGGTCTTAGGGTTTGGGGTTTTGTTGTTGTTGTTGTTTTGGTGTTGTTTGGGTTTGTTTTTTTGTAAAAGATGTAACAAAGTCTTAACTTCTAATGTTAAGAATTCTGGTTTTCAGACTGTAATCAGAGTCAGGAAACTGGATGCAGGAACTTGACCCTGTCCAATATCCCTTGTAAGTCTTGTGACTGTCAGAAAAATGAGTCTCTCCATTTTACCATTGAAGCTGCTGAACTGTTCTTTGACTTGGAGACTGATTCTGCAGAGCAATAGTTCAAGTTCTCACCTGCAGTGTAGCCCAAGACCTTCTTCAGTGAACATGCTAAAAAGAGCAACCCTAGAGATGTGAGCTTCTTCAGATCTCAGGCCACAGTGCTAATGATAAAGGCTGACATGTCTGTCTCTTCTAATCCATTTTCCAGTTTCAACTCTTGGTAGTATTGTTTCCACTAAAAGGCTGGGTTTCACTGGATTTTTCTAATGATTTTTTTTTAACAGAAATATTTCACCAGATAGCTGAGCAGATTTAATTACTCTGACTTTTCAACAGGTCAGAGAAACACAATTCAAAGATCTGTTGTTTATAAAATATTTAGATACTGTTATGAAAATAAAGGGGAGAGGGAAGCTTATCTGACATACCAAACAACTGAAGATGCAGCATAAAACCTTCTTTCACGTCCCACAGCTGAACTTAGCTTACATATTTCAGGAGAAAGTTTGGCCAGGCATGGTTTTTCTGCAGCTGCCCCGGAGCCTATGCCATTTCCAAAGAGAACAATCCAGTTCTTTGCTATTCTATTGTTCCTAGGCTGCTGCATCATTTCCAAGCTATGCTCATTGTGACCAAGTGCAGAAAACTAGTTTGCCACAAAATTTCTTGTCTGCATAATCATGCAATCTGCAAATGAAAAGGGTCAGGAGTGAAGCAACATCAGTCAAGTTACTGGTGGATTTCAACTTGAATGGCATTCCAAAAAAACCCCAAACAACCAACCTAACCCCTGAAAACCTTCATTTCCAGGCAGTCAAAGCCCAAGATGTAATTACATTGTCTGTTAACTAGTTTATGGTGTCCTTCATACTGTTGTTATATATCATCATGCCTAGATTAGATGCTTTTCAAATTTGATTTTAGATAAGTAGCTATTTGTTTTTAAATTACTGCACTACTATAGCAATACTTCCTACTGGCTTTATGTCATTGGGTAATGTTAATAATTGGGCCAAGCACTAATGAAATCACTAAGTTCCACTCTGATGAGAGTGTGGTTTCCATGGATTTTTCGTATTTCCCATCCTTCTTTCATCTCCTTTCTTCCTAATATGGTGCAGTGGTTGTCATTTTACCAGGAGAGATTAATGCAGTTTCCCCAAATGACCCTGTTGGTTAAATAGACTCTATCAGAAAGATAAAAGAAAGTTCATTTTCCCAAGTCAGAGCCAAAATGTGTATTTAGCTCAGACTCCTAGCTTGCCAAGGAATGAGTGCTCAGGCTTTACAGATCCTTTGCTGCTATCCCATTTTGTTGCTGCTGACTCTTTAGCCACCTCTCTTGCATTTTGATTTTGAACACACATACATTAAGCCTAGTTTTGAAAAAGATATGCTTTATTTTAACACAAATAAAAGCTTAGAAGTTGGTCCTGAAATTCATAGAGCACTGCTCCTAAAAAGGTAGGTGTAAAAAGAAACTGCTGAGGAACTTTAAAGTCATGCAGCTAGATTACCAGAACTCAAACTATATTGTGTGATTAATATTGAACAAGTCAGCTGGGTCAGTTAGTGAAAAACTGGTGCATTTAGGCAGCATGGCAAAGTTGCAGGGGCACATTCACAGTACAAGTTGAAAATATATTTTATAGTGTGTACCCACTCTTGTGAAAAACCTGATTAATTAATCCTTGATAAACCCATTGCTCTCAGACAGTATCTGCAGACTCAGAGTGACTTATTAAGCTCAAGTTATACATAGCAAGGGAATGCAGGAAGCTTCAGGTTTGGTTAATAGAGATGGATAAAAATTTGTAGAGAAAATTGTCAAGACGCAAACTTCATCTAGTTTGTAACAGAAAATCACTTGGCATCATGCATCCAACTATGTTCTTGGTTTTCTAATCTTCTCTTGTGTGAGGCTGCCTTTCTAAGAGCTCTCTTGTTTTCCCTCTCTGGGGCACTGAACCTCATACTGAACTTTTCTTAGGCCATTCTGGAGCCCCAGGCTGAGACTGGGAAGACCAGGGCTCTTTTTACAGTTATGCCTTTGGTGATGGGTTACTTTATTCTTCCCTACCTTGGAGTGCCTGTATTAAAAAAATTGGGATGTTGATTTATCTGTTTTGTGGAAAGCTTGGAGATTGAAAAGGAGAAGCTGTACGTATGAGTTATATATGGTTATTACTAATAGGAATATATAGATAAGAATTTTGTTACTGAGTTGGCTGACAGGCTCCCTAAAGGGTTTACAGCTTCTTCTGCACTGCTTCCTTTCAATGTGACCCATTAGAGCTACACTGAGACAGATATGTTTAGTGAATGGAAAAGTCTCATACAAACAAAACTTAACAGATGTGATGTTCCAATATTCAGCAGTTTTATTAACATCTTCACGTGCTCCCAACTGAAGATAGCTCTGTGGTATTGTCACAACTCATCAGCTCTGTGTGGTATTGTACAGTCATAATGCAGACAATACTATACAGTGTCAGCAAATTACTGTGCGTGAGTTCAGTTGTGCTGCTTTTCTCCTCCTTTAATTCCCTTGGCTCCTCAAGAGGAGAGAAATACTTTGTCTTCCCATTCATGACAGATGCAAAGCGTGCCTGATTCTGCTTTCTACTCCCTTCCTCTTTTTCTCTTTACAATCCCCACAGTTCCCATATTCCTCTCCCCACAGGGAGATAATGTTGAAAATAATGTGAACAGACTCTAAATGATGATGCTTTTTTTGTTTGGCATTACAGCATTTCGTTAATTTTGACATTATTGTCATGACTATTAACCACTGAAATCGATAATTTCACAACCTTGAAAGGACATAAGTGGCTCAGGAGCCACGAGTTATTTGCCACTGATTGAGTAATGTTTCACATTGTTAATTGTACTTGAAAAGGAGTCATGGGTTATGGTCTTCTATTGTCTTTTTCCAAATGCTTGGCTTCCACAAGAAACTCTAAGGTTGAAGGTTAAATGGGTAGGAATTGTTTTCCTGTGATGATGCTAGTTTTGGTTTGGAACTTGTGAGGAAACAGAGTATTGCCATACACTTTCCCTTTTGCAAAAGAAAATTAAAAAAAGGAGAGGAGTACATCATTCATATATTTACTTATTGGGTATACAGTTCTGCTGGTGCAAGAGGATTGCAGGACAAAATAGAGAACAATTTACTGATCTCCTTTGTCAAAATAAGCACTTTGGACAGTGTACATATTTTCTCCTAATAAAAAAAAGCTACTCTGCTACTCTAAAGACCTAGATGTCCTATTAGGCCTCCTCATGCATGTACAAGTATATGTAAGTTTGTACCCACCTTAACAAATTCAGTGGCCCTGCCTGGAGTGCTAGAGTTACAGAAAAATCTTGGAAGGACCAATTGTTTTTTTAAGGAAAGCTTAATAATAGATATTGGGAATCAATGGTCTTTTTTTAGTTGCTATAACTTGTATTGATTTCATGGAGATCTAGGGACTTGTTTTTGAGAATTCCATTAAGCACCTGTTTTTGTCTTTAGCTGTAAAAAGACCTATAGACTGCTTTCTAAAATTATTGTGATGTTGCAAAGACTGGAAGTGCACTTAAGCATCAATTCAATAAGAGGCAGTTGTTTAAATCCATCCCCTTCAGGAAAGCTCTTCTGTCTCAGGAATTTAAGCAGATGTGGAAGGTCTTTCCATACCAAAAGATCTTCCCAAGTCAGAGCTCTATAGCTATTTAATGAACACTTTGATAGATGTCGAATGTATAATATACCTGGGTGGGATGGAGTGAACTCAAGAATAAGAACAGGATAGAGCTGAACAAGCATCTTTTGGTTTGACTGTAGAACAAAATGGATTACTATCAAGTGTCCATCTGGTAGTGACATGTTTGAGCACCTTAGAGTGTGGAAAGGGCATGTGGGTCCAAAATAACAACATAAGAGATCTGAGCAAGGGCCCTGTGAAGTCAGTGAAAACTTCTTCCTTGGTTTTGCTGTCTGAGTCAGGCTGATAACCTCATCCACCTCTGCCAAGTTACACTGTGCCTTGAAGTTCTTTTATAGTATAGGATAGAATATTATACATATAGAATAGTATACCTCCTACTTCAGTATGTATGAGTGATCTTCACTTTCAAGAGGTTATGTGTCTTTAAATCACTTATCACAGGGTATCTGATGCTAATATCACACTATTAAACAAATGTTTTCAAGTAGAGGGGGGAAGGCCCCACAGAAGGCAGGTATACAAAGTTGATGGCATCGATACAGAGGTTCCATGAATGTACTAGAATTTAATTGTTTAATATATTGAATGCATACTGCCAAAACTGTGCGTGCATCCGCTTTACACCTCACTTGTGCTTACCCAACTCACTCCATTACATGAGTCATTCTTGTGGTATTTCATCTGGGATCAAAATCACCTACTAACATCTTAAATAAGGCACAGTTTCATTAATATATAACATTTTAGAGCAAATATGTATGCTTTGTCTGGTTTTAGACATAATTGCTATGCACGTAAGAGATGTGGTTTCTAGATTTTTGTTGGACTTACAGTGATTAGGCACCTGTTTCCATTCTCTCCCTATCTTATACTCCATTTTATTTCCAGGCCAATTGCACTGTGGCCTCAGTTTTTATTAGGCTGTTGGACACTCCTGCAGTGCAAACAGTAAAGCAAGATGTGACTGAGGAGCAGTATAAATGAGAAATCACCGATCATTAGGAAGGATTAGAGAGTGCAGCAGTGACATCCAAGACAGCCCTACTTGTTTGCTAAGCCAGATTTAGGAGGGAAATAAAGAAGCATTTATCCAAATCAATTCATTATTCAGTCACATGGAGGCCTAGAAACAGACATGCCTTAACTTCCATCCCCTATTAACTCTAGTTTGTTCTCTTCTGTGGTGTAGGAGACTGAAAGGAAAGAAAAAGGGTAGCAGGATGGTGGGAGGGGGCTTTGTAGTGCCCCATGCTCTAGCATCTTGCAACCATCAAATGTGTGGGCTGGCATTAATCACTAAAACAGAGTTCTTTCTGATTTCACTGCTGCTCCACAGAACAGCCTTACATTTTTTTTAGCCTTTGCCTAACTGGACAGAGTGCAAAGGCGGCAACTAAAATCTGGTACAAAAGCAGAAACCAGACCACTGAAGTCCCAGGTCTGGTAGTGTTACACCACCTTGTCATGATCCGAAGCAGCTGTGGGAGCTGAATCTCAGGGGCATTTTGGTATTTTCTCCTGTTACAAGGGATGGGTTGCAGTGAGCGGGGCAGAATTCATACCTAGCTGCTGGTATGCATTGTAAATAAGTGCTGTGTTCTAACAAATCCAGTTACAAACTGGTTTTAGCATCAGAGTGGAGCCTCCTTTTCATCCTGCAAATGTCTTTATCTGAAAAATAAAAAGCCCCTTTAGAGTGTTAGCTGTGTTGTACAATGGCTGTAGCACCATTCCTGCTTAGAGGAGTGAGAAACACAAAAGATTAAGGAAATAACATGAAAATGTCAGAAGGACAAAATAATTAGAGGTCAATTGCACTGCTCAGGCTAAAAGGTATGCAGAACCCAGAAGAAAACGTCTCTTTTGGCTCCCAGCCCTCTCTTTCAAGTCAAGGTTATTCCTTTTGCTAATGATTCAGTGCCACTGCTGTTGCCAGTAAATGTCAGCCCAGAAAACTATCTATGTTGTGGAAAAGTCAAAAGGTATTTTTTTCTTCAGTTGAGATAAAGCTGGATAACAGTTTATCATTTCATATGCAACTGATGTGTCAGCAGTATCAATTACAAGGGTCTGGAAATGTGTTATTTAAACAGAAACGCTCAGCTATATCGCATTGCTCTCAGTGGATATCCTGCTGTGCTGAATTGCTGTGTGATCTATGGGAGATGAAGGACAAGGTAGTCATTTCCTTTTGATGCAAATGTACATGTTGTACAATAATGTTATATGATTGACTGCATTAAGTAGAACAGATATAATAGCAAAGTTGAGATAAAACAGAAATAATCATCCAAGTATGTTTCTTAATTAATCAGCACTTACAGTGAATCTCTACACTAGAAAAAGGGTTTCATGCACTAATTCAGGGACTCATTTTTATATCACTGAGCAAAAAATTATCTGAAAGAGTGTTCAATTGAAACTGATGGAACTGATCCTTCTATTCAAATAGCTACATATTGATGAACAGGGCAAGAATCTGTTCTCTCTTTCCTGTGATCGGTGTTTTGAGACAGTTGATCTTGAAACATACTGTGGAACAGGCTAATAGGAATAGTACATATACTAAAGAGAGATTGTGGCCATTACCACTTGATTAGCATACTTTCAATAATAATTTCTCTCTAATTTTAAATCAGAGTCCTGAAGACTAATCTAAGGTTTCAAAAGAAACTTAATGACCTGTGATATACTTAAGCTCAATAAAGCCATGAAACTATGACATTCTCCAATGTCACACTCAGAAATGGTATGTTTATGTCATTGTTCAGTGCTTAATAGAAAATTAGAGCTTTCACAAAGTTTGGATATTGTGTGAAGGTGTCAAAGACACTTGAGATGTCTCTGAAGCTCTGAATAATCCTGATTTTTCAATGTCATAATGTTCTTTAATTATAAAGCAATTATCTCTCTCAAATGATATCGTATAAAACCGTGATATGTTGGTTGTTAACCTGTGTTTTACATCTTGTCATTCTGTCCTCAGTCATCCTTGCTGTCAATTCAAGGTCATTTTAAAGCATTTAGAATGATATAGACTCTAAGTACTGGATATATGAATAATATATAAGGACAATATGAATTCAGAAATAGTAATAAATGGTCAAAACGGGTAGTTTAATTAAAATAACTGTCTGGCTGCTACCTTAAGCACTGCTACCAAGTATGCCATTTTTATTTAGGATGTCTTCTTATGAAAGGCAGCCATCTAAGCATTCACTGAGTAAATTCTTATGTAAAGATGAACTCATTTTCCTGAACTGTCACAGAATTATGAGAAAAATCCATCTCTTACTAATGAATTGGTTTCCCTTTGCCATTTGCTTGCCTCAACAGAGATGGTCTGTTTATGTGAGCTTCTCCTCTTGCAAGTGGAGCTCCAACATGCTCTTCAACTCACAGCCATGCATTTCTTTTCCATGTAATGTTGATTAGGTGTAATATTCAATGCAATCTGCTCTTGCTGAGAGCCCAGAATTTGGTGGCAAAGTCTGGATTTGTGGTTGGCATGCAAAGTATTTAGTCAGATTGGATTTTTTCATGTAATTTGTATGTAGACATGAAACTGAGAGTGCTGATTATGCAATCACACATTTCTCCCCTTTTTTTTCTAAATTAATAACATTCAGTGATAAAGTTGGAAATGTCGTGCTCTGTTTCCACAGCTGCAGCAAACTGGGAGCAAAGAAAACAATAGCTGCATATTATACACATATGCATTCCAGCTGCTGCAGACTCCCACGTTCTCTTCTATCCTTTTTGTCCTCCCATTTGGGCAGATAAATTGTCTCAAGGACTGGGAAGGATAGTAGCAGATACGTTGCCAGTTTAATAATGTTGTGAAAAAAATCAGAATTAGTGTATGAAAATACTAATTACAACTTAATTTGTGATGTGATTGAAAGTTGAAATTTCTGCTTGAGTTTTGTTATATGATCTTTGGTTTACCTTGCCCTAAACCCCCCCCTTACAACATGGGAAAGTAAACCCAAGGAAACATGGATAAAGATTGCTGTTTCTTTTCTCCCCCAACTTGGTTCTATATCAGCTATTTTTCCTTTAAAACTAGCAACTTTAAAGTTTCCTCTCCTCTGTTTACCAAGCTCTGCCTTGGTCCTGGGGTGCAAGCATCAGCAGGCGTTGGGAAGATAAAAGAGAGTAGAGCTGATGCATACCCTTCAGATGCAAAATTGGTCAGCATATAGAGCCACAAAGACCAACATTTTCTGCCTTGGCTCCTCAGCTTTAGAGCAGCAGGGTCTGGGGCTTCTGAACCACCTCAGGGAATTCACTGAAAGTCCCTCTGCTTCTTGCTATTGATAAATGTTTATTTTTGTTTATGTAATTCTGGGTGGCATTTCTAGATGCTGAATGATAAAAATACCTTTGCAGTATAAGCAATATAGTGATGTGAGGACATTAGTCAAATGACCAATGTCAAGGCCTGCATGAGATCAGAATTTCCAAATGATTTTGAGGTTGAGTTAATGCATCAAAATCCAAATGGCATTTGGTTAAACAAGGACAACTCAACTCTTGTAGGTTCCTGGGAAAAGGTTATTGGAACAAAAATGGTAACATTATTAGTCCATGAATAAATCGCAACTTTTTTCCCCCCTATATTTGATGGAAGAGCCTTAGCTGATATAAAAACACACAAAAAAACCCCACAACTCCCAAAAAACTTGAAAGTAGGACAAGATTCAGAGCCTTTCCAGTGAAATGCTTGCAGTAGCACTGCCAGAGTGATAAAACAGTAAATAATTTGAGTTAAGACTTCTTATGTAAGCACTTGGTTTAGAAGTGGGTATTTTTCTGCTCTGATTTACAAGCACATAAAAATTCATGGAATACAGCTGAAGATGAACATGTCTGTGTATATCTGTGTGTGAAAATTTCAGTTTTGCTTTATGTGGGCTGACAAAGTGCAAGTCTGCAAAGGTTTGGAGTTCACAGTTAATCTTTAATGTTGCTTCTCTGCTCCGTCTACATTCATAACTTGCCTTCCTCCCCAAAGTCTTAACATGTGCAGAATATCTTACACACGATCTTAAGCAGGTAGAAAAATAGGCAGCATAAGCTAATACATCCTTTCTAGCCTTAATTTATATTGTCAGCAAAAGGGTAGGGTTTGTGATAGATCATGTTCTAATGCAGGAGGTGTTTCCTTCACTCCGTAGTTGTGCTCAGATTTTTAACCAGGACAAAATGCTGCATGGCTCAATTGAGAGTTATTTCCATACCTATAACATCACTCATGTTCATGGCACAAACTTTGATTGCTTGCTTTGGTCCTGTTTTGGCCAACTACCTGTCTGAAATCACATTCTTATTTAAACTATAT
This sequence comes from Bucco capensis, assembly GCA_013396975.1. NCBI lineage: Eukaryota > Metazoa > Chordata > Aves > Piciformes > Bucconidae > Bucco > Bucco capensis. The sequence continues at coordinate 1,395,142 of VWZO01011706.1, read as the reverse complement.
GTTGAACTGAAGCCTTGGCTCTAGCTTTACTTTGGAACCAAGTACCTTGAACTTAGGGCAGAAAAAAACCCCACCTTCTCCTGCCCTGCTGCATAGCTTCTATTTTTGAAAGATGAACTGTAACTTATATAGTATAGGCTAAAAGCTCCTTAAGATTGTCTTGAGAATACTATATTGTTTAAAACCCCAAACTTTTGTGCTAACACTTAGAAAACTTATCATGTGGAATATTACACACTTAACATCAATACTGAAGAAATGTGATTGACAGCATTTAGCTAACCTAGTCCTGTTTACAACAAATACTCAAATTGCTGCTGTACCAAAATGCTGAGATGTCTAATGCCTGCTTCTGTTCTCATGAAGCCTGGGAAGTGGAAATCAGCAAAGGCAAGACTTGTCATCTGTCTCTAAGTGAGGGAAAGACTGGAAATAAAGATATGAAAATTTAGAAAACATTTTGCTTATCATCAGTAAGTTTACTTACTACAAAGTGAGAAACAGCACTGTGGCCACAGGCTATGGCTTTTGTCGTCATCAGTCTGAAGGGACCATGGATTGATAGCTGCTGACTGCTCTGCAGCAATTCATGTCATAGGATGTCATGTGATAGGTTTATGTGCATCTCATTTAAATCAGCTTAGCTCACTCTTTGCCCCAGCATCTCTTGTATCAGAATGCTCCTTTTCCAGCTTTCCTCTCTGATTTTAGTTTAGCAGATTCAGCATAAAACACTGAGGGTTTTATGGCAGGTATTTCTGATGCAAAATCATTTTTGTATGATTCTTTCATGTCGGTCCATGTGTGGTCAGGAACTTTGCATCTCTCTGCCATGCTCCTCACTAGCCTGTGTGGAGGGCTGAAAGCAGAAGAGCTCCCAGATAGCTTTTGCTTCCTTCACAAGCATCTTACAGAGCTCAAACCACCTTCAGGTAAATAAGAGTAAACTTATCTGCCCAAAGGAACAGCTTTTTCAAAAGATTACTGTTTGTGGGCTCCATGCTGAAGCCTCAGTCCACTGTAAAGAAGTTTTATTGTATCTGTTTTCTTGTTGAGTCCTGCTTCTAATGATTTTTCTGTCTGCAAGTGGGATGTTGGGGTTTTTTTCTCCCTACTAACATGGACCTCTGAGGACTGGGAACCTCCAAGCAAAGAATGTCACTCATTTCTATATTTAGGCATCTGGAAGTTGTGTTACACAGTTTCAGGTTAGATGTCAAAGACTGATCGTTAGCAGTCCCTAAGCCTACTTTCTAGACTGGTACCTACTTGCTGTATTTTACTATTTTTAACAAGGAAAAGCATAATTGTAAATAATGATCCCTTTAATAAATGTACCATGCATACCTCAATGCTATTGCTCTCTTTGCAACTCCTTCTGGCAAATGATTTTTAAATTTAAATATTCTTTTCTAAATCCTAGGCTGGACTTTATTATTTTAAAAACCAAAAACATTTTTGACATATCCTGAGCTATGCAAGCTCATAAAAATACATTTTCCATATGCACTAACTTGAACTGTGCTAACAAAAGTTTCTGAAATTAGAAACTTCAGACTGTGCTTCTTTGTTAATCTTCAGTGAGCCTTAGAAGGAGTCTCAGTTTGAAGACAATTAGTGCAATATTTTACAATTAGGAAAGCTCAAAATCACTAGTTTTGTACAGGCACATTACAAAATTAGAAACATCCCAGCTTCTTTCTCAGTGCAGAACCACCCTGAAGTTAAGCAGGAAAATACTCAATAGCAAACTCCTTAGGGAAACTTTTTTAAGGAAAACTGGTTTGGCCTACATATGTTTATGACTTCAGAAGCACCATGGGGATGGGAGGCATGCCAGGAGAATCTCTTCTACTACACAGACCTTAAGTGTTGCTCTCTGCTTGAGGGAAATAGTGAAAATGTGCAAGGATTACTATCATTGATCCTCTACTTTGGTTTGCTCTCCAGATGAGAACTGGGAAACTAATTTAGCTTTACTAAGATCATCAAAAGGGGGAAATTAAACTTCCAAATATTAGCGCATTCCTCAAGCTCGGGCAAAATCGACTTTAGTGTCCTTGTGGTGATTTACATCTACAAAACCTCTGCATTTGAATGTACAGTTGACCTGTAATAATTTAATAATAGTCTATGCACCTTGAGACAGAAGCTAGAAGTAATGTAAAAGCCACTGGCTTACTTTTGTGTCTTTCTAGATTAAAACAGCAAGGGAAATCATGTTGGAAAGCAGTGTCATGAGCTCAGACCCAGAATGGAGGTTTTACTTTGTTTATTTATTTCAAGAAACCTCTGAAAGATTTCTCTCAGCATCCAAGAATCAAAGAACCTATGAAGTCATCAAGATACTCCCATTGGGAGTCTGTTGCTTTAAAGTTTCCACTACAAACAAGTAAACAAATCAGAGTAACAGTCAGCTTGCATTAAACAGCAAGAAGTGCTCAGCATTTAGCATCCTCCATTGAGGAGGCTCTCAGCATTTAAGAAAGCAGAAGCTATTTGCTAAACTAGCAGGGTGGGGACAAGGACTTTTGCAGTTGGACCAAATAAGAGGAATTTGCTGAAAGAGAAGGGGGAGGAAATGAAATATCTTGTGAACATAGTTCTCTAAGGATTCTGAAAGATAGAGTGAACTGAAGAATGGGGCACTGCCATTAGTCAGTGTGATTTCCTTACTGTAGTTCAGCTGTTTTAAAGGGAAAAGGATATTATACTTGAATCATGGCAAAGATGTGGATATTTGTGTGTGCACGATATTTCTTTTACCAAAGCAAAGTGTGGAAGATCCCAGAAACTCATAATCTAGAGAGTATGCTTTAACAACTGCAGTATCTCCTGTGTCAGCAGCAGTTTATGAGTTTGGGGACAACTGGATGGCAGGGCTCCAGGTTCACAAACTGGTAACAGAAACAGTCCTCTGAAAAAGTGCCAGGGAGACAAAGAAAAGCAGAAGCACTGCAGTGTACTGAGTACAGGCAAGCTTGAAGCAGAGAAGTGCAACACCCAAAGCTTCTGCAAGAAATTAGTTAGACTAGAGCTTCTGGTTCTGTGGAAATAAGTTCAAGAATAAAATGGGAGTTACATAATTATAAGAGATTGGCAGGCATTAAAGACATCTATGGTGTCTCCTAAAATTTTGGCCAGGAAGACATCGTATAAAAGCAGACTTGAAGTTATTTATGGACAGGCAGAGCTTAATGGTTTTAATTTTCACATAGCTCAGGAAGCCAATCAGATTGGCAATGCTAGCAGAATGTGTCAGGAAGTCCCAACTACTACCACAAATTAATAAAATAGTGTTTTGGGGGAAGATTCATAGTATTGGTGGACCTAGATGTTCTCTTCATGACTGAGAATTTTATCTATTCTCATACTGCAGGAGAAGTCTTCTTTGGTTTACAATGTGCTGTTATGTTTTATTTTTAGGGAAAAACTGATATAAATATATTTGCCCTTAATTTTTGATACTTACTACTGCCCATGCTGAATTCATTTTCTAATCATATGGAGCCCATATGTATTCTTTATACATAGACTGTACTGCACTGCAGAATTTATTTTCCTACCCTTTAAATATACAGCTGTTAGATTCTCAAAGTCCAGTGTATTCATATGCTGTAGATATGTTTACCACTAGCAAATAGTGAGGCATTATAAAAATTGTAATTTATCCACATAATTTTCTGCAGTCATTGTGAACAGAGGACATGTGAAAGCTTTCTGTGGAGGAAAAACCTACCTGAAAATAGCTGTGCTCATGAATATATAGGTGTATTGACTAGCTCAGTTCATGGAGGGGAACATTTCATTGAACAGTTAGACAAGGACAGAAAATGACTGCTGAACAAGAGACCCAGGGATGAAATTATTACTTCTTTTCGAGCGATTACTCATAAACCCATTTCACTGAAACTGAGATCTTGAGTTTTAGCCAGGGTACTTGCTATCCTTGCATACTTATGCTTCTTACTCAGGAGATAAATGCGGGTGCATGGAACTGTATGTGTTCCAGGAGAGGCCCCATCATGGGCTTGCTGACAACTGACTCAGTTGTTACAATATTAGTATTATCTCTGCTAAGTCATAACCCGTATGTATATTGCATGATGAATGATCAGAAATCAGATTTTCAGGCTTTCAGTATTGTGCATGCTGTGAGAGCTGGTCCCCAGCCAGTGCTGTAGTGCTCCGTGATAGTCAGAAAAAACAATGTAGTTGTTCTGCTTTCTAGGGTTTGTATTATACATAAGGGATACTGTAAAAGGTTGTGAGTTTGATTGCTGAAATAGTAGTGCCCAAATAATGCTTCATGGACAGCACATTTCCTTTGAGATCCTTTCACATTGTTCACAGCTACAAGGAAATTAAACCATTAAAAATGAGGCCAGCAGGGAGAGAAGTGTGTGAAGTGCTGTGTCATGTTTCTTGTTCAGTGTGGTTGCCCACTGGCCGAAGGAGGTGGGGGAACAATTCTCAACCACTTGTGAAGTGAAACAGATGTCATTCTCCTGTTTCGGCAGATTTAATAGCATGACCTCATTAGTTTTTGATGTGTGTACTTCAAAATATTTCCAGAGAAAATTGCTGCATGGACAGGAACCTTTTCTATCACAGTTATGCACATGCATGTCCATATGCAATGGCCTGAGCATTTCTGCCTTCTGCCCCTTCCCTACCTGATGCCTATCTCCTCCCTGCCTCCAGGTACCAGATACACACGGGCCTTCAGCACTCCATTATACGGCCAACCCAGCCCAACTGCTTACCTTTGGATAACATCACCCTACCTCAGAAGCTGAAGGAAGTTGGTTATTCAACACACATGGTTGGCAAGTGGCACTTGGGGTTTTATCGCAGAGAATGCATGCCCACACAGAGAGGCTTTGATACTTTCTTTGGCTCCCTCTTAGGCAGCGGTGACTATTACACTCACTTCAAATGTGACAGCCCTGGGATATGTGGCTATGACCTGTACGAGAATGACAACGCAGCTTGGGATCATGACAACGGCATCTACTCAACACAGATGTACACACAAAAAGTACAACAAATCTTAGCTTCTCATAACCCCAGGAAGCCCTTATTCTTATATATTGCTTACCAAGCTGTCCATTCACCTCTTCAGGCACCAGGCAAGTATTTTGAACATTATCGATCGATAAATAACATCAACAGGCGAAGATACGCTGCGATGCTGGCTTGTTTGGATGAAGCCATAAACAATGTAACTCTGGCTTTAAAGAAGTATGGTTACTATGAGAATAGCATTATCATATATTCTTCAGATAATGGTGGGCAGCCAATGGCTGGAGGAAGTAACTGGCCTCTCCGAGGAAGCAAAGGAACCTATTGGGAAGGAGGTATCCGTGCTGTTGGATTTGTCCATAGCCCCCTTCTGAAAAACAAAGGGTCTGTGTGTAAGGAGCTTGTGCATATCACAGACTGGTTCCCCACCTTGATCACACTGGCGGAAGGGCAGATTGATGAAGACATCCAGCTGGATGGCTATGACATATGGGAAACCATTAGCGAAGGCAGACGTTCTCCAAGGGTAGACATCTTACACAACATCGACCCGATTTACACCAAAGCCAAAAATGGGTCCTGGGCAGCTGGCTATGGGATCTGGAACACTGCAATCCAATCTGCCATCCGAGTGAACCATTGGAAACTACTGACAGGAAATCCAGGATATAGTGACTGGGTACCTCCACAGGCCTTCAGTAATGCAGGCCCCAACCGCTGGCACAATGAACGAGTTTCTTGGTCAGCTGGCAAAACAGTGTGGCTTTTCAACATAACTGCTGATCCGTATGAGCGAGTGGACCTCTCTGCAAGGTACCCAGATGTTGTGAAGCAGTTGTTGCGGAGGCTTTCACAGTTTAATAAGACTGCAGTTCCTGTTCGATACCCACCGAAGGACCCTCGGAGTAATCCAAAGCTGAATGGAGGAGTCTGGGGTCCATGGTTTAAGGAGGATGAAAAGAAAAAGAAATCTGATAAAAGTAAAGGTGCAAATAAGCAAAAGAAGAAGAACAAGAAAAAAGCAAATAGGAGAAAAGGGCAATCATTACATTGCCGTTCACGTCTTGCTGATGGATAGACTCTAAGCATGCTTTTTTGCCAAGTCAAAGTTAGCTTGCTCCAACTGTCTTGAACTTCTGACAGAACATACTAGCTCTGCACTATGGATGAAAGTTGTCTTTTTTTAATATTTTCTCTGATTTCGTCAGCACAAGATATCTCAACACTCTGTCTGGAGTCCCCATAAGCTTTCTCCTCTGTGGGATGAATTGTGTTCATCCATCACAGCTACATTCCAGTTAATGATGGTGATAACACCTAGTTTCAGTAAACTCAGTTTTGATGGACAAATGGTGGTTCCTTGCCTAAACTAGTTGGAATATTTGGAGACTATGGAGATGTTAATGGCAGATATTCTCAAACTGACACATGATTCACAGAGGGAAAGGAAAAACAAAACTTGAGAACCTCAGTGGGTCAGAAAGTCACCAACGTTTCTATATGTCATTTTTTGATACAACACAGTAAAAACATGAAGCCATCTGAATAACTTATTAGAGTTGCTGGGGAGGGGGCCATGATAGGAGGAAAGCTGCTTTGAGTTAGACTTTGTCTGTCTTAAATAAATCAGAAATATTTTTAAAACTTCCTGGATATGCTAAGCTCCTCCCATTTGTAGTGAAACCAGAAGGTTGTTATTTGACACACATGAACAGCTAGCACATGCCATGTATAATTTATTATAGGCATAGACAAAAACACATCACCAAAGTGAATGTAATATTTAAACACTTTAAGATTACAACAATATGTAAAAGACATAATTTATTTTACAGCACAATACTTAATTCTCTTCCATTAAAACTTTAATTACTGGGTGATGCAAGGTACCCCTTTGGGTGCTAGGGTTGTTTGGGTGTTTTTTCCTTTATTTTTTTAATTTTATTTCCACTCTGTCGTTCAGAGTTTTATTTAACAGATCCATATCCTCAGAGTACTGTAAAATGAGAAGATACTGTATACACTGCTAGGATGAGAAAGGAGAATGATTCAGGTGCATCATTTCACTATGTATTTGCCTCCAATTATTTTGAATGTAACAAAGTGAATATTTAATTTAGGAGACACGTGAATATTGTTCAGTTTCTGTACAGAAGCTAGGCCATCTTTATGTTTTGGGGGGGAAATTCTACTTTAAACCTTTTATTTATGTGTCTATTAAAATAGTTTATTTTTATGGCATTCACAAAAGTACTCTGCCTCTTTTTTTGCATCAAAGGTAGCAATTCTGCCTTTGTTTATTTAAAGAAACTCAGTAAGCTTTTTTGTTACTGTAACTTTTGGTGCAGGGATGATTTTATGACATCTCACTTCTGAGACAGAATTCCTTCTTCCAATATATTGATAATCTGAGACATTGTTCAAACTTTGCCCTTTTCCAAGGTGTCTGGATGGGTGATTAATGAATGTACTGACTGCAAATTCTGTGATCTGTGATAGTTGGTACAACACATATGCACATACAAGTTTCAAGATGAATTATGTTAAGTAAAATTGATGATTCAATTGTTAAAAAGCTATAACATACTTTGTTAAAATTTAAAATAAGTATGCTTTTCAAATTCAGCTGACTTGACTCAGAAATCATGTTCATAGAAATGGATTACAGTTGAAAAATTAAACATTCTTAAAATCAGTGCACACTAAAATCTGAATCATGTTCAACACTCCAGCACTCCATGGCCTTTACAGAAAAGAAACTAACTGTAGAAATACATTGCCAAAATCTAATAAATAGTGTGTTTTCCACTATAAAGCAGAATAAAGCTGTCAATTAAAACTTAGAAACAAGCTAGTCATATTTTAGAGTTACTTTTGTAATGAATATACTGTGGAGAAGATAGAAATGGAATTCTTAAATAATTACCTAAAAGTAATAATTATAAAAACATGATGTTTATGTGCATAATATTTTTCATATTGTGTTCTTAAGAGGACTAATTAATTTTCTAAGAAATCTGTCAAACCTTCCTTAAGATCCAGACTATTCAATGAGTAATCAGGATCTTAAACGTTCTCTAATTTCTCACTTTTTTTTTTTAAATGTAGCATTGATGTCCTTGAAAAAATTGTAACAACATCCTGAGGTATTATACTCCAAAATATGATGTATAAAATTCATGTCTTTGAGAAAACACATCTTTTTTTGTCTTTGAGAAATAGTGAAACTTTTAAAGTTAGACTGGATCAGCTATCAATACACAGATATATGCACAAATTGGACAAATATATAAATGATGACTTTTTATGATGTACCTTTTCTAGTTTAGAAGAAATCTATATTTCAGTAATAAACATTAGGAGAGGAGTGAAGGAAGCAGGAACTGGATTTGAAACATTGTACTCTCTAGTTTACAACTTAAGACATAAATCATGACGTTTATGTTTTAAACACCTCAGCATTAGAAAGAAATAGCAACGTTTCTGACTTTCCAAGGTCATTTTAAAAAGGCTAAAAATAGATATGTAAGCTAAGGCACATAAAGAAGGACTAAAATATTTTAATTTATTTCACCATGAACAATGCACTATAATAAAGTGTTACCCTCATAGAATCAGTGATCACCCTTTTCCATGAAAGTTTTATGGTTGCTTTGGCTTTTAGTGGGCTGAAGCAACCAGAGAGCATTATTCTCTGACACCATTTTATTCCATAATTATTTATATCTTTTCTTTCTCAGGCAAACTGGGAGTCCTGAAAGTAATCGGTGCAAAGCAGAACAGCAGATCAGTTTTTGTATGCCTATATACTAAATAAAGCTGCCAAAAGAGTAAGTGTTTGTAGAATACACAATGGGAGTACATTTTCTAAGGCTGCACCAGCTCTTAGGCTGATTCCCTTGGAACTGATACTCTGATTTGGTATAGGGCAAAAGTTGGATTTAAAATAGGTTAGAAAATACCTGCAATTTGGAAGCCTTCCTGAATCTTTTGCTGAAAAGATCCTGATGTGAAAATACTGTGTTCCAAGTTTCCTCTCTACTCTCATGCAATATTTCTTTTTTCACTCAAGCAATACAATGGTCTCTAGTTTTTGGTGATATGGTCTAGCTCTCAGACCTGACTTTCTATTTAGAGTTGTAAGTAGTCCATATGCTCTCACAGCAAGATATCACAGCTTATTTCTGTCTTAAAATGTGTTCTGTGCCCAGTCTCAGGGAAGGTGTGATAGGTAAACACTGCAAATAGTTCAAAAAAAGGCTACTAAACTTACAGAAACCACAGTCCTATACTGTGATGGAAAGCCAACTGTCCTCCTCTTTGCCAGGCAGATGTAGTGAAGGAGTTACCAATTGATATTTAGTGTAAGTCAGTAACTTGTCTCTCTACAAACATTTTCAAGTGATCTAGAAAAAGACTGGGTGGTAGGAGGAAAGGCTGGAGCATTTATTATTTCTAAGTTCTCTCAAGCCTTCTATTCTCCACACACAATATGAGTACAATAAAAAGGCAGGTCTGATAGTAACTCTCTGATGTGGTTTTAGTGACAGCCACACCTTTGAGAGGACCAGCCTGAGCAGGGAGACTATTTTTCTTCCTTTTCCATGTGTTGTTAATAGCTGTGATCCTGGATCATCATTTCTACAAACAGGCAGCCTGAAGAGTGAGGATAACTGCAGTGAAGAGAGGATGAAAAAAGAGTGTGAGAAAAAAAAATCCACAAAACAAACCAGAAGCAAGAAAGTCTTGCCTTGTGATCTGTGCTTCCTGAACATAGTATATCATGAGTAACTACTTTTTAAAATCAATTTTAAATGTGTAAAATACTTGTGTTGTCCTTCTCAGTTTTTCTCAATTTTACTCTAAATCTCTTTCAACTATTTTTCTAGTGGTTAAATATTTTTGTCATGTTAAGTTTCTGTTATTACTATTATTGTCATCGTTGTTGTGTTGTTGTTACTTAGTTTGACGTAAAGTTGGAGACAAAACACTATCCTGGCTACAGTTAAAGACCAGTGGATGGAATTGCCAAGAATGGTAAGTAAACCTAAAATGGCAATCTTTGTGTATGGGTCATGTTGTGAGATGTGAGGAAAAGTCCTTGCAAGTGTGAAGCTCACTCATGGAATACAAGTCATCACAGCTAATGGAGCCATTAGTGTCTGAAGACAACCAAAAGGTTCCTCTATCTGCTGGGACATGAGGCTTTTTGGATAATAAATTAGGCCATTAAACCCAGCAACTTTCTCCCTGGCAGTAATGGGTGCTGATTGGGTTTCAAGCTGGTGAAAGAGCATTCCTGTTTCCATCTGTGCAGGCTTGTACATAATGGGTTATCTGAGGTATCGTCTAGACAGCACTGAAACTTAGGGGTTTGTGGCCACACTGCACAGAATAAACTGGGGGCTTTTTCTCTCTCTGTTTCATGCACTGCACGTTCAGCAACCAACACTCCCACTTTTACACAGCCATCCACAGTTTGAAAGTTGCCTTTTATAAAAAGCATTAGCTTTCTGCACTGGAAAGTGAGATAGCAGCAAACATGAGAACATATGAGGTCAGATACTGAGCTTCAGCATTTAGGGAATAAGCTCTGAATGGACTAGCTGTTAAAATTTCCTTCAATTGAAGGAGCTTCAGATTTGGTTGATGGCAAAGAGTAAGAGTAGTTTCCACAGTGCAGTTAGACAGAAGAAATTATTATGTCTGAATCCTCCTTAAACTACAAGGAGATACTGAATTCTTCCCAGTGGCATCCTTCAGTGCAAGTGGGGTGCTGGATCTACCAGCTTCTACTTCAAAGGTGGCTCAGAAAATCTCTGAAGAAGGAAAACGAAAGAAAGAAAATCACATATGGTATGTGTTACAGGATTATTTCATTTCTTTTCAAATGTGGAGACCTAGGAACAAAGGACTGTACCTTTGCTGACTATTGTTGTTCATTATAAACAAGGCCTGGAAAAAAGACTTGGCAATTTTCAGTGTGTAGCATTCACTTTGTCATCTTGCTTTAAACCTAACAAATATTCATCAGTGATGTTCAGGCAAAATCTAGTTTACTTCATACTGCATACTCTAAATTATACTATCAATGTTAGGTCTGCTTTCCCAAAAGATAACACTAGCTCAGAGAAAGAAGCTCTAACATACAAATATGCCTGTTGGCTACTGACTTGATGAACTGTGCCCTCAGGAAAGCAGTTACTTTTCTTTTGCTGCTCTCAATCTTTTATTTTCTCGTTTCCAAGAACAAGCAGAGAATGCATATTCCCACAGAAAAAAATAACATAACATTTAATTTAGCAGTTAGATAAGAAAAGGTTCACCTCAGCATTCCATTCTTGTTCAGCAGAGTACTTAATAATGTACTTCATTTCTGTGGAACATATGTCAAGGTCTTGATGAAGTGGGGGAGGTTGTGTAAAAGGCAGGTCAGTGTGAACACACAAAAATGTTCTCTTTCCCTGAATTATGCTCATTTTCACCTGCCAAGCAAGTTAATAATACAGTTAACAGCATGAAAGAAGATCTAGTGAAATGCCTGAATTTGTATTAATGTTGCAACAAAGGTATATATTCCATGATATGGTTAAAATTTATTTCATAAATTCCATTTGTTTCAATTATAATCAGGGCAACATTGCTAAAGTTTAGCTTGCGACTGAAGTAACAGACATGATTAATGATTGTTACTGTAAATTTCCATAATGAGTGGAGAACAGGGTCCTGAAATGTCATATCAAAACAGCCTGGAAAACATATTTTTAAAATTCCTTGTAAACCCCAAAGGCTCAGTAAAAGTCAAGTATTTAATCACCTAAAATTAGTGCAGGCCATGATGTTTGTTGTCATTCTCTAGATTTGCTTAAAAAAGATGACTTTGGAGAATTATTTGGCAAGACATATTTATTCCCCCTTTAAGTTCAGTTTTGCTGCTTCTAATTAAGATTAGCCAGCACAGAACAGCATGCAGGGGAAAGTCAAGGGGGCTCTGAAAGTAAGAATGGTTTTTCCTTTGAAATATGTAGAGCACAGTTTGGAAAAGGACATCACTAGTATCAGGATTCAGTACATTTGGAGAGATTTACCAAAAATCTACTGTGATAGACTAATTCATTCCTCTTAGATAACCAAGATATATTTTTATTTTTCAAGATGCTTAGAGAAGTAAGAAACACTTGGCCCTGTGAGAAAATGAAGGTGCCAAGCTGTAACTGGTATCATACATGGAATGATGACATTGCAAGTTGCTTAAAAGGAACATTTTGGGAGAGTGAACTGAATATCACTAAAGAAACACTTCATCTATCATCACCTGTTTTCCTTCTAGAAAAACCTGACTTTTGAAGCTCTGAATATTGGCCAAACTTTTTGGCCAAGGGTGTAGCTAGTAATGTCTTACCTTTGGGCAACCCTCATAAGTCTTTCTCTAACAGCATGCTTTTTTTATAGTGATTGGTTCCAGTTTAATTTGGGTTTTCACTAGCAGATTTCATTACTCTGGATGGAGTGAATATAGTTAGTGTGGATTTAGAGCATAATGCAGTTTTGGTTGGTGTTGCTTGTTACATTGTTTAGGCTCTCAAGTAATCACTAAGAAATCTCTTAGCACGACCTGTTTCTAATATACTTAAATAATAGATTTCTTATTACTATGTAGTTACGGAGGATTTGAAAATGAATCATTTCCATTCTATTTGGACAGCAGAAGAAAGTATCTGCAGTTAATAAATGTAAACCTCCACAAAGAATGGTTTGCAGAGATACAGAGGAAGTGCACAGCCCTGGCCTTCAGCCCAGATGACTTCAGCAACTCACAACTTTTTGTCTTTAAACAGGATTTCTTTGAGATTTTCACTACCACTATATTTTTTTTTCCTTCTCTTTGAAAGGATGAAGGCTAAATGATTAATTTTACTTCCAACATCGGATGTGAAAGTCTGCTTGGACCACCCCCTGTGTAGAATGGCAGCAGGAGAAGAACAAGAAGTGCCTGGTTTGCGTCAGGAAGAGCACACCATGCTGCTTCCACTCCCACCGCTCCTCAGCCTCCCACAGCCCCAGCTACCAAGTCATTAAACTTTTTAGCATGGGAGTGTGCCAAGATCCAATAGTTATCCCCAGATAATGAGCAAGTTTAGATGACACAGTACCCCTTCTGGTTCCTGTCCTTTCTTTTCAATTTCCATACTTCCACACACTGACTAAGTATTTGGGATGGTTATATTAAAATCAGTGGTAAACTTTCTCTGTTACAGATTCAGCAGGCTGAGGTCTCACTGACATCTGTTTCCTTCTCATCCATGCCACCAAATGCTAGCATGAAGACTTGTACTGGAAGACTATCCATGAAGTCCACCTAAAATCATATCTTTCACAGTTGTTCCTCAGAAGTACACAGGAAAGCATTTCATATAATGTCATCCTAAATTGAGGTAAATTGATAAACAAGTACTGACTGTTCACATTGTCCTGTCTGCTTATACAGCAGACATGTTCAGTATGGTTTCTTACCTACCTTCCAGGTGCCAGTGGACTCTTGGTGGTGCAAGGCCTGGCTGCAGAGCCCTGCACTGGGCAGGTGCCCTGCCTCAGGTGAATCGTGCTTGGGGAGCCTGGCCTGGAGCGCAGCAGCTGCCGGAGTGGCACTCAGCAAACGGGACGTCATGCTGGTCCTGGAGGGTTCCTGCCAGGGAGGTGGTGAGGCTTTCATCAAGCTATATAAAGAAACACCACCTCCTGAGAAGAAAGGAGTACTCCCCTGCCTGTAATGAGCTGCATGTCCTTTGGGACTCTCAAATTGACTGAAGGTTTCTCACCACTCCAACTATTCTACTGGTATGTCTTTTTCCTTCTTAGATGTAGTCTGTGTATCAGTCCATAGCTGGCATCAGCAAAACATATTTTGTTGAAGAGGCTGGATTTCTATGATTGTAGGAACTTTTCATGATAGGTTTCCCTATTCTCCTTGTTGTAAGCCACTCCAGCAGCCTTTGTGCCAGCTGCAAATCTTGTCCGCAGTCATTTTGCATGGGCTGGAACCAATACTGCTTCCTGCAAAATCACCTCCTCTTGCTGACAGCTTCTCATTGACAGCTACCTTGGAGGCCTATCAGGGAGTCATTGCTAACATGATGTGTGCTCTGGTTGTACTGTCACAGTTATTCTAACCTATTGATTCCTTGGTTCAAGTAGCAAAACAGTCTGGCTTCCAGGAGGCTTGAAAGCTTAAATCTCATGTGCTGGAAGGTAGCTGTAGTGTTCAAAACTCTGCCCTGCAGGCTGCACTGAGCCTAGAGCATCCCCTGCTGCTTCAGTCTCGGGATGGCATTTCCAATCAGAGAGCCCAGGAGGCATGGAACTGGCTCTGTAGTTTGTGTTTATTTTTGTTGTTTTGTGTGAGGCAATCTGTTACTTCTTAGGTATTGTTTACTGTTATACAGGAAAAAAATCTCTTTTAAAAAAATCAAGTTTGAAACTGTTCTGGAAAAAGCATTGTTTTCTCGCAGCAGTTCTATTCTTTGTCTCTACTTCTACAGCCATTTTCTAGAAGCCTCTTTTGCAAAACAGAAGATCAAAATGTATAAGAGGATACAAATCATTATTATATTTTGTATTTCTAAATATACTAGCACCAGCCATGCCTATAATGTCCAATTTAGGAATAATATGGATGCCCTCCTCTAAGGAGTAAGTTTTCAAAAGTTGCTTTTCCACATTTCATTTTTCAGAGGGTAGGCACTGTTTAACTCACAATTCTTTAAATCAGATATCATGTATCCATTCAGATGTAGCCTTCAGGGTAGCATGCATAATTGAAGTGGTTTACTGGTTGCATTTTCCCAACAGAACATGTTGAAGGTCATGTAGGTAAGTAATCAATGCCATAAAATAGCTACTCCATTTCCATTGCTTTGGACAAATCTTCCTCCTGGTTTTGCTGGCTGTGAGTGTGACATACTGGTGTGTCACTGCTGAATGGTGAAATTCCCTTCATCTCCTGAAGTAGTGCTGTTACATACATACCTGGTTATTTCTTCCACTGCTTTCCTTCACTGTGTACACCCTTGGTTTTGAGCAGCTTCTGTATGTGTACTAACCTTACATGTGTAGAATAAGACATATGTTGTTCCAAGGTGACAGAGGAAGTCTTTGGCAAGGGCTGGCAGAAGCCTGGCTGTTCTGAATTGGAGTCTGATGTTCAAACCATAAGGCCATCATTCTTCAAACACTTCATCAGGTGTGCTCTGCTGGAGTTTCATTGCAGCAGGGCAGCCTCTGCATTGCCTGGGTTAGCTGCTGTGCTGGATTTGGAGATGAAGAGCAGATTGATTTGGACCTGGAGATTTATCTATCCAACACTGTAACTGTGTCATATTATGTTTTCTTAGTTTACCTTAAAGAAACAAAGAAAACCTTACTTTTTATTATCTATCAAATATACTGCACTTACCCAACACCACTTCCACCATGATATCTCAGTGATATTTTAGGTATTTGCCATTCAGATAATCATGGTAGTCTTCTCCTGATTCACTCAGCCCTCAGTCTCTTATTCTTCTCTAGCATTTTGTAAGTCTTGTTTGTCTTTCTCTTCACTTTTCACTTTATTTCCACTGAAAGCAGCAATGCCATTCACAATTCTGGATCTGCATTGGCCCTGTAAGCGTTTTAGTTATTAAGTAATGCAGATATTTCCTGATCCCTAATACGCAATAAACAGGTTACCCTGTGCAACTAGATGGAAGATTAAAGCCTGCTTTTGTTAGCTAGTTGAAGCCCAGGCTTTTGCTCAATTATCCAGAATGCCTTTGCCTGACCATCTGTTTCAAACGGAAATGAATCTTTGGCTTTAATTATAAATCTCTTATGAATATTATTTTTCTTCTTTTTTCTAACACAGTCTCCTCTTTTGGAAATTGCTTGATATCACCCTGTATTGTATAAAAGGTGGGGGGGTTTACCAGAGTGGCTGATAGCATGATTTCATCTTTTTTTTATTAGCCTTCCTGTTAATGACTTTAAATCTATTGATGCACTTGCTGCAAGTTGAAGCAAAAATCTGTTACCAAACTGTGCTTACACATTTGCTACAGGAGACCGTGTTATGAAGCAGTCCAAGTACAAACATGTTAAACCATATAGAAAATCCTCCCCAATCTTGTTAAATTGTCCCAATGTTTAATTACCCAAATGACTAAAAGTGTGCACCCTCTTTCTAATAGCTTTCTCTAATTTTATGGTCTAAGCCTTAGATCATATTATAATTTTTTACATGTTCCCCATGAGGATGTGTGTCGATTGAGACCAAACACAAGAACATCCGACTTCAGTTGCTATTCTCCAACAAATTACTCATCTCAGTAAGGATTTATCATTAAAGTGCTTTGTAGATTTTTTTTTTCTCCAAAGAAAGGGTGAAGTCATTCTTTTTATTTAAAATTAAATGGGGGGCAGGGAGAAGCAAACAGGGAGCTGTGGGCTGGGGTGTCAGGGGAGTCCTTACTGTTGGCAAGATCCTCTCCAGAGCTCTTTGCTATTGTCTTGTAAGGAGTGGGAAGGGGATCTATCCTTCCTCTTGTAGAGTGGCTTCCTTTTCATTCACGTCAGCAAACCATTCTCCATTTGGTTTCTTCTAGCTGGGTTGGCCAACATGCCCTGCACATCCAGCAGATACTTTTCCACCTACCCAGTCTGAATCATAATACTGTCCTAACTTGCATCTCCCATGGTACAGGGCAGTAATTCCTTTTTATGACCAAGAAAGAAAATTAAAACAAACTGAGTTACACTTGTTGGCACATTTTCCAGCTCCACTAGAGAACTTGGCCCTTGCTAGTCCGTGAGAAGACCATGAGCAAGCAGAGGGATTTTTTTTCCTGCCAAGCTGTCTTCCTGAGCAGAGGCCAGCTTGTAGCAACACAATGTGGAGATGAGTCAGTGAAAAATGGACTTAGGTAAACACTGTTAATTGATGTTACAGCAATTTCTGCTGTGTCTCCAGAGACAGCTGCATTTATTTCTTCATCCAAGAACTACTGAGATGGGGAAGTATTTGAACATTCTGAATTGAAATCTTAGGGTATGTGCTGGTCTCCTCATAATTTTTACCATCCCTCCTCCTCATCAGCTGTTGGTGCATGTTATCACAACACAGGTCTACGTGTGGCACTGTTTATGAAAAATAAGGAGTTTAGTTCATTTTCTAAAAGGGATTTCCAGTTTAGAAGAGTGCCAGATTACCTTTTTATCATCTTAAAGATATTATCTCTCAAGAATGACTAGAGTAACTTTTATCAAAACATCATTTATTCAAAGGCATTCATAAAATTTATTATATGAAAAACAATTATAAAAAAATAAAAAGAAATTAAAATGAGAGGTATTCCTTGTTTCATCTAGCTAGCTTTCATTCTTTGGGTACAGCTGTAAGATTCAGCTGCACAGGGTACTTGGACTTCTTAACTAGACTATGCTTTTCCCAAGAAAGGCTGGACCAGATGATCCTTGAGGTCCCTTCCAACCCAGCACTCTGTGATTCTACAGCAGTTGATCTACACAAGGCATACGTAGGATACTTGTATTAAATAAAGACTTAATTTTTAGGAGAGACATTTCTCTACACTTCTGTCATGGTCAGTTAGACTGTACATGTTAGGCCCATTCTAATCTCTACTTTGTACCAGTATAATTTGTTGAAAAGATTTTGTACCAGTGTAAACAAATACAACATCTCCACCACCCCTTCTACGCATTTGAAAAAGTGTTTTATAGTAACATTGCAATAGGTTTTTCCCCCTTCCACACAGAATATAAGTATATGGGCTTTTCCTGGGGGCACAGATATTCTCATAGGGCAAATTGTCTTACTTTAAATTATACTTGTAGAAGGCAGAGAAACCTTCTGGCATCCTTTGGAAGTGCTTGACCATCACCAAACTTTTACCTTTGAATTGTGTCAATCTACTTGCCTTGTAATGTCAGCTGATAATTTGTGCAGTAGTTCTCTCTCTGCAGATCACCCAGACTATGGATGCCATGTCCCAAATCCTGTCATCGCAGCACTCACTGCCACTGTGAAATCAGGTTTTTCTCCTGTGTGATTTCACTCTACTAAGTGCTTGTAGAGAAAGTGTATCTACACTAAACATTTCATACAGCTTTTAAAGGAGTCTTGAGAAGGTTTAGCTATTACTTTATAGAATGACAGAGGTAAATATCTTCACATTCTTCTCTTATCCCCACTCCCGTTTCTGTACTATAATCAGTGAGTGGAAATGATTCACTATGATTCATTCTCATTCCCTCCTAGGCTGTGTTCTTCCTTGAAAAGTACAGTATTTCTTTTCATATTCTCCATGGATACTGTAGCTGTGGCTTCTTTCTCCTGTGTTTCTCATAGAGAAGTTTAGCAGCAGCTCCTGTAAAGAATAGGCATCTGAGGAATGTGAGAGTAAAACTGGTATTATATCTGGAACCAACTCTCTGAACCTCTCAGAGGATAATAAATCAGCTCTTGGGAAAAGGAAGCATGCTCTGAGAATTGTTCAGCTGGACCTTGAAGTTTCTGGACTATAAAATGCAGAATAATAGGATTAGAGAAGCAAGAGATGGAAGATATCTACAAAGTTCACTCCACTTCTCTGCAAATGAAGACTGTGGCTTTACACACTTGGCCTTTGAAAGGAACACATTGGCTACTGCACAGATATTATTGGCTTGTGTAAATCTTAATGCTTGATCCAATTCATCATCTTTCTTTGAATGAAGACCTCCAAACAACAAAAGCATTTGTCTGTATTTTTACACCAGTAGATGACTGTTTAAAATGTGTATTCTCAACCACTATGTGTATATTTAGTACAATAAGACAGTTAGGCAATAAAAGATAAACCAAGAGACTTGCAACTATTATCATATGTTAGCAAAGCTACTCTCACAGCAAGACAAATAGTTATATTAAGCAACCTGACCCTAGAATTTGGCCACCTTTAATTTTCCGTTCATAAATTCCACTTAATCAATGGCTTCTGAATGTTTCTCACTAGCATTAGGCCTTTTATATACAAATGGTCCTTAGGAAATGAAGCTTTGAGTATTTGTTTCAGGTTCCAGCTGCTCTGCTTTGGGATGTGTGAAGTGTGCTCAGACACATTAAATCTGCAGAGCTTGGAAGCTGTTCTGGTGGTTACAGCACAGACAATATTGCATGCGAGACCCAAGTGCTGTAACTCTTTGGCATGAGGCACAGCACATGCAAGAGCTCAGCAGCAGTTCTAGAGCTGACTCTTAACACATCTCCTTCTTTTGCAGCTGCTGACAAAAAGGTGCTTTTTAAAAGAAGTCAGAAGTTAAACAGATGTTCTTGGAGAAGCTGGAGGTGGAAATATTTCTCATGTGAGCACACACACAGAATGGAGGCTGCTTAGGTAGGTTTCTCAAGAGGCCAGCAACCTTCCTCCAGGTCGTGAGAAGCAGAGCCACCTTGCTGTTCTCTGCCCTTTGTTTTGGGGGTAAAACATCACACTGTACTTGGTGCTGAATTCTTAAGCACATAGAGAATAAAGTCCTACAGGACTAAATTTCCCCAGGGTAAAAGGGGACAATACTTTTATAGCCATGGATATGCCATCTATGCTACTGTGCTTGCTTCCAACTATAAGCAGAGATCCAGAGGCTATTTGAAATCCATGAACTGTGTGCTTACAGACTTTTCATCTGAGAGACCATGTTATAGAAGCAACTTCTGTGCCACTGTTGATGGATGGCAGGGAAATCAGAAGGAAATATTAAGTAGGAAATCATTAGTTGGTGAAGGGAGGGAAAAAGAAGGAATATTTCCTTTAAGCTTGCTCGTTTTTTGAATTTAACACAGCTAACCTGAAACACTCTATTTCTTTTTAACTCTGCTTCTCATTTGCTTTAGCATGGCTTTCATCTAGAGTGTGAAAGTCACTGTGAAAAAGCTGCATTAGGAATATTCTTGGCAGTACTGCAAGCAGAAAGTACAGGAAACCTCACAAGAGAGTATGTTCCAGCAACACTGCCATCCACGTTTCACAGCAGCAAGGACATCCAAAGCAAATCTAAACACTGTCTTTTCCCTTCTACAGAACCTTGCTGAGCTGGAAGTAGCTGGGATCAGAAAAGTTTAATTAAGTTATGGCACAATCATGACTCACTGAAATAAAGGGTAAAAAAAATAATCCATGAGAAAAGCCTCACAAACCAAAAGGGGCAAATCTTAGAACTCAGTTGCTGCACAGCAGGCTGGGCACTGCGCAGAGCAGGAAAGCAAAGGGGAAAGATTATTAAGGGCAAGCATTGCTCTGCTGTTTATTGTAGCTACATTTGGCAAACATTAAGTGATGAAGAGCTGGTGCAGTGATGCCTGTTGTGAAGAGGAAGGTGGTGTTGTCTCTTCCATTTGCCTCCAGTGCTGTTTTGTACCACCACATCTGTTCTGGTGGGCCAGTGAGGTTGTTTTTTAGGGCGTGCTTTTGGTAACTGATCATAGGTTAACTTTCTGTAAGCACATTTAAGAAAGAAAATGTACACGTTTATGAGGCATTGACCTTCCCAGTACTCTTCCAGGTGGCCCAATTTAGCTGTGAAGCTTTACTGCACAGCTATATTGGCTTCATCAGTGAATGAAATGCTACAAGATTTTAAATAGTGTCATAAGCTCTATGCTCCACCTAAAAAGTCTGTGAGATGGAAGGGGTCCTGACCATTCCATATTGACTTTGCCATTAAAATACAGATGAAACTGCCTAAGAATTTAAAGGAAATAAATGCAACTTAGAACTTTATTAGCCAATTTCACCCTATGTTTAAGTGCTGTCCTCCTTGAATGACACAGAAACTTGCCTTTGGCTTCTGCATGTGCTGTGATACAGTTTTCAAAGCTCCTCAGGGTGCCTCTAAAGGAAAGGTAACATAGCCATGTACTGAGAAGCCTACTGGCAGTTTTGCTTCAAGTTTGCAGTGTAACTAACTCTTTTTAAGCTCATTACTTTTAGAATTATTACTTTTAGAACTTGCTGTTTAACCCACTTGTGTTCATTTGGGAAAAGTCATCAGAGAGGTCTCCCACAGTTTTAAAAAATATCTGTATAGTAGTGTGATTGTGTCTATGTGTAAGCAGTGAGGCATATCAGGAAACAGTTTTTCAGTAATTTTATCAGTATTTTTTACGCAGAAGCCTGACTTATTATTTTCTATTATATAATATTAGAATAATACAGATTTCATTAGGCAAATTAAGTGCTGAGTAAAACTTCTATGAAAATGCAAAGATTTGGCTTAATAAATTAGAATGCCTTACTACTAGCCAGAAAAATGCAGTAAATAGTGAAATGCTAGGCTGATGAATGTATTGTAAGTAAAGTGTAATCTCTAAGTAAGAATGACTGTTGATAGGCTAATGTCTAATGGTCACAGAGTTCAGGAATTAAAAGCTGGGCTCAGCATTAAGAATAAATCACCTCTAGAAATCTGATTTTGATACGATTCTGTTCCAGCTTTTGAGGATGTATCACCAACTCCAAAAAGGCATCCTAGAGCCTGTCTTTATTTTGTGATGCCTCAGCTCCAGTTCAATTCAGAGAAAAGTTAACTAACAGCATTTAATTAAAGCTATGTCAGAGGCTTGTGTCCAACAGTTTAGGTAAGTCAAAGTGGAACAAGTCAATTAATATGCTTCTGAGGCAACATTTCCAAATATATTAAACCTAAGAAAGCATCTAATATATTTCTTAAGGTATGACAGGAATAAGGAGATAAAATTTTCTTGCAACAAATGACTTTCAGACAGAAAATAATAATCATGTAGAAGGGGAAAGCATTAACAAATAGTTGATTACACTAAATAATCCTCTTTAAAAATTTTCCTGATTGTCATGACCTTTTATTTTTCTCACTCAGCTGATCTGCATGTTATGAGTTACTGGTTGAATTGGGTGTAAAAACAAAACAAGTAAACCTCCAACTCTTTCAGAGTCACTTAAGTAAAAACAGATGACAGAAGATAGCTATGCTAGAGCAACAGTATTCAGTATTCATTAGTAAGGAAATAACATATAGCAAGCAATATAGATCCGTGGGGAAAACATTGGGAAAAGGGAGTATACCTTTTTTCCAGTTGTTATATTGTCATTGAAAAACCCAGGCACACACACACACTATGTTTGCAATAAAACTGTCACACGGAAAAAAAAGTCCTAGAAAAATGTCAACAAAAAAAGTTATTTCTTGTCCACTGTGCATGTACACACACAAATCCCCAACAGTCCACTTTTGGTGTTAATAGGGTTTGTTACACTTTATTAATAAATGAGTACAAACTCTTTGAATGATGTCACATTGGTCAAACTGTCACAAAAAGAAGGAAATATTCTCTGTAGATGTATTTCATTTAATTGAACTGATATGGTAAGGAAAATAAGTAAGTCTTTATGTTAGGGTAAAAAAGTAAACATGCACAGTGTCCTGCAGCAAGGCAGGATTTAGTATTAAGTGCAGTGGTCAAGGGAATAAGTTGTAATAGCCAAAGTTACCAAGTATTCATATCCACCACATATGGTAAATATATTCTGTTTTCATATGTTGCATCTAATCAAGTTGTTTTTCCTGGGAAGGCATGGGAGTTGGACGTTGGGAATGGCAATGGCTTTCAACAGTCNTGATTGGCATCCCTGCTCAGTGCAGGGAGGTTGGAACTAGATGATCTTTAGGGTCCCTTCCAACCTGCCCATTCTAGGATTCTATGATCCCTACTAGGAGAAGTTGGCCTATCCAAGTAAAATGCAGAGAAACTTGTAGGCAGGTGAGATAGAGCCACTCATGAGATTGTGAAGTCTGATTCTGCATTGCTACAATGTTGTGAGGCTTCTGTTTAATAAGTACAGCGTGGTTAAAATGCAGTTTGACATCTTTGAAAGATTACATTCTGCTTTCCTACAGCAATAACTTAGCACGACACAAAAGCAAGCTCTTCCTGCTGGCTTAGAAAGCCATTTTACCTACTGCAAACATGAAACCCCTTTGACATAAACAGAGCTACAAATGAGTTCAGCAGACATTGGATTAGGTACAAAATGCCACAGTTTGGCATGGTTACCCTTATGCTCACACAAAGACCACACAGGCATCTCTTCAGTTTTGCTAGGGAACTCTTATCTACAAAACCTTCCAAAATCTCCATTATAACTCAGAAAGTGTCAGTATGGACTAGTAAAACTAGTGATTTCTTTTTTTTTGTAACTTGGCTGGAATCACCATAATGACTCTCAGCATGCAATAATATTTTCCCCTTGGACTTTGAAGAGTAAGAGTTAAGAGAGCTTAAATCTTTTATTTTTCTGGGCAGCTGTAAGGGAAAGTATTTTGCATTTGGTCAAGAGAAATTACTTAAGCATGTAGTTTAAATTGAAAGTGATCACAAAACTGAAGTGATCTAAATTTAAACTATCACAGTTGTTCACAAGCTTTAATATTTCCTTTAATTTGATCAAGGGAGGGGGAAATTATTACCAAAAAAGAAAAAAGCACATCTCCATGCCCCCAGCTCACCAGTTTATTATCTTCATACTTTTAGGAAATTGATTATTGTACATTTTATTTCTAGAAAGTGAATCAATCCCTTGTTTAATTAATGTAGTTATCCAAATACTGCAGCTGCTATATTTTCTATCAAATTTCAGTGCAACCACTACTGAGTTTATGTAAACTGTCAAGGGTTATTAGGCTTTCTGGTTTTCATAGCACTGGTAGCTACGTTATTGAAGCCTAAAGCTAAAGGGAACTTGTGGATGCAGCGATTGAAACAATGTTCAAAAACACTTACAGTCACAAATAATGCAAAAAGAAAGTGAAAGATATTATGTAATATCAATAATGTCAGAAACATACTATCTTTAGAGAAAGAGAGAAAGAACAAATATACAAGTGGTGGCTTAAAGGCTCATTTATTGCTTTGATTTCTCCATTTAAATCAAGCACATATCTAAATACTGCTTTTATGAGACTTAAGCATATGGGTATCTTCACTTATGTTAGAGACCAAGGCTAAAGCCACAGTACAAATGTGCTGCATTCAGCATTTGTAAAAATGTGATGCTTTTCCTCCCAGCCCTGAGCAGTCCTGGAAATGTACTTCCATTCCTGCCACAGCTGAAGTTTTCTTTTGGCTCCTGTAATCAGAAACACAGCAATGATATTTATCTCCTGAACGAGGCACAGCAAATGGTAAGAGCAAACGTGCATTCTGTTGAGTGGTGGCTATGAAAATACTCTTCCTACCTGAAATACCAGTGATTTATGTTTTCTGGCTCTGTGTTACATTTACCTTTATCCCAGCTGCATTCTTTCCACTAGAGGCTGACAAGGTGATTTGCATTTCTTGTGCTTTTGCTTTATCTCCTTTACAAACAAGCACCAAATTTCAGCAGCTAGTATGGATGTTACAGTCCTTCCATTACTTACATCAAAAGGAAAGGAGAGAAGGAAGAAAAAATAACAGAAAAAACAAATTTGAAGCCATATGAAAATAATTGTACTTTTCAAGTACAGCAATATAAATGCATGATAAATGAGGTCAAATAAAAATAAATGTAAAGAACCATACCAAATGCAATGTGCACTTACTGTTCCCTAATTATATGTTTCAATGTCTCTGGCTTTTCCTGGGAAATAGCCCCTATGCCATGATTATTACTAGTGACAGCTGTCATTGTTGGTAGTTCCTCCCAAATTGCTCAAGACAATCAGATAAACAAGGCATTCACCTACCATTGCCAGTTCCTGTTCAGCTGTATGTTTTCTTTTATGTCAGGACTCTCTTCTCTGGCCAGCACACTCAAGTATTAAATTAGTAAGACAATGAAGTATTGACTCATTGATAAATTAAGTTTCTACTTTAAAGTATATACATTCATGCAGTGTACGCATTTGCTTTCTTAAATATCATCATTACTCTCACCCAGAAGCCTCTGTAAATTTTCTGTAGAAAGATCACTGTGGCTACAGACCAGTTAGCTTCATCTATCTAATCTGCTAGCAGTAAAGGGAAAATGGTAATGCTTAATATTTTTTTCATGACCTATCATCAATCTGTCACTTTGAAAAATAATAAGAAGTTAAATTAATTATTCTCATATTGATTATCCTCTGTCAGATTGATTAGACTATCCTATCCCTGCATAAAAAACCCCAAATACGAGTCTGGGGAAAACTTGGCAGCAAAATGCATTGCCTCAACAAAGTGACTCATTTATATTTCATTGTTTTAAGAGGTTTCCTCTGTAAGGATTTAATAGATGGTGTATGTATCTAGATAAATATTGGAACAGAAAACTTAAAAAACCTTGACTGCAAACTTTCACTGTTCCTGGTAAAATAAACTTTTTTAATCAGAAAGGAATTAACAGCTCACTCACAGCTGATTTTACAAATTGTAATTGCTGATCTGTCCAAATACTTGCCCATTAACAAAAAGCATGAATTAGTAAATGTTCACAAGCAGTGAACAGTGGTTCACCTGCCTTCCTCCAAAGGAGTCTTACTATTGGCATCAACAGGATGAGACAGGATGATTCCATAACTTGAATCAAAACTGAATGTGTGTCTCCTGATGTAGAACAGAGGAGGTGTCCATGGGTTTCATCCACGCTTCTAATACGTGACAGCAAAAACCTTAACTATTTCTGGGCAGTTTCTTTACCTTTCAGCTGGTTCAGAGAGAGCAGTGTGCTTCAAGTTATCAGTTACACAGAGAGTGAGGATGGCTACAAAGTACAGCCATGGTAGATCACAAAGTAGTGACCCAGGAAGAGAGACATGTAGGAATTAATATAAAATCTAAACATTAAACTTGTAAGCATGCAGGGGCCATCAAAATAAATTGTTCTTGAGTGTAAACTGTTGAAAAGCTAAATATCTTCCAAGGAGGATTTGTGGAAGTGCAGTATTCTTCAGGGGAACATGCAAATCTGCACTGCAATAGCCTGTTTCCTGAGCTTTCCTCAGGGATCATAGAGAATTTATAGGAAGGCAATATTTTTTTGTAGTTACATTGCCTTTACCAGCTGCACAAAATTCCTTCTTGATTGACTGTGTTCCATAAAAGCAATTACAGAAAGTTTGGGGATTCTTATTTTCGTTTCTTGTAGCAGTACTGTAGAGAAAATTTCTCCAGATCGTGCACATGCAGTGATGAGAATGCTGTGAATGAGCCTGCAGGTTTATCCTTCTTTACACTGGGGATATTTGGAAAATGCTCTTATGTTTTCATGCATGCTGTATGCTACTCAATTGCAACTTATCTAATTTTATAAGAAATATCAAAAGGAGCACAGGAAGATTTACTTGTTGTGCATATGTTGGGTGGAAGGCACAAAGGGAAAGAGTGGAAGCCTTTGAGGAGGGACCAATACCTAAGGTCATGCAGACCAGAGATTTAATTTCTGTTATTCTTTCTTTTCTAGTATTGCTGCTTGGAAATGCAGTACTCTTATCAGTATGAGAAAAAAGATCTTTTCTTTCAGTGCAACAGAACAATAAAAGAATGCAACACCTGGCCTCATTTGTCGAGATGAACTGCAGCTCTGACCTAATTCTCCAGACTTAACAAGTATCTTCTCTAATGGTTCCACTTCTTTATTCCCAGATTACAGTACTTTGAGATTTAGAGAAGTTACTCTCTGGTTAAAGACCTTGTTACTTCAGGGGCAAGTCAGTATGAAGTATGAATGAATGCACATGAATGAGCAAAGATGAGGTATGTGATCCTATCATCACAATAAATTTGTAATTTTATTTGAATTTCTGTAAATATATAAAATTCTATTATATATTTATCACTTTTATAATGTATTTCTATAATGCTGTTTATTTAGATACATTTCTATGTGTGTGTATGTATATCTATATAAAATATACTTCAGTATCTGTATGTGTCCCCACACAGAATGATCTAAACTGAGGTCATGTTGTTTTATTCATTTGTTTGTCAGATTGTGCTTTGCTGAGACATGACCAGCAATATGGGAATGGTAAATATAAAAGACTTAAAGAAATCAAATTCTTACATATTCAGAACCAAACCCCTTGGTGATGGAAGTTGACATAGGTGCATTTAAGTCAATTTAATACTTTCTTAAATCAACGGAAGGAAAGTGAATTGCATTGCATGAGGATCTGGTATTTATAATCTCATTTTTTATTATTATTAACAGTGTATCCAACGTTACAAAGCACACTTTTTTCCCCTGAGCTTCATATTTATCTATGTCACCAAAATTAATAGAAAATGTTCTTATATTTTCCTCAAGTCAAATTTCCTTAGTAAATTTTCAATCTTCAGAACATACCATTGATCTTTTTTTGTTTTCCCACTCAGGATACTGTTAGCTGCACTCACAGCAACACTGTGCTGGTAACAGACCCTGAGTCCTGCCAAACCCAGTTAATGGTTCCTCCTGAGTCAGGTTTGCAGAAAGCATAGCATTAGCTCTAAAATTGAGTTCCCAGGGGGAAAAAAAAGCAACAAAACCAACTCATATCTTTTCATTTGCCCCCTGCTTTCTACCATATTTTTTATGCTTTGCCCCAACCCATAAAAACTAAACAGCACAACTCTTACACAATCATATGCCAACTGCTGTAAACATAACTCTTCACCTAGTACAGGATCCATTCAGGCCATTCATTTCACATAGGTTTAGACTTATTTTATTCAATCCTTTTATTTTTGTCTGCCTTCAGTTTAATGGAAAATCATTCCCTTTTTGGTCACAGATCTATGCTATACAAGGTGATCAAATAAAATAGTTGTTCAGGGCTTGGTTTTGCCCTGTTGCCTTTCATCCCTGTCAGTGAGATGCTATGAGCATCATCCACAGAATACCTGAATTTTACAGAGAGAAAGCCTTGCAGTGGTTGCAGAAGGCTGAGGTCAAGCAAGGATAAGAAAGTGAACTATAACTTGCATTCCTCTTAGTAAGGGGCCTCATTTGTTTTTTTGAATTCATATGTGAGGTCATTAAGTTTTGCTGTGAGGGGAATGGTACTCAATGCAGTTTTAAGGAAGACATTTATGGCTCCATCCCCAGAGGGCTGACACGCAGGGTAAGCATCTGCTAGCATCAGCTGAATGTGTAGGGGAGAATACAAGTATGAGGAGGAGCATTAGGATAAACTTTGGCCAAGGCAGCTGAGAAAGATGAAAAATTGCTGCTGTTATTTAAATTACTTAAATTTTAAATCTTTTCCTGTCCTTTCCATCAAGGTAGCAAAGAAGTGATTCAGATTTCACTAATGGAAAGTTCTGGAACAGAATATATTGCCATAGTTTGCTTAAAAATAAGACATTTTCATTACTCCTGAGGGACATTTGTTGAGAACAAGCAAGAGGTGGGTGCATTAGAAGTGACAAGAGTTTTGCTGTAAAAATGAGAACATATGCTAAAATCTCCAACAGTAACTGTAAGAATAAAACAAATATTTTCCTTGTTCTCTGAGCAAAACAACTCAGCAAACACATCCGAAAAGGCAGATGAATATTCTATTCAGTCTTAGTTTTTGTCTATCCAGGGAATTTCAGGTATTCTTTGAATCTTGTGGCTCACAGCATAGCAATAACATGCATTAGATAGGACTTTTCTATCATTTTGTCTCTATCTAATCTTTTTTTGTGATAGCAAGATATATAAATTAAGATGTTGTCCAGCTAAATTTCACCCAGTGTTTTGTGTCTGCTACAAACTGTACTTTTCAAGGATCTTATCCTCAGGATACCTTGTTTCATCAGCAGTGTAATAATCTAGTAGAGAAAGTTGGAAGGAAAAAAATACATGTATCCATTTGTAGAGATGCATATAAGTACTAACTGTCTCCTACATGATGCAGTGTTTAATATTCAGTGATGTTGCTAGACTATACATGAAATTCTGGATTATGAAGTGGGTCCTGCAGACAATTTTTCAGCTTTTTATCTCATCTTCCTAGAAGAACACTTTGCTACAAGGAAATTGTAGCAATAGCAATTGCTGCTGATGAGAAAGGGCTGTGGGAACTGCACAGCAAGGCAGAATGAAACAGCAAGGGTTCACACAGGGCTAGAAGTCTGCTGAATGTCCAGAGCTCTGGCTTTTCTAGATGGGTAGCTGCACCTGGGGCTGGGGCCTCTGCCTGCCTTCAGGCTCAGGATTTCCCAGGGGATGTGTGACAATGATGAGGGAAGATACTTGCTGTATCCTAGGCCTAGTGTGAATGTTGTGTTAATCCAATGATGCTTATAGAGATTTGTGATGCTATGATGTGTCAGAAGACGATGGATAGATGTCAGACAGATGGAGGTATACATGTATATACATTTTTTAGCAGAAATAGAAAAGGTAAATCTCATTGACTGCAGTAGAATGTGATTTCAACAAATGTAAGCAGCATTTGGGTAAGAAATCTGTGAATAATTTTGGTTGCTGTTTTTGCATTCTGTGTCATTTTCTCATAACAGATTATTAACATGCCTTAATGTTGTTGATGAGTACAGGCTCTGAAGGTTACACTTTGAAGCCTGTGAGGGTCCCCTCTAAATCCACACTTCCCACGCACCTAAGGCACACATGAATGTGTCTTGGTGTTCTTGTCTGCTCTTCTCTGAGGGTACAAACATGTCCTCCTGTATTAGCAGATTAACAAATAGCTCATTGTCAGCACCTTTGAAAGAGGCTTCCATGATGAAGAAACATTTGCATTACATAGACCACAGGATTTTCTAAATGTGTAAGAGTGAAACAGGCACTGTGAATGTAAGAAGTGACTGGATCTTTCTGTTACTGAACATGAGATACAGTCTGTGCTCTACATGAGTGAAAATGGAGTATGTTTCTTCTCAAGACATCCAAAGCGAATAGAGTGGGAGGAGAAATAAACAGATCTTTGCTCTTAGGGCTGTGTTAAGAAAACACCAGGACTCAGTGGCTGACAGAGAAAGTGGCTGTACAAGTAGGGGTCAGTTCTTCAGGACATTCACCTCATCCTCCTCATTTGATAAAACACTCTGTAAAGGATCAGTTTTCACTGTTTGTCTCTGGGCAGAGGAAATGTAGTGCTTTGCTTAATCACAATATCCTAACTGTCTTGTGCACTGAAAGAATCATTTCCTAGTTTTGGGGGGGGGGGGTTGTTGTTGGTTTGTTGTTTTTTTTCACATTCTACCTTGGCTGTGGCTTTCCTCATTCCATTCTTCCTACAGTTTTTCTTTTATTTTATTGCTCATGGGAGAAAAGCAATAGGTAAGAAATGCCTAATTGAAGCAAGATTAATGCAGTTCCACAGAGAATAAAGTAAAGATTTATTCTCTCCCTCCCTTCCACAGATGTCTTGTTAGGGACTCAGCCTTGCCTAACATGTACCTTTATTCATTTACTTCCTTCTCATCCACTGGGAGAAGCCTTTCTCATGTAATTTATTGACTTGGCTGCCTTGTCTGTGTGTTAATAGTAAGATGCATCGATCGTTCACATACTAGTCTTATTCTCAGATGTGAGTGAAAGGGGTTTATCTATGTTGAAGAATATGTACATTTGGCTTGCCATAACTAGGAAATAATTAAATAACTGAAACAAAATGTTGGAATTGAAGCCTTGAAGCTGGCAAGAAATGTAAAGGTTTGAATGAGTGGGATCCAGCAGAGCTGCTGAAATGAAGCATCAAGTTCAGAAGAAATGGACAGCCTTGTAATCCTGCTCAGTGATTTTCTTCCTCTTAGCTGACCATCACCTTGCTGACCGTCACCTTGGGCTGACTACTTGAGCTCATGCTGACAAACACTAGCAAGTGATGGAGGAAGGAAATATTTGTTTTAAATAACTGTTGATGAAAGGCCATGAGAGGAGATGAGGAGAAAATAGGAGTCCAAATTAATTTATATGTAATTGACCCCGGTGAGAGGAAGGAGCCTGGGCAAAGTGCTGTGTGCATTGCGTTCTTGCTAACCTTGTACTTTAGACTCCAGTATATCAGAAGATCCTTGACAGTTCTTTCTGGAAAGGACAGCTTTGAAGGTCACCCCATAGTATCACTGTAAAATGTTGCTCTGTCTGAGGGACAGACCCTTACATTAACCCAGAAAAGGAGTGTCTTTACTCATTGTCAGATTCAAAAACCTGACATTGACATTAATAAGCTCAAAGCAGGCACCAAGGCCTTTTTTACCTTGCAGCTGTATTTACTGAAATTGTTGATATTTTTCTATATCCAAAATGACATTTTCATTTTTACTCTTCAGAAGAGGAAGGCTGCTGTTCTTCGCCTTCTAATACATGATCTACCCTTAATATTTCATGACTTCTCATCTTACCAAACATCTAACTCCTGGAAACAGTGACTTTAGGGCAATGTGAGTGATAACTCCTGTTACTGCTTCCCAAACCAGTCTGAAACTGCCATGGACAGCATAGGGACCAAGCATACTCTTCAAAAGCATTCAGTGTTTCAGCTCTTCTTGCCACATCCATATTTATGTGCCCTTTTCTTCTCTTCCTTTAAAGTGCAAATTTTCACTTACACTCACCACAATCACATTCTGTTCTTTGCATTAGCCCGTGCCTGGGAATGAAGGGCATGCTGTTATGCATTTTCTCTTTTCCTGTGGGACAGGGGGATCTCTAATAGGATCTTTTAAATACTCTTTTCTTCCATGTTCTTCTGAGCTATCTGGAATTTTATTGGGTAATTATGAGGCCATAAAGGCCAATGCACACTATTATTGATACAGATTTGCCTCTTAGCTCCAGAGACCTAACACACCTATACACTGACCACATGTCCTTGTCAAGCAAGACCATTCATACTCCTGCTGCGTTTATTTTTTTACTGCAGAAACTAAGATTAATCTCAGCTCATTGTAAGACACACTGAATGAACTCTCAGGCTGAGATGCTCAGCAACAGCCTATGGCTGCACATTGTGAATCTCTGCACTCCAATCCTCCAGCTCAGCCTTCTGAAATACTTTCTGCACAGCTGAAAACCAAGTCAAGAAAGCCAACTTGCCCTGTGCATCTCTTCCTTCCCTTCAAAACTCCTGTTAGTCAGCCTGTTTGCCATGGACTACTTTTCTAGCATTTGTTTGATTTCCAATATAAGCACACTGATCACATGTAATACCTTTTGGGGAAAGCAAATGAGAGATGGTAGTTTGGGAGTTATTTCTGAACAATGATGTTAATTTTAGATAAGAAAACTCTGCTGCTGCAAGGAATTGTTTTCAGCTCTTTAATCATCAGTAGTATTTGAAAATGATTTCCACTGATACATCTCCAAATAAAAAAGTGGCACTTCTCTCAATCTGAGATCAATGCAAAGAATTTGCCTTAATCTTTCCTAAACCATCCAGCCTCCAAAATGAATAGTCACAATCAGGCAGTTATCAGGTGACAAATACTGGCCTAAGCTGGAGGGGTTTGTCATAACTATAAGTAAGCAACTTTACTGCTCAACAGATCACCAAGAGACATTTTAACTTTAGCAATTATTTTTCTCAAGGTCTATTACATCATGAAATGAGCCAGAAACGTATTTCTTTGGACAATTATAAGCAGAGATTGCTCTTGACCTTGGTATTTATAGGGCCCAACCACCAAGAGGCTTTCAGTTGAGAGGTTATATGGGTCTCCAGAGCAACCCTGCCAAAAGCTTGGAAAAGCTCCAAAATACAAATAAACCATGATTTCATTGTGCATGGCTAATTGTTTTTCCTGAAAGAAAATCTCATGTTTGGCAGGTACCTTTCCAACAAAGAGATAACAAGGGTTGCAAATCCCTGAACACTTATTAGTACACAGTCAAACTTCATAACTCATATAGATCTCCCCTGCAAATACACTAATATGCTGCTAAAGTCAGAAAAAGAAATGGGATTTGGGGCCATGGTATTTCATTACAAGGAGAAACTTGAGACTGTTTTAAAGAAATATATCAGTATGCTCTATATCAGTGTGTATAGATATTCAATGCATACACAGTGAAGTGCTCTGCTAGTTCACTCAATGGAAAAAAAACAAAATGGGGGACAGAAACACAACAGTTTCCAACCAGAATAACTTCTGTTTTTCTATCACTGTTCATGACTTGAAAGGAGAACATAGGCAAGAGGAAATACTCGGATCAATGAAAAATCTGGTCTGGTCTACTGATGCCACAGGCCAAACTCTCTTTTCTTTCATGGAGATGGAGGAGTCTCATGTTTTGGACTAAGTGCCTGTTGAATCTCGGCTGTCTCTAGTTGGATGTTTGAACATCTACTTTCCTTCATCTGGTAACATCTGTTTGGAAATAGGCTTGGCTTTATCTTATTCAAGTGATGGTTGTATGGGATTTGTAGTGCTATAATTTATCAGAATAAATATAAATATGCTTTTATATTTTAAGCAGATATAGAGAAGAGCTGGTGGATGTCCTCCCAAATAACAATTAGAGTGAAATTTAGACATGTAATTACAAGTAATGAGTAGAATTTGGCTTTACCATATTTAAGAAAGGGCAAATAAAATCTGAACAGCTGCCAAGGGAAGATTCAAGGATAACAGGGAAAGTGAAACCCATCTTTGGATCAGAGATTGAAAATAAGGACTGACAGAGGATGCAATTGCACTCTCAGCACAGAAGTGGTATTAACAGTATTTGGGAACAAGCTTAATGGAAATTAAAGGAGAACACTGGAACAAAACAAATGGCTCCAAGCTGAAAATGGATATGCATTGGCTGGATATTAAGCAAAGTTGTCTTAACCATTAATATTACAGTGGCATGGAGTAAAATTTTAATGTGATTAGCAGAGGAAGATAAGAAGTGAAGCCTGGCCATATTATAAAAGACTAAAATGGCCCAGAAGCATCCTTCTAGTCCTCTATTTTTAATTCCTGCATGTGGCATGCCTAGAACAAAGACAAGGCCTGTAGGCAGGCTTGCCTGCAAACAGAGCAGAGAAGAAAAATTGGGAAGAAAACCAAATAGTTCATAAATTTCTTGCTGAGATTTCCAGTTGCCTCAAATATTCTCACCCACATAGCAATTCCATTGATTCAATTCATTCTGTTAATTTTTGTAAATCTGATCAAATAGAAACCAACTACCCAATACTTAGTTAAGCAAGTATCTTTCTAAACTAATTGAAGATGAGACAGTGAGCAAACACTGCCTGGTGCTGATGGTGTGAGATAGAACCACTTTGCTTCTACATGCTTTGCTCTCAGCAGCCTGTTCCCTGTTTACCCTCTCAGAGACTATTCATTTGGTAGCACAACTCATCTTGTGCATTTGTACATTTTAGGTGGCAAGCAATCTTTGGTTTAGACCACTATAGATTATCATCAATTTATTTGTGCTTTTACAGTGAAAATTTTTTTAGAGATAATCCTTTTATTTTTTCACAAAATATCTTTAAAAAAATTCTCTCAAGATTACTTGGATGATTCTTTGCTGAGAAAACTTATCTCAATATAAAACTCATAAGCTGAAAGCAGTCCTTTATACAAATAGAAAATAATCTTATAAATGTGGTTTTCTGAGGTTTTCACTGAGGTCAGTGTTTCTTCAATTTTTCATCAAGAACAACTAAACCTTTTTCTGGCTCAACAGGAAATACAGTCCAGATTTTTCACAGTTTTTTTAAAAAATGGGTTTTTTTCTGGTTTTAGTTTTTAACTAAATGTTGGCCACAAGCTTAACATGGCACTCATCTCTTGGCTTCGGATCTGTTACAGGGTTTGTTTTTTCCATGATCTTCATTGCAGATCGTGTCTGTTTGAACTGCATAGCAACTGGATTCTTTTCTGTGATCCAGGATTTCCTATGGGAGTCCATTCATTCCCTACTGCTGTCTTTCTAAATGAGCTCTTTCAGTTTTAACGATGACCAGATAGTTTTTAAGCTCTCAGCAGATAACCTCTCTAGAAGCCTGGGCTGGAAATCCAGCAATTAGTGAAAGGTAGGATTGAGCCCAGGCTCCCCTAAAACACCAGCTTCTTGGTGATAAACTCATTACCTGCTGGTAACATTTCAATTCTCTGGTCACAGCTATTAAAGCCAAGAGATCAATAGATCACCATGCCTGTCTCCTTCCATGAAACAGATCATTATGTTTCATGAAGTCACCTCTGAACTAAGCCTAGCAATTCAGATACAATGAAAACACCTTTGAGAAGAGCAGCCAGCCTTGTCTTTGCAGCATCACAAGATAAACATTCCATTCTTCAGCAGTTTGCCTCCTTTTTAATCATTAGGAAAAGTGGGAGGTACTTCTGCCTTGTTCGTGTTATTCACCTAAATTTTCAACTTGGATCAACAATTTCAACAAACAAGCAGTATTTATAATGCTCATAACTTCAACTATGGCATTTGCTTGTAAAGAATTTGTATAAAAGCATATGTTTTCCTCCTAGACAGGCACAAGAGATAATTGCCTTAGGAGTAGTTCAGTTATTAAGCATATTCATCCAAATGTGCTCCACTGGGAAGAATGTTAGGGGCTAAGATTCAAACTTAAGGTTAAGATTCAAACTGTTAAAGGCAACACACTAAGAGAAATTATATAAATCTTATCTGAAGACCTCATTATTAGCAAGTCTTTCAGCTCAGATTGGGAAAGTGATTAAAGAAACAATACTGGAGCACCCATCTCCATATCTTGAGGTGAAGAAGCAGTCTTGCATCATAGATATAAACTTACACTTCTAAAAATGATGATGAGTTTATTAATAAACTATTGTACATGCTTCCCAAGAAGTTAAATTATAAATGCAGATGAGGGCTGTACTTTAACACTCAGGAAGCAGCTGTTCTAAACCCTTTGGCAGAGCTGTTGAGTTAAACACAAAGCTTTTATCTCTCAGGATCTCCTGGGGCATATTAATCCTTCACTTGCAGGTTTGTCAGATGAAAAGCAGCTTGAATGGGTTGGTATTTTTAATTGTGTCTGAATACTATCAGTGCTGTATACAAAGCAGATAAAGCGAGCATCAAGACAACCAAAAGCTTTCATGATGCCTTTTTCATTTACAAGATGCACAGCTAACCTGCTGCTGCTCAGGAAAGTGATGGCTGAGGCTGAGGAACAGCCCAGCACTCACAGTTCCCACTAACAAGCCCATTAGTGATGGCTGGCAAACAAAAGGAGTTTGTTAGGAGGGCAAGCCAGACAATTATATGCCTATCCATGATGGCTGCTGTGGGCTACTAGTGTCTTTTACCAAACTGGCATTTGTAATGCTATCTAAAGTTACCTTTTTGTTCAGTAAACTATTGAATGAACTGTTTGTGAGTGTTTGAATGGTTTCCTTAAAAGAGTATGTACTAAGGCACAATATAGCACTCTGTGAACAGGAGAACTGCACATTATCTTCTTGCCCTCTTCCCATCCCCTCTTGGCTATTTATATATGCAATATATCATATGTTATTACTGTTATAAAAGTCTACTGTGCCTGTGTTTTGGGGACAGCCCTGAACTAAGCTCTGTGCTGCAATGCCTGCATTGCTTTTCCCTCTGCCACTGCGAAAGACAAAACACAGGCTTGGGCCAACAGTTTGACACAGCAGGGCATTTCTTATGCTAGTTTGATCCTACAAATCCTCACTTACAAAGCAATCTTCTCTCATATAAGTAGCTTTGAGCACTCAGACAATGTATGATTCTTTATCTGGGCATCAGATCCCCATTTTCTATACAATAAAATGGGTCAGTCATTTTTCTGTAAGTCTTTCACTCGACAGATCTACACTAAAGGTGAATCCGGTTTGCTGGGCTTAAGTGGGAAGCCTACTTTTCCATGCCAAGTACTTTTCCAACCATTTTTCAAGCTTTTCACACCCATTTTACACAAAAAATGACACTCTTTTTTTCAGCAAAATGGGAGAATTGCAGCCTAATTTAATGCAATCTCTGCAGTGTCTCTTTTGAGGCTCAGACAGGATTCAGAGTTGTTCAGAGTGTTCTAGTTCTGAATGGCTTACTGAGTTTTGAAAATCTACTAATCAAATCTTCCTTTGCTTTTAATTTAGTTTTCTTCCCCTTTTTACAGAAAATTTGCCAAAATCAAGGTAATATCTCTTAAAGTCTTCTCAGAAAGAAAACTTTTCTACCTAGTCCTGAAGTCAGGAAGACAGAAATATGAAGAGTGGGCAAGAAGTCAGGCACTGGAGCAGCATTTAGTTCTGTTCTGTAAGCAGGCAAGGTAGTAATTTTGTGCCACAATAAAGCTTTATCTTCACTGGATATCAAAAATACTATACTATAGTGGCAGTATCAGAATTTTTAGTTTGCAGTTTGTACATTTGTTCATTTTCACACACTGGGAGTAGTTGTGCCTTCAGTGTGAAAGTACAGAAAGTGCTGTAATCTTAGCCTTAGCCTAACCATTTTTTCTCCACTTTCCTACCAGCAACCCAAGAGAGTCATAACTTGCTTCATGCAGAGTTAGCTGTAAAGGTGAAAGGTGAAGAGAACACATATTCATCATCATTGTATGCAAGTCACTTGGGACTCTGCAGGTATGTGAATATGTAAGAAAGGGTGGAATATATCATGAACCTCATTGAAATGAATGAATAATATGTGAACATACAAAATTAATACATTGGCATGATAGCAAGAAAAATACAAAAAAGATTTATAATTATACTTGTGCAGAACACTAGAAATTGTGTAGAAACAAAAAAAGGGTTAACATTTCACATTATCATATTTCAGTTTTACATTGATCGTTAACTTTAAATAGTTTACAGTAAGAGAGAGGAAAACAATAACTTGGAAAGGAAGAAGAAATTAAACTACAGGCCAAATTAAAACCAGTTAGTGATTTATACTGCAGGGTTCACTATGCCCATGAAAGAATGTGTATATTCTTTTTCTGTTTTAACTAAAAATGTCTTCTTTTTTTTTTTTAATCTATTTTTCTTTTCCCCAGGGAGGATATATATCTGTAGGTCAAGTAAAGAGGGTCTGGAGAACAACAACATCAACAAGGAAGCAAGAAAAAGAAACCAGAATCAATAGTCAGTCAAGTCTATTCATTATGCTACTCATTTGTACTGATGTAAGTAGATCCTTAATTCTAAAGCAACTTGTGCCTAGGGAAAAGAAGTGGAAGAGACTGTTAAGTTCCTGTAGACAGCAGCTGATGGGGAGCATGATATAGTGAAGAGCTGGAGAGCATGAGAGATGCAAAACCTCAAACAGTTTGAAATTCAGAAGCAGTAGAGATACTCCAGGAGAGGGGAATATGGGCTTGAGGAGAAGTTATTTTAGAAACATGTATATATCTGAATTTGACCCATCTTTACATCAGATGAGATATCTGATATAAAAGGAAATTTCTGTGGTGAAGAGTAGAAGGTTGTCATTAGGCCATAGAAAAATCTCTTCACAGATTCGTTACTTCCGTGTTGAAATTCAGGAACAGAGGAAGGTAAGATCAAACTAGCTCACATGCTGCAACTCTTGAAGTAGCTGG
Source organism: Bucco capensis (assembly GCA_013396975.1). Taxonomy (NCBI): domain Eukaryota; kingdom Metazoa; phylum Chordata; class Aves; order Piciformes; family Bucconidae; genus Bucco; species Bucco capensis. The sequence continues at coordinate 1,356,604 of VWZO01011706.1, read as the reverse complement.
TTTTAAAAATAGAAATCTTACCTGATCTCTCTGAAGAAAAAAAAAAGTCTTGTACCAAAAGTTACAAAATGTTCTGGGACACATTTTGTGGTCAGCAGCTTACATGGCTTAGTATGATCAAAACTCCAGTGAAGGCATTTTGAAAGAGAGTCCAGATTCCTGTGTGTGTGTGTCTGTGCTTGAGTGCTTGCAGCATGACATATGTCCAACCAGCAATGGGTGATTCTATGAACTAGCTGAAATGGAGCACAAGGACAACCCACTTTGGGGAAGAACTCCAGCTGAACCACAGTAAAAGATCACCATCACTGCAGAATTAATTACACTACATCAGTCAATACAAACATGAAACATACTGCCAGAGTTCCTCACTTCAGACTACCTTGCTCTGGCTCTGGTAGTCTTCTGTATGAGCTGCACATAAGAGAGATATACACAAGAGTCTTAACAACAACAGTCCACTAGGTCTGGACATGTCCTGTGAGTCCAGAAAGGCAAACAGGATTTGAAGAAGCAGCAGACTGGCAACTAATAAACAGTACATTACTCTGCATCTCATAAATCTCCACTAAGTTAATTTATTCTCTTCTGAGAATGAATAACTAACTAATGTGAAGCCTCTTCTTGCCAGTTATTGTTGCAGTACATAAAGTGATTTAGATGTGGAAGCTGCTATTAATAGCAGTGACAAGCTACTAATTGAGAGTGGTTATGTAATGGCATTGTTATGAAATTTAGTTTTGGTTTGACACCTTCTGTTTTCTAAAAACAACATTAAAACCCCCAAACACATCCATAGCTAGCAGTATGTAACACAAACAAAGGCTAAATAATTACCAATCTTTCAAAACTCAAGTAGGATTAAAAACAGAGGGGGGATCAATTGATTTATCTGACTTCCAGCAGAAATGAGCTGGAAGTGAATTGTTCAACAAATCTCCTGTTCAAAGGGATACTTTAACTTTCTTTAATAGCTGCCCTGAAAATACTGACTAAAAGTTCAAAGTGTCTTCTTTCTGTGACTTGTGAAAACTCAGGAAACTTTTTTCTGTTAAAAATAATGGGTTTGAATGAGTAGGAACAGAGTCTAGTTTAAGGAGAAAGAATGACTAGACAATTTCTCTGTGACACACACTCATACCAATCATGTACTGGGATCAGGAATGGATCTCTGCTTTTGTAAATGATAATACAGATGTACCTATACAGTTTGACATTTTTTAAGTAACTTTAAAAAAAAAAAAAAAGACAGAAACAAATGGGGATGACATTTTGTTCCCTGCTATATAGAGGGAGAGAAAATTGCACTCCATTAGGAGAGAAGCTTTTATCTGGGGTGGCCCTTTGGAGTGCCTCTATTCTTGGTTATACTGAAGGCTGGGCATCACTAATGGAATGTACAGCACTGGGAACTTCTGATGAAACCCAACAACTGTCCTCTAGTTGTGGATTTATTTTCCTTCTCATACATCAAATACAGCCTGTAAGAAGAAGGATCCTTCCAGAGGTTTGTAGTTATATGTATATAATATTTAGAGATGAAAATTCTTGATCAACATTGCACATCTCTGATGCCTCTTGGTTTAATCTTTGACTGTGAAATTACCTCTCAGCATGCATGGTGCCAGCAACTGTTGTTTGATCAGTTTTATCTATAACCTTTTGTTGCTGAGGTGAATCAAGGCTGTCACTCCAGAACTGCTTTCTTAATGAAGGAGCCTGGGCTTCTCACTCAGGCCATCTAATGAACACTTTAGCTGACTATCTACAAACACACATTCCAATGTTTTTGCAGAGAAATCCAAGAAGTTGCTTCCAACTGAGTCACCTCCTAAGTGTCAGGAAGCTATGAGAGTGGTAGCAGCAGCAGTGTGGGAGGAAAGCAGGGTGTGGTGACAGCATCATGACCTGCACATAAAGGAATGTAGGCCCTGACACACACAGTGGGTACAGCAGCATGCACAGTCCTGCAGGAGACAGCCACAGCCTATGTATGCACAGCTATACGTACACCATCCCATGGACTGCCTCTGACATCTCCAGCAGTCTTGCAACTGGTAGGATATTTTGGGTTATGCTCCTTTTTATTGCTTTTTATCTGGGAACAGATACTATACTCAGGCATGCTGACTCCATGTTATTTTCTGCTACTTGTCATTTTACATTGTCTAGGTGATGACAAATCCCCTGATTTATCCAGCACAGTATGTTAGGAAGGGTTAACATGCTGAAAAAGCTATGGGATTCAGCAACTGGTGAAAGGAACAAGACACGAATTTGGGTGGTCCAGATGTCTTCCACATGTATCCATTTAGTTATCAAGACTAGAATCTCTTATCCATGATATGTGTGTGTACATATATATCAGTATGAATCAGTATGCATAAATATATATATAACTCTCTCCAGACTGCTGACTTCATTAGAATATTTCAGAATCACACTGTGGCTAATAATTCCAGAATCTTCTAAAATAAAGTATCAGCATGCTTTCCTACTCCAACCCATCAGACAAAATGGGTTTTCTCTTAAGTGCATCTTTTCACTAGTCATAAAGTTTGTCTGTATTGTTACTGCTCCTCTGCAATTTCCCATGTGAGAAAGAAGAGGGATATAGTAGTTCCTCTGAGTAGTAATGCTATCTCATATTCTGTTGTGGTAGTACTGAAGGGTTCCAACAGGATACAAACCTCCTTTGTCACCTGTTTCACAGTAGGACAGATTTCATCAGAACTACAATGTTCAGTCGCAGTCTTATGATTTCTTGATTCTATATTATCCTGAATTTATACTGGTGTAAATTTATAGTTTTACAGTACTTCAAAAACTTTTCAGTATTTGAAATACTAAGTCTTTAAATGGTGTTTGATTTTAAATACGTTCAAAACATTTAAAAGTTACCTTCAAATGATGTTTAAATGTAAGAATTTTTTTCCTGTGTCAGATGTTAGGTTTTTTGCTTGGTAATAGTGTTTTTTTCACCCTCAGCATTGCCTACCTGCAGTGACAGTACATCTAGCTACAACCTGCTCTCTGTGTATTCTGCTGATCACTGTTCTTCCCAAGGTATGGCTACCTGAGCTTTCTCATTGGTGAGTCCATGTAATTATTGTCTGTCTATGAATATCTATTACCATTTCCTGTTGGGTTTATATCTACTTCATTTCATGTGTCAGTCATATTTGAATTCATTTCTGACATTTTATGCTGATGGCCAAAATTCATGAGACAAGTGAATGGACCAGTAGTTTCCAATGGTAACTTTGCACTCAGAATACTTGTTTGCATGGAGAAGTACTTTGTGACACCACTGATGCTATTTTGAGAACCCAGAGTGTTAAAAACCCAAAGTGTTCTAGGCCTTCTGTTTCAAAGGAAGAAAAACTTAGCTAGGTCACAACTGCTGCACAACTAGGGCTGGGACACAAAAAGCTTGAAGGGTGATTAAGCTCTTTAGGTGCTCTTTTCTCCTTTGTGGTACTTAGCCCTGGAAGGTGGAATCACAGAAGGAAAGATATTTTTCCAATGGAGAAACCAAGCAGCTTCTTCTCTGCAGGTTATAATCCAGGAAATATCAGGTTTTGTTTTCCTCTGGGTTTTTCCAATTCTGTCTATTTTTTTTTTAATAAGTGGAGAGACTTCCCAGCAATTCTGAATCAGAAAGATTCTGTAGATAGGATTCAGTATGGGAAAGGAGCTTACCTACACTTTCAGTTAACTAAAGGAGATGTTGTTGAATATTCATGTATCATGACAGTAAAAACCAGGCTATACATGAGTAATTCCTGTTCATCTTAAGCTACCAAGCTCCTGCAGTACAGATTGTGGCTACCACTGCACTTCTAGTGCTGTTCTATACCAATAACCAGGAGTGTGAGGTGTGGGAAAATGTATTCAGAAAAAAACAAGAGAGATAGCTGATTAATTCTGGTGCTTAATGTGTTAAATAGACAAAACAACTAGTCAAGGTATACATAAAGCATAAATGAAAACATTGCATATGTCTAACCATTACTTGGGGTATGAATCACACTATAGTTCATAATAATTACTAGAAAAATATTTACTTGAGCCAAAGCTTAAATACAATTAAGGAGATGAATCTACTTCAGCAGGTTTCTATGCCCTGTATTGACCATCACTAGAACAAAATTACTAATTACTGGCACAAAAACAAAATGAAAGAAAAAGGGATTTCTTATATTACCAATTTACATTTTGCAACGTAATGCCACTTGAAAAGGAAACTAAAACTTCCATTGCTCATATAGTTTTGTTCCAGTGAACTGATTTAGGGAATTTGCACTTAATTCAAGGAATCATTTTTATTTGCTATTTTTTGGGCAGTAAATTAGACTATATTTGTTGCTCTGAATGTTCTGAAGCATGCTGAGTGCAATATGTGAAGACATAAGAAATGGCATTCTGACAAAGTTCAGTTAGCCCACAGGCTAGCTCTTTGGAATTTGTGTGTACCTTTAGTCTTATTTCATTCTCTCTTACTATGAGCACTCCCTGCTGCCTAGGTCATGAAACCAGCTGCTGCATTTCTCCTAAATGCTAACAAGCAGTTTACAGCATAGTGAGGTCATACTGAATTCTGTCTGAGGGCTCTTGTGGTTCTACTGCCCAGAAGAAAAGTGCAGTCTGGAAAATTCTTTTCTGTCTTTCTCTACAAAAATGACTTTTGAGGCTCAGCACTAAGCTGAAATTACTGGAAGCTAGCCTGTCTACTTAAGAATACCTACAGCTCAACTTGCCTAAGTTATTCTCTTCACTACATCCAGGCACTTTTACCAGGTGATCTATTGAAAACAAGGAAAAGACTGCCATTATCTGTAGTAGCTACTGAGCTAAGTCCTTAAATCAGATGAGAAAAGTGATCTGCCTACAGATAAATGTAACTGATGATGAAACCAACAATAATCCAGCCAATCAATAGCTCAATTTTGAGGAGAAATATCACCTTCCTTTTCTTTTTTACAAAATATGCAGTAATTCTCCTAAAGATTCCAGTTTATAATACCTTTACTGAAACATTCTAGACACTTTTAATTAACCACTGGTCTTGCTGACTCTGCTACTTGCTTGTAAGAAGAGCTGTGTGAATAATGTAATATTTCGTTTGCTAGGAACTCATAAAAAATTACTCAGTTCAAAATTAAAGCACATTAAAAAGAAATCACTGCCTTCAAAAGCATTCTTTTAAAGAAACACTCTTAATTAAAAATACCTTCAGATAATAAAAGAAGCAAAATATATTATTTAAAATTCTGAGATGAAAATTGCTTCTTATTAGAGCATTTCTGTTTACTTTCCAATGCAAACAAATTAAAACATCTCAGTTTTGCTAAGCCTGTATCTTTGTCCTTGCCACACACACACACAAAGATAAAAAGCCCCCATATTAATTTTCCACCTTGTTCTCCCTATAGTGCTTCTAGAGGTAGGAGTTAAATGGTCACAATTCCTCCTAGTCTGTCAGGAGCAATGCTTTTTTAGGCCAGAGAGAAGGTTTTGGTCTCCTGCATACCAAGAGCGTGACAGAATCCCTGAGCTATCAAATCAGTTATTCTGCCAACATCTTTCTGGTTCACTGAAGAGTAAATTAATCCTACATTAGAGAGCTCCAGCAGGAAAATAAGAGCAAGCACACACACTGCCATAGTCAGGTAGTAAGGTGCTTGCCAGGAGTGTAAATGATGGATAAATAATTAATTTTCTTTAGGGAATCTTCAAAGATCTACTTCTCTGAGTGCTTGTGCATACATGGTGGAACAACTGCAGCAAAAGATTGAGGAATATTGCTTCCTCATGGAGAGAAAACAAGCCCTAGGGTGGGTTACTCAGCTCACTGGAGACCTGAGATGTCTGAGGCTGGCACCAGTTTCTGGAGTTGGTGCTGATCAGAAGGTGTTTGGGAGGGAGCTAGTCCAGCAGAAGACATGAGGACTCACCTTAGGCCACCACCATCACTTGGAAAAGATAGGCTACAAAAAGTGATTCTCTGGCACGCTGACCAGGTGATGTTCTGAGTGCTTCCAGCTCCCCAAAACTTAAATTAGGAAAGTCCAACGGCTCCAATGAGAAACCAAGAGAGGTACAACGTATGGTGTAACAGATAACTCAGTACTGACCTGAAATCTGTTGCCTCCAGTTCAAACTATTGTAATGAACTGCACACCCATATATTGTGTTGTGTGATTTCTCACAGTTGATCCTTTTTAATCCTCTTTTTACATCTTTCCCCCACATACCTTTTTGATCTTTTCATTGATTAACCTTTCCCCATTTTTCCTGCTGTGTTCAGATTTTCATTTTTCTATCCAGTTACACATCAATTATCTTTGTTTCTGACCCTAACAACTATTTTACTTTCTTTCCGTTTCCCTTACTTATTCCTTTTTCTCAGAAAAAGTTTTCTCCCTCTTTTCCCTCTCCTATTCATTTGTTATGTTTTGGTGATTCCCTATTCCTATGATAAGTCATTTACTCTCTTTCTTCTCTTCTCTGACTATACAAGCTATGTAACTCCATCAACCACAGGCCCACTGGTCCAATTTCCCTTTTCCATCTGCTGTCTAACACCTCTCCCTTCCTCTTGCTCCCACACAGCATTCTCTCTTCCTTTTGTTCCTGATTTGACATCACTCCTCTGACTTTTCCATTGCACTCCTACCCACTGCCCTCCCTGCTGATCGTGCTAGCAGAAATGTTTAGCTTTGGGGCTTTATCCTATATCTCAGTTTCCCTTCATCTCCTTGAAGCTCCCTAGATATGAAGCCTACAACCACCTCCTTGGCCAGTTCAGGAATGTTTGTCATGCATTGTCAGTGTGAGGCCCTGTGGAAAAAACAACAATACTTTCAATGTGCTCTTAATGATGCATTGGGATCACATTTTAAATTGTCACAGGTTAGGGCTGTGACAGCCACTAAATGAGTGACAGATGAACTCTATTAACTCCTCTCCCTTCCCAAAGGGAAAGAGAAAGGGAATAGGGGAGAGACTTATGTATTGGAAAAGAAAACCAGAAGTACTTTAATGATAATAATAACAATAAATTGAAATATATACAAATATATACAAACTCAATACCAAATCAAACCCTCTGATGGCAATTACATCACCATCAGCACTAATGCTGTGGCAGAAGTCCCAGACTAGCCTCAGCAGTAGACGGGAAACAGATTCAGGAACACATGGATTGAGATCAAAGGCAGAATGGAGAGGGTCCTCCCTCAGATGCTGGTCATTGAAGAAGAGAAGGATCAAGAAGTGAGCCCCTGACCTTCATGTTCCCTCAGCTTTATTCTGATTATGATGTATATGGAATGGAATATCTAGCTGGTCAGTTTAGGGTCACCTCTCCTCTCATTTAAAAAAACAACCCCCAAAACAACAAGAAAGTGAATAATTTCTTCTGAACATTTTTTTATTAACTACTAAATGTATGGAACAGGACTAACAGATACTTTGGCCAAATGCTTGTCATCAGAATATACTATTAGGAAAAAAAAAAGTACATAGGGCTGGGCAATATGTTTCATTTTTAATGTTTATGTATATATAGATAAGGAACCTGGCAAACATGCCCTTATAAATACAATCACCAGACCACTCTGGGGTTTCTGTACTGCTGATTACATTATTTATGCAGATATATAAAATGTTATGCACATCTCACATTATATTTTTGCTAGAAGGAACTAAAAAATACTCTACCCCTCTGAATACTTTCTAACACGCATTCCCTTCACGGACCTGAGAATGGAGTCATTCTTGCTTCAGTGTAAATTTGCTGATCTAAATTGAAACGTCCTCCAGTCTTCTGGTACTCACCCTGCTGCACATAACCTCTCCCTGGAGAAGAACATACAGAGTCAATGCTTTGTACTTGCTCACAAGGTTCAAAGACTTCCTTCACTGCTGCCTTTATGCCATGAATGTTGTGTATCTGTATGAGGTGCAGCTGCTTCACGCAGAGGAAAACTGCCTTCGCACATCGGCTTATGGGTTCACATAGCATGCACATCAGCACTCATGTTCCTTTAGGGAAGAGCTGGCAGCTTTTTAACTCTTCCTCCAAGATCACAGCTCTGGATCCCGATTCTAGAAATTCTGGAGCTTTAAAGAAACCTTTGTGGATGTATTTTGTACATGTGTATTCTCACATGTCAAAACAAGGATTTAGATGCTTTGCACTGCCTACTCAGACTCGAGCCTTCTATAGAAAAGCTCTACTCATGCTGCAGACTCAGCGCTTGAAATGTTTAAATGTGCAGATGTTAATTTAACTCATTACTTATATCACCACCACTCAATTCATCAGAAATGAGTAAAAGCAAAATGACACACCTTGCCCAAAGCAAAGCAAATAATCATTGGCAAAGCCTAGGCCTGAAATGAGCGAAGTTACAGTGGCATTGGTGGCACATGTATGGCTAGGCTTTGCAAACGAAGATCCAGGGAGAGCTCCATCCACGCTCCTCATCAGCGCCTTTTCCAAGTGCGCTGATAAAAAGAGGATAGCAGATAGCACCCTCGACCCTGCTCAGTGGATATTTTTTAGGTGAGACACAGCATGCGCAGAGCTGGACCCACCCTTTAGTCCTAAGGTTCATCTGCCAGGGCCTAGCAAGCTTGGACGCTGGCAGCGAGGACCTTAGGATGGAGGTTTTATTAGAGTGTCCTTCTCTTAGATGGAAGGCCTTACAGGGCTAAACAAGCTCCATCTGCCTGGGTTTGGAATCAGAGTTGTCCCTCTCCTAGGATGACTGCCAGAAGGCTAATGAGCACATCCTGCCCATCCAAGGATTCTAGGAACATGGGTATCACTCCCCCCACTTTCCCGTGGGCAATGAGTTTAATGCTCCCTCTGCTGTCGGCACAGTTATGGCACCAGGGGCCACAGAAGACCCCAAGGGATTTTCAGACTGTGGGTGGCACATACACATTTGAAAACCCTCTCAAATGAAAATTTTCAAAGTTTGGAAAGGGCAAATTTTTTTTTAAAATCCTTTTAATTCCAACAACCAGCATTTCTTCATCTGCCACTAGTACTTTAACTTCAAATATTTTAGAAGAGGAAATCTTATGGATAAACTAAATCTAAACATACACACATTTTTCACTCACCCCCCACAAGTATAACACACACTTCATTCATTTCAACAGCATGAATATTGCTTTCAGAAACGTTAGAACAATTATATTTCAAGCAGTTAAAAATCAAACACATTTGAAATATCTTGCATAATTCTCTCTTGAATTTCAATATAATTCTGATGGCTGGGCAACCCCTCACTTTGTGCTCATTTGTGATCTTCAATGATGTGGTTGCATGCTATTTTAACAGAGAAGACTGCCCTTATTTGGGACAGAAATTAGCCCAAGGTCAAAGAACAGCTGTTTACTATTACATTTTATCTTCATCACTGCACATGTGCTCTCTGCTTTGTGTTCTCAACCCTTCTCATCTGTCTGTGCAGCAAATGTAGCTTTACTCTTATTTCCTGGCCGTCCGGGGCTTAGTGCATGCAGTGCTCCCTTCACTGCACCCATTTCTCAGCATCTCCTTAAAGTTATGGTCAACACCTGCATCTTGACATTCCTCCAAGCTGCCAATTCCTCTAGCCACTTCCGCTGTCAGTGATTCTCCTTTCACTGCAGCCAATCTTGATCTCTCAGGCCTGATCCCACTGGATTTAGGGTGACCAACCATGATGGCTGGTGTAAAGGAGCTGGCCACAGAAATAAGCCAAGAGATCACAGAATGGTTTGGGTTGGAAGGGGCCTTTAAAGGTCATCTAGTCCAACCCCACTGCAGTCAGCAGAGATGTCTTCAACTAGATCAGGTTGCTCAGAGCCCTGTCCAACCATACCTGGAGTTTCCAGGGACGCAGCATCTATGACCTCTCTGGGCAACCTCTGCCAGTGTTTCACCACCCTCATTATAAAAAATTCCTTCCTTGTATCTAGTCTAAATCTCCCTTCTTTTAGTTTAAAGCCATTATTCCTTGTCCTGTCACAACAGGGTCTGCTAAGAAGATTGTCTCCAGTATTCTTATAGGCCCTGATACTGGCTTGATTTAGTATGACCCTAATGCAATAATGAAATGCTCGTTGTCTTATGATGGATCCATGTCTAAGGAGATAGTTAAGTATTACTGAGCTATTTATGCCATGACAATTGTTGGTGAATGGCAGGGCCCTCCGGTACTGTATGCGTTGTGCAGCACTGCCAGTCTGCTTGCAGCGAACCACCTGCAGGAAATCCCCGCGCTTCGACGAGCGGTGGCCGTCCCTTCAGGGACCATCACCTTCCAACGCAAGCAGCGCGTTCCCGCCAAGAGGCCACTTTCCCCGCAACAGGAAAGCCCAGGGCCAGCGGAGCCGCGCTGCGGGGTCGGCCGAAGCGGCGGGGACTAAGCCGGGAACGGGCCAGGCAGTGCCAGGGCCGGTCCCATCTCCTGGACCCCTGTGGCCGACGGGCACAGTGTCCCCACTGCTACTCGCGCACGCGCACTCCCACTCTCCTCCGGCGCACGGGCAGGGCCACCGTGACGCCACGGGACAGGGGAGGTGGGCGGGGCGGGTCCCTGGCCGCGCGTGCTCGCGCTTCCCGTCTTACCGCGCGCGCACGCGAGGGGCAGCCACCGCGCGCCCCCCCCTCCCCTGGCCCCCGTCGGGCGGTTTGTGACGTCAGGCGGCCGCCAAGGAACGGGTCGCAGGTGCATCTGTTCCTGCAGGGCGACAGGCGCCGGGCGCGAGCGCCTCCCGCCGCCGTCCTCGTGTAGGGTGCAGCGTCCTTCCCCCCGCCTCCTGCAGCGCAGGGTCCCCGGCCGCAGTGTGAGAGTCTCTTCGCTACAGCGTCACCGACGGGCTTAGCGGGGAGGGGGAAGAAAGGGAGCGCGAGCCACGACGGGGCGTCCGTGGCTGGCGTCGCTAGAGGGAGGCACGGCACCGGGAGACGAGGCAGAGGCGCGGCAGCTCCGCTGGCCGACAGTAGCCTCAAGGCGGGGGGAGCGGAAGGCGGAGGCACCCCTTGGCCGGCGGCGCCCCTCGCCCCGATTTTGCTTTCCCTTTCGGCGCCACCTCCCCCGGCTTGAGGGAGAGAGGCACTTATTTATTTATTTCTTCCTCTCAAGGGCGGGGGAAGACCAAAGACCTGCGCTGGGAGGACGCGCCAGCTGGCGGAGAGGAGGGCGCGGAGGCAGCCCCGTCACGAGAGGAGGCGGCGAGGAGGAGGAGGAGAAGCAGCCGGTGCGGAGCCTCGCCTCGCCTCACAGCCCCTCCGCCGTCACCACCTCGCCGTCCCTGGCCGCCGGAGGTACCGGCGGCCGCCCGTCCTCATGATGGCCTCAACCACCACCTGCACTCGATTCACTGACGAGTACCAGCTCTTCGAGGAGCTCGGGAAGTAAGGACGGGGAGACCGCCGGGCGTGCTCCAGCGCGGGGCAGCTGGGTCGGGGCTGAGGAACCGGCGTTGCCGGTCCTGGGTGGGGACGAAGGTATCGTTGGCTGTGATGGCTTGGTGCGCGTACCCCAGTGAGGGGTGCCGTGACCGGGAGCCGCCTTACCGAGGCTGGAAGCTCCAGCTCACTGGCTCTAGCCTTACAACACCTCACACACCCGAGTGGTATTTGCAGGGTGAGGTATCGGGCTCCGCGCGCGCCCGCCCGCCCGTCCGTTTCTCCGGATGTGTACGGCGCCGGGTCGGTGAGAGGCTCTGGGCGATGGTCACGGAGCTGCCCTCAGCCTCCCTACCCGGGACGTGAAGGAGCTGCCTTACGGTTATTTATTATTAATTATTGTTAATAATTATTATTGCTGTAGGGGGCAGGGGTGGGGGCTCGGTCGGTGACGGTGGGGCGCCCCTCAGCGGCGGGGCGGGAAGTGCGCGAGGCCGGGGCCGGAGCCTCTCAGCCCCGATCGCCATGTTGTCGGCCCGGCGGGGCGCCCGTGTCACCAGTATGGGGTGGGGGAGCGACGGGGATGGGGCCACCACCACGCTGTCACCACGGTGTGTGCCGCTCTTGGGGTGGTGAAAATGTCCCCTCCCTCCGCCCAGCCGCCAGCGGTTCCAGGCGGGGACGGGTTCGGTCAAACGCCTAGTACCCGCGTTTCTGGACAGAGTTCGCTGTTCTGGTAAATAAAATCACTGCTGAGCGGCACTCTCTGAAAAGCCTTTTATTTTTTTGTTGTTTTATTTCTGCCGACATCACACCATTCACTGAAACCCGTTAAAAGCCTCGCGCCGGTAATGGCAGTGAACTGCTTCAGTCGGGCTGACACTCTGTCCGGTTCTTGGTTTGCAGAGGGGCGTTCTCCGTGGTGAGGAGGTGTATGAAAATCACCACAGGACAAGAGTATGCTGCCAAAATTATCAACACCAAAAAGCTTTCAGCTAGGGGTGCGTATATTTTAACCTAGTGTTTATTCCTTCTCCCCACTTTTTGCTTACTTATGGTAAGAAGCAAAAAAAAAAAAATAAATAAAAATAACTAAATGATTCTTAATTTCTTAGTGCCTTTTGTTTTTTTCAGATTTCTTTGGGTTGATTTTATTTTTCGTTTCTGTAGTGCTTTATTTTTCTCTGTGTGGATGGACTGCATGGTGCTGTAAAGCATTTCAAGGGAAGATGTACAAATACCAAAATGATATAATGCAGCCTCTTCACTTTTGTATTTAAATAAGTTAGAATGCTAGCAAGCTGATTTTTCAGGAAAAATTAGGAAATATATTTCCACCAGAGGTTTTATTTTAAATATTATAGCTTTACTGAATTGTTTCCTACAATTTTAAATATGAAATATTAAGGCCTATCTGACTATGACTGCATGAGAAGTGTATTTCTACTCCATAACAACTTTGTTATGAGAAGAAAATTGTATTTTAAAAAAACCCTGTATTAGGAACTAATCATTTGTGAAGCAAGTCAGTCTGATTAAGTGATGAACTGTTACACTGTTACAACCCAACCCCAACACCTGCCATACAGCTTGTTTATACTTTGTGTGATGTGTCTATTTCCTAGTGAATTTCAGTGTCCGGGATTTGTCTTTTTGATACATTGAAGGTAAATATAAACATAGTGGGGGTTATTGTTGTGGAAATCAACATACTGGTGGTATGTCAGTTGCTTGTTAAGTCCAAGTTACTGTGCTTGTGCTAGGATGTTGGAGATTACAGATTATTGTCCTTTACTGTTATCTGCGTTTTGATACGAATTTGTGGTCTAGTTGAGAGCATGGAAGTGAACAGGTAAACAGTGTCAGAGTGTAAACCTGTTTATGGCCTGATTTGGTTTTGACACAAAGGAATCACTGCAGGTAAACAGCACTTTGAATTCATAAATTGAAACATGAAATATTACATAGGACATTACGATATGTTCTGGTAACGTGCTGCTCTCTGATAAAGATTTTTCAGCATTGTGTGTAAAAATTTACTTTTTACTTTTTGCTGAATTTTAGTCTTTATATTCTCACTGAAATATTTGTTTTATTTCTCAGAATGTACTTAAATTTAAAATACTTCTTTGTGGTGTTATGGATTTAAAGGGAGAGGTTAAGAAAATGGTAATACTTGAGGTAAAATACTTTCCTAAGTTTGCTCAAAATAGATCTTTCTTTTTTCTTTCCTCAACACAGTAACGTGATCTGTTGAATTTTGATACTTGAAATAAAGGACCACAATTTGTGTGATTTCGTAGTTCTAAGTACCTTTCATTGTTTGAAGCTGTAGCAAGATCAGCACCAAGTTACTTACGTGCCATGGGTTTTGTGTGTGGTGGGATAAATCTGGAAATGCCAAGCTAAATTAATAAAAACTTTGTCTTCCTTAGAAATCATCATGTGGAATGTACTCTAAGCTTTAATTTTTGTCCTTACTTGGCTGTTCCTGCAGGACTGAGTTGGTCTTTGGTGTAGTCCATTAATGAGTGGAAGTATATTTGGGAGAATTTGGCTCAAGGTGGAACAAGGAAAGGAGAACAGGTTACAGTTCAAAGCTGGACAGTGAAATATCAGAACACATGTGATGCCTTGTCCATGGGTGCAGGGAAAGCCTTTCCATCTCTGTTTTCAGAGATCTCAGAGATATTTGATGGTTTTTATTTGCTTGGGTGTGTTTTTGTAGTAGCTGTTCAGGTTTTTAGCTTTCTGATATCTACTAAACCGCCTTTGAAGAGCAAGCTTCTTAGAGAAATCTTCAGATTCTGTAGGCAATTCTCTAATTGCAGAAAGATGTGCTTTAATTGCCCTTGTGCAAAAACTGAATGCTAAAAAGCCTCAAACTGTGATACTTTCTCCTAGTTGATAGCTAGCATACTCTTTCTCAAATCTGAATTGTAAACTTCATTCAGCTCTTACCTGAACTGCTTTATGAAGAGGTAGCAGTTCACTTTTTTGCTTTACATTTCTTATTTGAAATACTGATCATAATGTAAACTTAAAGGATTGTTCACTGGGTCAGATTTGTTTGTGAGCAGACTTCTATAGAAATCTGTTAAGCACAGTGGAATTTGGGCTGCCTTGCTTGCAAGATTGAAGAGCAGTAGTTTCAATTATAGTATCGAGGAGTCAAGACTAAAACTTCCTTAGGTAACTTTGAATTTCAAAGTCATTTACCTGACTTGAACCAAGTAGTGACAATACTTGTCTCCTCATGCCTCCTTAACCTCAGTCATAAATCTTCTTGAAGTTTTTTCTAAATCATTACTTTAGTAGTCTTTCTAAACTGAGGAACTGACCTGATCACCGGCTTATGCTTGTGAAGGTGTACTCTCATCTGTTTCCTTGTATAGTCACCAGGCATGGGCTTGGGTTTTAATTTGGAGGGTAAGGGAAGCTATGACCCCTGTTCTAGCAGAAGTAAGTTTTGTGCTTTGAAGTTGATGAGTCGTTATTTATTTCTGCTATGCTTTTACTTACAAAGCAGGGGAATAAAGGTGTGTGACATAGTTCTCTAAAATTAAATGCAACAGTGAATAAGCACACAAAAAAACAGGAATAAAGTGGAGTCTTTGCTGAATAAAGTCTTTGATGCTTCTGAGTTCTGTATCGTTTAATCTGTTGAAGGCATTGGGTTTTTCTAAAGTGCTGTTTTGGGCTGCTCTGTGTTGTTCTGCTTGTGTTGAAAGCACTGTAGATAGAAGAGAACTTCTGTGAGGTGCCTTTACTTTTCCGCTGTCTGTTGCAAGTACCAAATAATTAACAAATAATCTTTTTCTTTTTTCATTATCTGTACATCTCTTATCTTCTCTTTTGAGAGTCTTCTGGCTTTGATCAAAATTGATTTCATATAAACAGATCCAATTTTCCAAACAGGTTTGGGCCTTCTTTTCTGACTTAAAAAAACCCAAACCCAAATATATATGTATTAGAGAAGTGTTTGCTTCTCAGACCACACTTGAAAAGATCAATTGCTAATACATTTTCATTGGGTGTAATTTGTGCCAACAACTCAAATTGATATTTTTTCTGTAGTGGCCAAAAGGACTGTGCGTCTGATGGCAATTTGATGGCATCTGTGAGAGGAGGATGATGTTCCAAGTCAATTTTCTTTTCTAGAGTGCTTTTTGTAACTGCCTCGACACACCTTTCCAAGCGCTTAGATTGCTGCAGCAGAAACACAAACCTCTTTGTTTGTGGGCATACATATTATTGAGAGTAATGTACGAATCAGCTGGAGGTTATCACTTCTTTGTGAGAAAGCTCTCATGAGCTTTCAGGGACCAGCCATTCCATTAGCTTCAGTGAGCTTTTGAGCTTTAAGCCTTGGAGGCTTCACAGGTTGTTTATCTTCCTCCTTTGCAGGAAATTTTCCTAGTGTTTGTTAGCATCTCCCTGTTCTTCAAAGAAGAGAGTATTTCTTACGAGCTTGTGACTGCAGATGCAAGGCCTAGCTAGAGGTGATGAGAGCAGTTGCACTTGCCTGCAACAGGCTGGGTTGAGTGAGGAGGCTGAAAACCCCACCCCTTTGGAACGGTATTTTAGTGGCAGTGTTAAGTAATCTCACTGTGGGAAGAGTACTTCAGCATCTGAAGCTTTCCAAGTAGGGCACCTCATGATCCCTAAAGTGGTTTAAAGTACATTATGGAGATGAGTGAAATTTGAAGCATATAGTGTAGTATATTTCAGTGTAATTTTTCATGACAGACATAAATGTTTTTGTTGTGTCGCTAGACCAGCATGTCATTTAGTCAAGTAGCCTATGTCAGGCAATGCCAGATGTTTTGCAGGAAGGCACACTATAATAAGGCTTCCTATACTCCATAGGAGGAGAAAATAATTCTTCCTAATCTATCTGAAGATGTTAATCTGAGGCATGCAATTATCTGTGCAAGTATATTACAACACATATTTTTAATGCTAATTTCTGTTCTTATGTGCGCATGAAGTTGTTCCCATACATAGAGTACACTATCCTTAAGGGCATTTAGTTGCCAGTGAAGCAGATTTTGTCTTTGTGAGGACAAGAGTTAAGCTTGGGATTGTAGCTATTTTCTTCATTATCTTACTCGAGTCTGTCTCTCCGATTAAGTTGTGAAGAAGCAGTATGTTGGCCTTCCTTCATGTGTCAGTAATGTTTCAAAAAATGTGTTTCCATAGTACATAGGAAGGTTTGCCTGCTAACATGTAGCTGTCCTTTTGAATGCTCGTGCTTTTGCTGTCCAACTTAGTCATGGCATTCTTTTCGGTTTGACGTAGATGTTGTGATTTAACATGGAGACCTTTTCATATGGATGCATTTTCATATTTATCTGCAAGTATTTGTTTTAATTGCGAATTACTGTAATTTATCTGCCTACTGGTTATAGCTGTTAAAATTGAGTTAATTCAGAAAGCTCAGAGTAGTAGAGAGCACTTGTAGGAGTGTTACTTAACAAGATAATTGAAAAAATCAGATCTTTGGACAGGTGTTCTGTTTTGAAGGTTTGAAGCTTTTGTTTTGGCTTTGTGAAAATCTGAAGAGCTTTCAAATAGTAAGAATGAGGACTTTAAAACTCATTATGATGAGTGTTGGTTGGTAGTAATTTGTTCTGACAGTTTAAACTACGTTTGAAATGGATTTTCTTGGCAGTTCATAGTTAAACTATCCATAGCAAATATTCTATGATTTTGGTAATGCCACTGATGTTTTTCTTTGCAAAGGATTTATTTTCTCCATTGCGACTTTTTTTGCTCTTACGAAGGGAGGTTTTCCTCATAGCTCATGCATCGATGAGCCTTAGCCAAATTACATGACAATTTGAAGATGCATGTGCTGCTTTCATTGTCATTACGGCTTGTTGCTGGTGGTCTTACGGAGATGTGTACTAGAAAAGTTAAAATTCTGTCACATACTTTAAGGTATTTCCACATGGAGGGTGGAGTAAAAGGAATTCTAATACATTCTGTTGCTGTTCTCGTCACATTCTTTAGAGAAATGTCCTTGACATGTAGCTTAGTAGTTTGAATTGATACTCTAGAAACAGTGCTTACAAGTTACCCGGAAAGTTGAACTTCATGGAAATGTAGTCACTGATTTCAATGAACATGTGACCCAAATGATACTGAAGAACAGATGTGCTCTTTTCCTTTTGGTCGGAGAGAAGTTGTATTTGCTAGTAATGTCTAGCACTGTCCAAATCTTACTTCCAGATGAAGGCTTTTGGCCAAATATGAAGACAAGGAAATGAATGCAAGTGGTAAACAATTAACCTTTATTTAGGTTGGTTCTGTCTGCACATAATACTCTACATAGAAAACATTGTTTTATGTCTATTGCAATATGAAATCACAGGTCTGCTGATGTGTTTATGTGACTTGGATCTGTTCATTGACAGCCAAGTAAAAATGTTCCTGAAAGAACAGAGACTGAATTTCTGAGGGTTGGTTCTGTACCTAAATGAAAAACCCCGCTGAATCCTGAAACCTCATTAAATAAAAATGGTATTAGAATGGAAAAGACCTACTCTATGTAGGTACATATTTAATACTTAAAAATATTTATTCACTTTCTCTAGTTATGATTAGTGGTATATGAAGTAATCTCTGATGCTTTTACTTGAGCTTGGAATCATCAAAGCTTTGAGTTTAGGTTTTGGGGTTTTTTGGGGGAGGGACTTATTCTGGTTGGTTTATTTATTTATTGTGACCATTTTGACTATTACTTGGAAGATAGAAGACTAATTTTTAATTTTTTGTCTCTTTTAATTTCTAAGTGTCTGATCTGAGAGACTGAAATAAAAGCTAGCTAAATATTTTGCTTTACAAATGTAAATACGGCCAAAAAAATAGTGCTTTCCATGTGTCTGTCCTTCATTTGACCTCCTGAGAAATGTAGGCCAGAGTGTTTCAGATGTCAGAGCCCAGCGTCCTCTTTCATATGTACTTACTGCACGTTTGTCAAATGCTTTGTAAGGATATTTTGGGGATTTTAAAAAGATTTTGAGAAACATAACTTCCTCTGTTCATTGGAAAAGGTTAATTGAGAACAAAACCCTACATTACAGATTGTAGTTCCTTTTGTTTAATTCCTTATTAAAAATAATTGTGCCTTGAATGTGTGGAAACATCTGCTCCGTTTTGGAGAGACACAGAAATCCAATCTGTCTATTTATTCCTTGTGTACATTGAGGTCTGTGTGTATCTGTGTGTGCATGTTTGTGCAAACTCCTCTATTTGATCCTGGTATTATGAGAAATGTTTTGTGCGTGGTATTAGAGAGTGGAGAATTTACATGACATGGTTTTAGTATTTTCTTCCAGGACAGACAGTTGTGCTGTTAGCCAATGTCATTTTCTAGATTGTTGTCAGCTTGTTCTGAAATGCAATGAGTTTCGGCTGTTTGAATTAAAAACCTCGTTTTAAAGCTTTGCAGCCCTCTTAATTCCTGCTGCATCTGATTGGAAGCTGCTGGATATATTCTGCTAAACTTAGAGTTTACTTAATTTCTCTTGAATCTCTTGCTTCTGTTGTGTTCCACTGAATGGAAGCACTATCCATAGCTGAGAGCCAAAAAAACTGGGGAGAGGGAATTTACGCATATTTGCAAATACATCTTATCCCTGATTTAGCTTTTATGCTAATCCAGGGCCTCTTTAGTGGAAGTTGAGAAGCATAAACTGTGTTACAGCATATATTTATCTTTTGTAATTAGGTTTTTTAGTCTAGAGAATTATAGTTAATATGCTGAGCAAGCTATTACAGATAAGTCTGTGCAGCTGTTGGTTTAAGTTGGTTGTGTTTGGTAGAAAGGAACTTTGCCTACCTGGTGATTTTGAGGTAGTTTTTATCACCTTTATTCCTGACCTTTTCTAAGTAGCAAATATGGCACAGGAGACTTGGAGAGTAAAACAGCCAGGCTTAATTTAAAAAAAATACCAAACCCCAAAAGCTGGGTATTTGCTGGTCAAGATGAAACATTTCATCTTATGATGGTAGGTGGTGATGTTTTTTGGTTTTGTTTTTAGAAGTTTACATCTTGGTGATGCTTTCCAAGAGAACTGTCTGGCATCCATAACACCAGAATTAATTTGTGTTTTGGTAGTCACTTTCACCTTGAATGGAGATCCTGCTTGTTGAAAAAGGTCATGACTGGTCATATGGTTTCTTTTTCTCAGTTACAGCCAGATCAGTCAGTTTGGTTGTCTGTTGGGCAGCCTCTGCCCCTACCCTGGATGTGCTGTGTAGGGAGTTGATTTTTTTTTTAACTGTGCCTCAGTTTTTACTCTGCCAGCACACAGTTGGCAGTGCTGTGGAAAGCATGGCTGTGGTTACATTCTGATGCATGTAGAACCTTACTCAAACCTGTCTTTAATCATCTTTAACCCTTCAGAACAACTCATCCAGCTGGCAGCTTTCCTTACCTGGGAAACTCTTAATTGATTTGTATGACGTTATGGGCAGTGCTGTGGGTCACGTGGCAGACAGCATTCTTCTGCACACTCTCCTAGCCTTGCGGCTGCAATGAACAGTTGAACAGTGTACCTTGCCCAACAAGGAGGATAAACGAAACCTCAAAAAGATAACACACCTCTGCTGTAAAGTTTCCTCATCTCCGCGTGTGAGAGGAGGAGAAATATAAACTTAGAGCATTGCTTGCCACAAATATGAGCTTCAATCTATTGCATGTGTTTTCAGAACTATGTTCCTGATTTAATTATAGCCAGGAACTGCTTACTTGTAAATTTTCCGCAATATGAATGCAAGTGTTGCAGCAACAGTCACGTTGCATATTCATGTTGCTGCATGAACAGATGGGGTTCCTACATAATATCCATATTTGACAATCTGATGGGATTTGCCAAGCCTAAGCTTTCATTTAAATTTTAACCTCTTGGAGAGATAGGTTTGTGATTTAATCAGTCAAGGGAGGCCCTCAAGTTATCTGTGGTGCATAGCAGTTTTCAGGCTAGTACTTAAGAACTGGGAGATGACTTCTAGGAATTGGCATTGGTAGGTTGTTTCTCATTAGAATAAATAGCCACCAAATCCAAAATTTCTCTTAAAACGTTGTTCATTTGGCTGATTTTATTCATACCCTTTGGTAAGTGAAGATGTATTGTACATTCACTTGAAACATGGTGTAACATGGACAGAGTTCTGTTGCTGTGGTACTGCCTTGCAGGGAGGATTTTGTACTGTAGGGCAGATGACCTTTAGTTTCCCTTGGGGCAGCTCCAGGTGCTGCAGAACCTTGGTTATAAAAATTTGCATAAAGATTTGTTTTCCACCTTCTTTTATAGCAAGATACCACATATGTGTCTCCAAGGTGCAAATAAATTTCAGTAGAGAAAGGAACCTTCAAAAACTATATTGGTTATTTCTGATACGCTATAGCTATGAAAATATAAAGCTCACCTTGATACTTTTTATACTGTGTATACTGCTTTTAAAATAAAAAAAATAAAACTCAGGTCTAAAGTAGATTGATTAGCATTTTCTTTCTTTATGCAGAATGGACAGCTATGAAATTGTGGTTAGGATTGCACTGGTAGATGCTCATGGGACTAAATGCCCTGCTGATCATGGCATAAAAAAAAAAAATCTCCTTTTCAGAGTTTCTTTAGAGTTTTTTCAGAGTTGTTTTATTGCCACCCCAAAAGGAAGAGGGGGAAAAAAAAATTCTGTCAAATGTCTGCATCTTTCCACAGTGCTCTTGCTGATAGTCATCATTTATATTTAGTAACTTTTAGCATGTTGAGAACATTTCTGATTGCTCACTCTCAATTAAAGTCTCCCAGTAGTCTCTTAATATTGGAGAAGTGCAAGATTTAAAATAGTGTGTGTACTGGTGCTGAATAGAAGAGCTTCCAAAACCCAGTGACATTTCTTTTATACCTGTAGCACTTTATAGTCATTCATAGCTGTTGCATTTTTGGAGGAAAGGAAGACAAAAAAGGCAACTGGTACAGCATGCTGTGTGTGTGCACACGTGCATATTAGATACAGAAAAAAGTCCAGCAGAGCTTGTGTGTGCCCAGCCAGCTTGTTTGCTGTGCAAAAATGTTTCATGCTACAAGATCTATTAACTAAAGTCATTTTACTTGTAATGAGGGCAAGAATCTGTGTCTTTAAATTTTTGTTTATTTGTGGTTAACATGATTTATCTATCTAAATTAAGTAATAAATTGCTTTCAGTGCCATGTTAATCAAAACATGGTTACTAATGAGATTAATTTTCCTAGAGTAGAAGTTGCTTATGTGTGTGTGGTCCATCCCTCCCTCCTAGCATACAGATGTTTTGGGCACAGATCAATGATGCAGCAAACCTTGCATACTAATGGTAGTAAGCTCAGCGTATCTCAGAGATGGTTTTAGGAAACCTGGAGTAAGGTGGACAAGAACTCACGAATTAGCTGTATTTCAAATCTGTAATAGGTGAAGATTTTTTTACATCTCAAAATCATGAGGTTTAATATTCCATCTACACTTTTTGAATTAGTTTTGTTTTGGTCATGGCATCCTGGTGGCCATATAAATCTCACAACATTGTTACATCTCGATGAAGTTCATACTCCTTAAAGTACAAAATACTTGAAAAAAGTTTCCCTTGTCTCTTAAATAGAATTGATGGCCTTTCATCATATTTAGATAGGATGGATCCAGTTCTTTCTATCACAGGCATGTTCAGTTTCTGATGTAGTAGCTTTCTAGAGCCTGCCATTACTCTCACCTCTGTGCATGGTTGAGTGGAAACTGCTGTGAAAATAGCTCCATGAAATGAAGCTAAATTAGGAATAGTTTCTGTGGAGTGTTGACTTTTGTTTCTGCAACCACACATGCTCATCTATTCAACAAAATGGCTAAAGAAAATAAAAACTGCAGATGTACTTACAGCTGCTTAGTTCATTGTTTGTTTAAAGAAAAGTTGTATTGATTCACACACTAAATCAACTGAAACATTTTCAAAATGTTACTAATTGTTGTTGACTGATTCAGTCAATAAAATAGTGTGTAAAAAGGCCTAACTAGCTCAATATGGATTTTGAAGGTTTTTCAGATGGCATAGCCATTTTTTGTCCTTAAAGGTCCCTTCCATTAATGTTTCTCAAAGTCTAGTTTATAGACAACTGATGTTTCCTAAAGCAGTGATATCTCAGTAACACATCAAAGCTCAGATATCTGATGTTGACCCACCTGCATCTGTGCTTCATAGCAGTTACTGAATAATCTCCACTGTGATTGAAAAAAAAAAAAATCAATTATGTTGCATAAATGCATTTTCAGCATGAGAACAACGTATACAACACCTATGTATGACTCAGAGTGGCTCCAAAATAAGAGGTAAAAACCCCAACAACTGTTATTATTAAGTGGTTTGTCAGCTCCTTTGGGAATTCTAGTACTGACTTTACCCAGAGAATGTTTATGTCATTGTGATATGTAGCTATATAAAATTATCCCTGTGGATTTTGGGTGTTTGTTGACTAAATCTGCTTTCTGGACTTGCATGCTGGGCCGCAAAGAATTCAAGTGTTTGCATTTAATGTTCTGTGTCTTTGAAGGATTGTCCCCCAACACGTTCATAACATACTGATTATTTTTTTTGCCAAGAAAGGACTGTATGAAGGAGCCATCAAAGAAACGTTGCATACAGGCTTAGTCTGAGAACTCGAGTAGATGATGTTTAAGCTAATGTGCTTCATTTTGCAACTGTGGCAGACTTAACTGCATACAGTCAGGAAATTCCACTCATGGGCAATAATTTTCTTCAACTGCTGTAAATGGATCATGTTTAGTCTAGTATCTGTATCCTTAGTAACTTCTGGTGAGATAGTTATGGATAGTTTCAGTCTGTGCTATTCCTATATCTTCCTCGTGCACTCTTATTCCACCCATTTTGTTCAGGTGTTAAATAGCTCATGTTCTGAGAACCATTATTCTCAAGTCTGATGCTTGAGGAGGTTTATGAAATAGGATTCTGAGTTTGGGACGTGTAGGTATGGTCAACTTTTTGTTTTGGTGGGGTTTATGTTTGTGGGGTTTTTGGGTTGGGTTTTTTTGAGTTGAAATGGTTACATCCCATCTCTATAAGAATGGGGCCTTTATAATCTCATTGAATATAATGAAAGAAACAGCATTTAAAATAATCAGATTACCTTGCATTTTGTTTGAAATGTGCTTGTTTTCTTTTTCTGTTTTATGTGAATATTCAGTGGAACAGAGTTCTTCTAGTTTAAATGTTAGAAAATCCTCTTTTAAAATGCATGCTTATTTGAATCCAGTATGCTTCGATTTTGGGTATATTTAAATTCTGGAATAAATTTTGACCAAAATAATGTCATGTACAGCATTTGCATTTACCACCACTGCAACCTGTAAGCTTATACCAGAACTCTTGTTGAAACTACAGATGTGTTAGTTAGATGTGTTACAGATTCTGAGCTGAGATTTGCTCTGGTTTTATTTTACACTCTTACTCTTTGAACTCAAGTAAGTCTGCTCCAATACTGCAAACATATCTTTAGCATGTGGTAGTGTTTTGTGAAGGCTGCTTTTATTTCACGTTAACATTTACCCATTTCTACCAGAAATCCATGCTGCTAGTTCAGCTTTCTGAATTTCAGGTTTAACCTATCTATAATCATGTAAAATAATATGTGGGGTTCCACGTAAGATCTCCTGGTGCTCTTTTGTTTATATTAGGTGAGTATGGACAGCCTGCCAGATAGATTAGAAGAGGTTCCAGAGAAAAAGGAAGCATTGCCATGGGTAATAGTCCCCAAGAGAGAAAACATGGTTGTTTTAAAGGATTAAAAGTCTGGATAAGTAAAAAAGCTGATTGTATTACCTGGAAAGTGTGATGTTCATTTAACGTGTTTTCTATTGGTAGTTTTGCCTTCTCATAAAGTGAAAGTATTGTCCTGGCATCCTGTTATCCTGTCATTCCAGCATAAGAGCTAAAGAAACGTCTCTGCTGCTAATGGAGTATTCAGTAGTAAACTTTTAAAGGTTTATCCTGAATGATTACACAGTGGAATATAAAGCAGATAGGACTTTGCAATATAGTTAATTTTTAATTGTATATTTACAGTCATACCTTTACCCTATTACTGTGGGAAGATTCTTTATAGTTTCATGAGGCTTTCTGTAAAACAGCTGAATAAAATGGTCTGCCACTACTTCAGTCTGATTCTCATTAAATAAATTGATATTCTGTGGTGGATTGTTGAGTGACAAGCATTGCAAATGCACTTGAAGTTTTCCTTAATGACTAAGCTTTCTTGCCTAATACAAAATTGAGAGGCTGCGCAGGAGTGAACGATGTTGTCAAACCTGTCATCGAGTTCTCAGAGTTGGTTTGAGTACTTATGATCATCTTCCTTTAATTGACTTGGAAGTTTGCAAAGGGGATAAGCAATTTTTAAAGTAGGTGGAAAAATATGGCTTCATAGTTAACTGTACAAAGGCCTAAGTAATTAGTTATGGTTTTATTACCTGCTTATAGCATTTAGTTGAAACAAACATTACCTGTTACCCTGTTTTTTCATCTTTTGTTTGGGTAGGACTGAATAACTTACTGAAGAGTCTACAGTCCTTTGAGAGAGTTTGGAGGATGAACTAAAAAAAAAAGATAATTTTTTTAAAAAGTGCTGTTTATTTGTTCAATGTGAGTCTCTTGCTGTTACCTGAATATGACTGGGTTTTCTTACTGTCAACAAAAGGAAAGAAACCCACCTCAATAATAAGTAAAGTCTAAAATGGAAACTTCTAGTGTTTTGACAAACATCTAACAGCAATCACTATAGCAGTCTGGTGGCAGCAGGTTGAAAATCTAAACAAAACTCAGAAACTGTACTTTTCTTGAAATCCTAAGTCTTCCTCTACTCCTCAGTGGAGTTGACAGTTAAAAAGCAAAAGCGTGCAACAGCGTAGTAAGAACTTTTAATGTCCTAATAATCATCCATGGCAAAGACTTATGAAGCTGTGTGAGCGCAGCAAGTTGGGAATCTGAGAAGAATCCATGACAAACTCTCCTTTATCTGATCTTTATAACTATAAGCTTCAGTGTAATCCCCCCCATGTCTGTTGGTGCCAAAGGGTAGGGCAGCATATTTGTTTCCTGTGATGACAGCTTTTTGCTACCTTTATTATCAGTGTCAAGATCAACACTTAGTGTTTTTGTTGTACTCTTGTGGTGAGCTGTGTTTGATGTTCTCATAATGATACATAATTCCTCCTCTGAACTGCATTTTTCCGATTCCTAGTCTCAGCAGAATTAACTTTAAAGAGTAACTTGTGGAACTGTTGGATTTATACAATTACACAGTGCCAAGGACAGATGGAAAAGCAATTCTATTAAAATGGCAGATGGCTCTCTTGTATCCTCTGCCAAAGAAATTACAATAAAAGACCAAGTATTTATCTTAACTTTTTTCTTAGGTTTATTTCAGGATATAGTGTATTACATTTTTTCACTCTTCTTACTTCTCCAGTGATTTCCCTTGAACATCAGGAACTAAATTGGGAACCAGGGAATTGCTCTTGGGGAGACTATAAAAATTCATGGTGTAGAGGGCTGCTTTCAGAAGTGTCTTTTGTCCTTTAGAAAAAGAGCAAATGATTGTAATGATGTCAGTAATTCTGTTTGTGTTTCTAACACTGCATCCTGTGTCAAACAAAGTATAGGGTTCTGAAAGTGATAATCGAAGGAGAGTTTTAAACTGGTCAGAATATGTGGGTGATCTCTGTACTGTAATGTTGACAGGTGACAGTATGTAAAATTGCAATTTCCATTCATTTCTGAAAACATGTATATAACTAGCAATTACTTGTATGCGTTCTGGATTTGGAGTGACAGTACACAGCAAGTGACCACTAGAAGTAGCCTTTCAGTGCTTTGCTCCATAAATACTGGAACTGATAGGAAAAGTGCAGTGTATGTCCAAACATTTTATGTATGTTTAGCTTTGCTGCCACTCATCCAACAATGAGCCAAATAAAGATAACTTGAACTGTTCAGATACACTCTACTGAGTGTATTCACTGAGTCTAGTTAATGGACTATGGAAAGGATTTTCAGACAGTCTGTTCAAAACTCCCTTTACACCCAGTGCTGAGTATTTTTTTTTTCTTGCTACTCCTTCTCCATTTCAAACTCAGAATAGTCATCATCTTAGTTGGCCCAGTGATTGCATAGTTCTAATATAAACTAATGTGCATTACTAGCAGAGGTTAATTAGTGCATGCGATAGATTTGGCTGATAATGCCAGTTGGTAGTTTGGTTAATTTGAAATGTCACATTTTATATATGTCTATCTCTATAACACATGGAACAGCTACCAGGGTAATTTAGACTTGATGGATATTATTTATGTTTACTACAAAAATCAAGAGGCAAAGCAAGCTGGTGTGCAATTTATTAATGATAGTACAGAGCACTTCTACTATTGTTTATAAAAGTACTGAAAATCCAATTGGAATGTGACCCTTAACTAAAAAGCAGGTTTGCTTTTGAGACAAAGGAAGAGAAATGAGATTGCTTTCCTTGGATCTTAACATAGATTAGTTGTCCTTTCTGCATGCTGTTGTGTGAAATGTCCGTGCAAGCTGTAGAGTGGTTGCTGGCTTGACATTGAGAGGGGGAAATTCTTTACAGGTAGCACTAGGAAGCAGAATGAGAGATTTTAAACAGTTGTGTAGTGTTTAACAGTAACAAGCAAGATACATGTTTGGCACCTTGCTTGTACGTTGCCTGTGTATTGCAGCTGCTACAGCTTCAGGCATAAGGGTCTTCTACAGTGGTATGATTAATATTTTCTCTTGCTACTGTTATGGCATGAACTTTACAGTCCTTATAAGCCTCACTTATAAACACTATTATATAAAATCCATCAAAAATTTGAAAGAGCCAAGGTGTGGTACAGAATATTGTGTTTTGGGTTAGCATCTCTATGAGATTTAACAACACACAGAAGGGAAATGTAGGTTTCTGTTTTACTCTTAGGATGTTTGAAAACCAAGAGATTAAAAAGTCCTTTTATCTTCAGAAATAAGCTACCTTTGGTGTTCCAAGTAATACTGTGTTAACCTGTGTTGTTACTTGGTCTTCATTTTCATACACGATAATAATAAAGCATTCTTTAAATGGAATAAATTTATGCCATTAGTTGACTACAAATAGCCTAGAGCAATTTTCAGCATTTTAAGATTGAGGATGAAATGCTTTGATCAATATTAAAAATTCTGTGGAAAAACTAGAAGCAATTTACTGAAATATTGTGTTTTTACTGGTAGAGGGGAAGGGTAATGGTGATGGAAGGTAAAAGGCTGTTTTGTTTTTTGTCCTAATTTTGTTCAGATTTGACACTATATTTAAAATGACTGATCATATGACCATAAAACATCTACAGTATTCTAGAAACTATTATTTCTGACAGATTTTTTTTCTTGAGAGTTGGGGAGTAATGTGCAGCTTAACTGTTGCTTAACTGTTGCAAAATACTTGAAATGAGCCATCCTTCTACCTGGTGTATTTCTGTTTGTAGTGTTTTGTAAGTGAAACAATTACTGTTAGTGTAGAAAGCTTCACTCAGAGGAGGTTATCAAACTGAGTTTCTCTTAATGAAAGTCTGATGTAGGATGCTGGCCATAGTTCCCACATTTCAGAACTACTGCTTCAGAGGTGTCACATGTTCATGAGATACAGATCTTGTAATGCTTGTTCACCTTTCTCGATGTCTTTGCATGTTCCTTCTGAAAGGGATTATCTCTCTCTGATAAGCTCCTTAGATGCCCTGCACAGGCCTTCTCCTTCACAACTATTCCCTCAAGATATTTTAGGTACAGCATTAACAGCATATGCCTTCTTAGAGGGCTGAAGTGGATATTTATATAGGCTCTTACAGGTTCATTTGTCTGCTAAGGAAATTCAGCTATTGAGCATCTTTAAATTTTGCAAGAAGTTCCTATGGACAATAAAAAGCACATGTAAAAGATAAGAACAACAGTCTCTGAATCAAAAAGGCTACTTAAGTGAAAAGAAGAAATTAGCACTTGAGTTTTCATTTAGAAAATAGGTGTAGCTGATAAATTGCCAGAGAGGTTTGGGACTGCTAAGACCAAAGTTGGACAAGTCAGTGCATTGGAAGCCAAATGCAGTCTTTTTGTGAACATCCTTTTGAGAGCATGCTGAAGTGCTAAAGCCTTAGTTCACAAGTAATTAGATAGAAGATGGAGAGTTTTAAGATGCATAGATGTGCAGTGTTTAATTGCCGTCAGAATACACATTTTACTTTTATCTGTTAAAGCTCATGTTTTTATTTCATATCTTTAGAACCATTAGGAAAAAAGATAAAGGGGTAAAATATCATTGTTATTGATGGGTAGATAATTCTGTTCAGTCTGGAATCTGTTCTTCTGCATCTTATTAAACTGACTGATTTGATCTATAAGAAGTATTGACACATGACCTCCAACTGCAGATATGTTGAACTGAGATATGAGTGGGCAATTAAAAATATGTCTTTAAATATAAGTGCTATTTATACAGTGTCCAGCCCATTAAGCAAACTATCAGACTGTAGCCTGAAAATCTTTGAGATAAATTGAAATTTAAAGTTCTTGAAGTAGTTTAATAGTGAAAAAAACAGAAGTGGGGATAAGGAAGGTAGAAGATGGTTTGGAAGAGGTAAGCATGTTTAAATCTCATGTTTATTGAAGTAATTTAGATGTGAAAGGCTGAACTTAAATCTTCTGTGAGAGATGGTTAATATTATCTCACATTATTGCACTCTGAACAAATACTTGAGGATGTGGGAGAACTTTTATTATTTTACAGCTGTTTAACCATGGAACAATGACTTTACGCTGGCTCGGGGACTAGTGTGTGTTTACTGATAAATTGGTACAGTGTGTTTCTATTAAAACGAGTAAACCCTGGTTCCTGCTTTACTTTCCTGAGCTACACAAATGTGTTATATATAGTGATGACTCTTCTCCCTCTGTGGTTTAACAAAGTAAAAATAAAGCTCATAAAGCTGTCAGTCATTGCTGGAACTCATGCACCCACTAACATAAAGCAGTCCCAGCTATGGTGGTATCAGGCAAAGCATTTTCTTTCATGTATGCTCTGCTTCAGCTTTTGTACAGCATTTCATAGTGAATTCAGATAGGCTGTTGCTGTTTCCATTGGGATCTGTTAAAGGATTCCTGCATCAGAAGAGCTTGGATTGTTGTGGAAGACCATGTTTCTTCTCCATAGAAAAAACTAAAGTACAAATACAGAGGGAAATCTCAATACAAGTGTGGGATTCTTTTAGTTTAGGTGTTTTTGATTTTGCTCTGAGAGTTACCAGAGCTGTCTTTTGTAGTAGTAAGCAAAGCCTTACGTGCAGGGCTTAAAGCTGTTTGAGGATTTGACCCACTGATCTTGCTTTCTGCTAAGTTACAATGAACAATTAATTGGCTGTAGAAATCTGAATAACTTCCAGTTGCTTAACAACGTCAAAGCAAACAATGACTACCGTTTGTTTTCTCTAAGCTTGTTTGTATTTAAAATAGCCATGAACATGTCAAGTGGGGACATGACTAAAATGCTGTCCAGATAAAGTACTTTTATAACTAAATTAAATTGAATTTTAAGTACTCATTTGTTTCATTTGATGATGTTGCATTGTATAAACCTATTAATTTGATTTTTGTATAGTGTTTCACTTACGCTGGGACCAAAAGTTCAACTTGTTTCTTTATGGCAGTCTCCTGTTTATGTACAGTAAACATCAGATCAGAAGTTAAAACACAGGGACAATGCCAAAGATGCCCAAACTTCTCAGTTTTTGAAAGTCTCCTGATAGGTTGAGGATGATGGAAAAAAATGAATTATTTTAATAATATCTAGTTATGTATGTGCCTTAGAGTAAATCAGTATTGTATAATCAAAGCACATATTATTTGGCTTCAGGAATTAGAAGTATTAATTCTGTAAATAAGGCAAATACCGATCGATACAATGGATTCAGTGAGTTAGACAACACTGTTGCATGAGGATTGCCAAATTAACTGGAAAACCTTAATATTGTTTCTTTTAAATAAAGGAAAACCTCCTAATTGTAAAAACTTAAGTATAGAGGCTATGTGGCAGAAAGCTTATACAATAACTGAAATTTATATACAGGACTTGATTCCCTCCGTTGTCTATGAACTCGCATACAGAACTAATACGGTTTTTATACTTCAGCCGAGTGGTCTCCAGGCAGTAGCCAGCAACTTGTGCCCAGTTACACATAGGAATGAGTTTCAGGCATGTTTTGGCATGCAGGCAGCTCTTTAGTGTCCAGCTGCTGTTTTCATTTTCAGAAATGCTGATTGGCTTGGAGGAAAATTATGACACTCCAAAATGATAACCCTAAAAATTTCTGAGGTTTACTACATCATAAGGTAATTGATTGAAAAAAAAAAAATTTGTGGCCTAGGCATTTTAACTCTGCTGTTTGGATATACCAAATGAGCCCAGAGAATCAAGTATTGACCAAGAACATTTTTTATAGCAGTGTGTGCATGCAAGAGTGTTAAATTAATAGGAGTGTGATCAAAGATCAGTTAGTTATGTGTAACTTAGAGAGATGTTGTATGTCCAAGTAAAAGTTCAGAACTACATAGACTTCAGGTGAGCTGACCAGGAGAGCTTCAGCTTGGGACCCATTTATTTTTTGATTCATTAGTTCAGAGGGGTTAAAAAACCCCAGATAATTACATAACTAAGTTATGTAGTGTTGCCTTTTGGATCAAGGGTTCTGTAACTAAAAGCGGATCAGAATATTATCTATTCTTCTAGTAGCCAAAAGAGATTTGAAAATTATTATAAATAAACTAAGAGAAGAAGAGATTGAAAGCTAGAGCAGCTCATCTGCAGTTGAGGTGTATCATTTATTAACAGTTCTGAACCGGTTTGCATTTCTGAAGAAGTTTTGGGGTTTTTTTCTTTCCTTTTTTGTTGTTATTCTACTGTGGGTCATCAGCTAGGAATTATGTATCTATATTTGTATCCATATATACTTTTTTAAGTTTATAAAACAATAGAATGATAGGTGTGTTTATGGCATTTATCCAAATCTATTCGAAAATTAGAAATTTTGAACAAACTGTCTTCAGAAGAGGAATTGCATGTCCTCCACCTTTTCCTTGTCAATACAGCTGGGTAAGAAGTTGTGTATCAGTCATGGTGCCGTGCAGGAAGTTTACTCTGTACATATTGGGAGTGTTAATTCTCAGGAAGGGGAGAACGGCTGGGCCAGGCAGCTGCAAGGCGCACAAGGGGAATGAAGCAGAGACGTGATGTAGTTTCATGGTAATATTTGATCAGCGCCCATGACCAAGCTTGGTACATTTAATCAGGTAGACGTGCAGCGCTTTGTCCTGGAAGCGCTTCAGAACACTATTTGGTTCACTTAATATGGTCAGCAGGATGAGAAACATTATTTTGTAATTGTAGACGGCTATGATTAGTTATTTTTCAAATGGGGATCTGAAAGAGGTTACTTTTAAAATCAAGTGTCTGTTTGGAGCTTTATCTTCCAGTGTTTAAAAACCCAAGAGAATAACTATTCTCAATGGTTCACCAATTACATAGTTGAAGCGTAGATTTGGGGTTCATAACTCACTTTGAGCATGTTTGAAGTTAATGAGAGTAATTTGATTAATATTAGGCATTTCTGAATAAGGCATGTTAATCAAGAATGCTTTTTCAAGGGGCAGTGACAACTCTGCTGCTTTTCACACCTGTTTTTACTGCAGGGAATTACAGTCAAAACTTTTTGTCTGTTGTTTTTCTTATGCATATCAGCAGTGAAAATACTAGCCTGATTCTTCACATTATAAGGAATCAGTTGCACAGAGAATGTTTGCAGGGGGAAATACAAAGATGCAATTTTGTTAGCTAAAGTTTTGTTGTTGGTAATAATACAGCTTGGTTTTTTGTGGTTTTTTTTTTAATTCTGGGATGAGATTGCATTTCAGAAAAATGTTAATTCTCCTACAGGGACTGCATGGATAAAGAAGCCAAAAGGGGATTCAAGTTACTTTCCATTATTTTTATAAAGCTGTTCTTAAAGTAGGATCAAAGAAATACCAAAAAAAAGTGCCACAGTATCTGTGCTGTTATGCTACCAAATGGGATGCTATCCTGCTTATACTTATCACAGACGATTACTGGCTTGAATGCCTTATTTATGGCATTAAATCTTGGATTTATTAATGAATTTAGACCCTAAAATCCAAATTTAGATTTAGAAGTCTGTGACTTTGTTTCCTCAGTTTTGAGAGTCCATGTTTTTTATCATCAGTAGTTAGGTTTGAAACTCTGGAAGTTATATCTACACTATTTGTGAGAGTGTCAAGAGTCATATACAGGAATGGCACTTGACCAGTATGAGCTTTAAGTAGCAATATAGTCTCTTTTCTAAGTATTTGCTTTCCTTTTTAGATCTCTGCCTTAAGAAGAACTGTCTCTAAATGTGTCTGCTTGTGTTTGAGAGTTGATCTATTGCAAATTTTGAAGTGGTATGTTCTATTTACCCTAACATTTATAAAGGAAAATTGAATTGTGTGTGAGCCCCTATGTGAGCACTTAAATGTATTGCTAGGAGTTAGACTGTGGTGGCACAATGTGTCAGTGTACCTATATGAAGCCACAAACAATTTCTTCTTGTTCTTTGAATCTCCACTGTCTGTAATGTACATCGTATGCTTTTCATAATGTGTTCTTTACCTTATGGACTAAGCTGTATATGGTGTTCAATGACAAGAGAAAACACAGAGAGTGTGGAGGGAAGCTACCTCTGAATCATTCCTTTCTGGAACCACTGAGTATGGTAAAGAATGTGGGAGAACTCCCCAGAATGAAAAATAGCATCCTCCTTTCCTTCAGCACTTTTTCATTATGAATTTTGGATGGATAAAGTTCAAGTAGAAAACCACTTGATTGGAGAAAAACTTAATTTTGTGAATGAAGATTTTGAGGCTTACTTGGAGTTTCATTTGGCAAGAGGGGGTAGAAAAGGTGTAAGGAGCAGGAGAAAAGGGAGCAAGAGGGGTGATATAACTTAAGATAATGGAAGACAATGCTACATAAGGATGCTGAAACTCAGGTAAGATTTTTGTGCAGTTAGTGATTTTTTTTTTTCTTCAATCTCTCTCGTGATTTTGAAACTAGTGGGTGTTGGGTTTCAAAGATCAATTGCAAAATATCTAAATTGCCTAAAATACTGTGTTCTATAGTAAAGTGATCAAGAATGCATGAAGATTCAGTTATTTTTGAAATGAGAGTCGAGTGTTGTAGATGTTGTGGTGCCTCTCTCATCAGTCTTGGAGTGCTCTGCAAGGGCTGTGACCATTGATTTCCCTTGATTCTCTTTTAGTTATATTTGCCTGATACTTCTGCCAGACATGAGTCCTTGCAAGTCCTACTGAAGTATTTCAGTACTTCTGTCTCAGCCTTTTAGTGTATGAAAACATCCCTGTGGGTATATAGCTACTGAAAACACGAGCCTCATTAACACATTTTTGTTTTGCTTTTTGACAAAGCAATTGCACATTTACAGTAATGTGCTACTCGCAGCCAAGCTGCTAATTTTCATAATCTATTGAAGATACCAAGTGGATAAAAATAGACCTGTCTCTTGATCTTAAAAGATGAGTAGCTAAAACTGCACATAGTGTGGGTGGCAGCTTCCTAAAACATATTTTGCTTATACCTGAAGCTGTAAAATAGCTCTTTTCAGGAGCACTGTTTCTGGATTCAGGCTTATAAATCACTGGAGTTGGTAAATTCTGTATTTTATTGTAGAATTTACACATTTATGAATACTGCAGTCAGATGCTTTTAGTATGGAAACTCGAAAGATAGAAAAGATAGTATGGAAATTCCAATGTTAAGAGTGGTGCAGTTCTATTTAAAGCATATACCAAAAGTTGCTGCTTAGGGAAAAGCATTTATTTCATTGTAAAACAATGAAAAAAGTAAGAAAGAAATGTCACAGAATTACTACAACTGTATTTACACCAGGATTGTTGAAAATGCCCTTGAATTAATGTATTTTTAAAGGAGAGGGGGAAGTCCAGAAGGTTTCTCGAATATGTGGATGATAACTTCTATGATCACTTAGTACCATAGGCAGTCCTAGTAGTTTGTGTCCTGGAAATAATTTAGTGTTGCAGTTGTTCTTCCTATTTGAAGCTTTTGCTTGAGTTTTTGATTAGTTATCCTGAGAGATAAGTCTTGCTTGTTTAAATTCTTAATGGCCAGGCTTTTCTTCATGTAAGACTGTGTGTACATCTATGCTGTGAAAACACTGGTGTGAGGGAGGAGATGTCCATGTGTGTCTCTTCTATATAATCCCAGGATTTTCCCCTTCAAATTCATTATGGTTTAGATATTCTCTTCACATTTGCTTGTGAACTGAGATTGAGGTATTTTACTGAATACTATACATAGAAGGAGAGAGTGGTAATTGTGTGTGTAGCTTTTCGCAGTTCCTTCTTCATGCTTCTCAAAAAGCTGTTTGTCTAAAGTGATTTTAAAGTTCAGATAAATGGTCTGGATTATTTTGTCCATAATTAATTTTGGTCGAGTCTCTACAATGTCTGGAGGAAGCACATTCCTTGGTTATACTTACATGTGTATCATGTTAGCTCTGAAGCCTGTCTCCAAAAGGGTTGTTCAGCACTATTAGCTGGGACAAGAAGAAAACCAATTATACTAAAGCTGGGAAAGTTGCTATACCAGATGGTCAGAACAGAGTTACGTTGTTCTTCACTGCAGCTAAGTAGATTTGTGAAATTTGCTGTCAGTGAACTCCAAGTTGTGGGATGGGTTTACTAACGAGTTGTCAGACTGCTGCTAGATAACAGGAAGGTATTTCTCTCACTGCAGGTAGTTGAGAGCATTTAAGCTTGTATTGTGAAAAGGCAGTTTCACAGTGGATACAGAATCTGTAATGCCTGAAAGTACTCTATTTTCAAGACTGTTTCAGCTCTAGCTTGAGGTGTGTAGGTGAAGTGGAAGCCATTCAGTGGCTACTACTTTAGCACTGCAGTCAAGCACTTCTTAGATTTGTTCATATTCCCTGTGCTCCTGAAAAGTTTATGGTTTGCCTTTTTTTGCCTGCTTCTGACATCTGAGTTAGCACTTCACCCTTGCTCAGTCATTTCCTCTTTGCAAATTCCACATCTCTAGCTGCTGTATCACTACAGTGTTTTAAACCACACTTGAACAGGAGAGTTACTGTAATAATGAAGTGACAATACCTGTACATCACTATCATCACTGATGCTGTGGCAGGCACTGGGAAAGTACTAGACTGGACTCAGTGGCTGACAGGTCACTAGATTCCGAAGCTCATGGGTTTGGTTTGAAGGCACAACAGAGACCTCCCTGGATGCCAGCTGTTGAAGAAGAGAACTGGACCTTTGTGATCCTTCAGCTTTATACTGATGTATATGGAATGGAATACCAAATTGGTCACTTTAGGGTCACCTCTCCTGTCTGCTCCTTCCTGCAGGTGTGGTCTTTCACCATGTGATACACAAGATTTAGCAGTGACCTTGGTCTTCACACCAGTCCTTGGTACTAACTAGAACTATTGAGCGTTCTCACCATTAGAAGCAGACACTGTGCAATACTGAAGTGCAGTTACTTAGAAGAGACTTAGCTGAAAAGTAAAATCACTGCACAGAATTAGTTCTGTTCGAACTCAGACTAGGGCAGTGAAAATTCATTTTAGTGATTATCTGACAATCTTATGTGACAGTGACACTGACTTTGGTTGTAGCCTGATCCACAAGGTTGTATAAAGAGAGAAGCTCAAGGAATCTTTTCTGCAAGAGAAAAATCTTCATGTAGTATTTTGTCTTATTCCTGTATTCCTGATAGTTGCACAGGTCACCAAATCTTCACTGATGTCTTTGCACTGCATTTTTAAAAGAGAGGTAGCAATTAAGGGAATTCTCAAGAGGGTTAAAGAAGAAATACAACCAATAAAGAAAAATGAACTAAACATTGCTTCAGAACATCCAGTTAAAAATAAAAGGCAACAGAAGAGTTTTTACAAACCCCGTGGGAGGAAGAAGTGAAGGCAAGCCGTGTTCAATAAATCCTTTAAGCTAGCCTAAAATATATGGAAACAGTTTACTTTGTGCATATGTGCTTCCTTTACACTGTGCTATTGCTGCTTCAATTGATTCTTACAACAACAACAAAAAAAAAGGCAGCAGCTTAGCTTCATTTCTGGCTGCCTCTAACTGGGTCTCTTGAGGAGACAGGCAACAAAATAGATGGGTTTTGGTGTCTTGTTCAGTATTATGTATATGTGCTACCTCTGGAGCCAGTTTGCAGTGCTGAACAGTCTTTTGGCAGCAGATACTGATATTGTTAGGTAAAAGCCAGATTGTAGGATGTTTGAGTGAATTTTAATTAGACGGGAAACAACGACAGAAGCCAAGTTTTTGTAGCATGACTCATAATTTGCGCTCTCTGGACCAGTTCCATCACTGAGAGTTCTCTCAGAATAATGAGTACAGTGACTGACCTTCTGCCAAGGAAGGGTGCGAGTGTTTGCCTTTGTTTACTGAGGTACCTATTAGCTCTTTTCTGTGTAAGACTTCTTCTAATTTCTTTATTTAAAAAAAAAAAAATCTACATTTTGAAGAATGTTCGTCCTTATTCAGGGCTAAATTCATGAATATGCAGGTGTCAGTGGACATTGTGGTGGAGATAATTGCATTACTAATATTTCCACTGGTAATCAAGTTTTGGTGCTCTATCAGGCCTACAGGCCATGGCTGAATTCTTCATATTTACCTTGCACAGCACAGGTTTTGCTTGCCGTATCATAATTGTGGGAGCTAGGTGGGTGAAGACTGGAGATAACTGCATTCATACATGATGCCTAATAACCTTGCACACAGTTCAGCAGTAATACAGGTTATGAATCAGACGTTAAGAATGTGAAAGTTAGGCAATTCAGAGCAATGTTTTCTGTAGCAGTATCACTCAATTCTGCTGCATAGCACAAGGGATTTTGTCATCATGCAGGAGTGAAAAGGTGATGCAAACAAGGTATTTAGGACTTCCTAATTGTGAAAGCTGCTTTAGCTGTAGAGTGCTTTAAAGATAGCTAACTTAAAGTGTCTGGGCTAGAATGATGCTACACAGTGTACTAATGCTTCCTCAGTTTCTCATCATTGGCACATTCGTTTAAGGAAACATTTGGAGCAAAGATGGAAACAGAGACCTCCCTTAAAAATATATATATATATTCTGCCTCTTTGCAGACACTCTCCCCTTTGCATTGCTTCAGGAACAAAAAGGGGAGAGATTCCAGAGGAAAATCTGGTATTTATGGTAGATAGTGTTGCTTGTTCTAACATTTACTGTTGTAGTTACTGAATAGAAATCAACATCTGTCCAGAGAACTAAAGGTTTTTCTGCTGTCAGCCTAATCCTGGTCTCCTTGTCAGCAAGATCTTATCATGGTGGACATCCTGTTTAGCTTACAGGTAGCTTTCTTTCCCATGTAAACCTAAGCAATCAGAAAAGTGTGTGATACGTAAAAATGTGGAGTGGTTACAATTAATTCAGAAATCTCACAGCAAGAGGTTCATGGTAGATTAGTCAGAGTGTTGTTAATAAGCAGAGTGTTTCCTAAGCAGGAAACTTCTTTGCATTCCTAACATGGGAAACATCCACTACTGTTGCACAAGTGGAATCTTGATATACCAGGAGGTGAGAGGGCTTTAGGAATGCTTGTGCTTTTCCTGGTTCCTGCAGTGGCATTAAATGGCTAGTAGTCTTTTGAAATGGATATTGAAGTGCTTGGTTTAATATCAGTCCAGACTTCTGCTTCCTCTCTGGAAGATGTCTAGAACTGTTCATTCAAGGAGTGAGGATCGTGATTTCTCCATTTGAAACACTTGTGCTTGAAGACACTGAAGCCAAATGTTTGTAACAGCCAGTTGGTGTGGGATATCCAGCATCTAGGCTTTCTTCTTGCTGAGATCTCATAGAATGATGCAGAATCATAGAATAGAATCATAGAATCCTATGGTTGGAAAAGATCTCTGAGATCATAAGAGTCCAACCGTCCACACACACATTGCCCTGCCCACCACTAAACCATGTCCCCAAGCACTATATCTACATGTTTTTTGAACAGTTCCAGGGATGGTGACTCCACCACTGCCCTGGACAGCCTGGTCCTGGCCTTGACAACCCTTTTGATAAATCTTTCCTAGTTTCACAATATACTGACTGTGAGCTCTTGAAATTAGCTGAAAGGGCTGTGGGCAAATATAGTGTATGAGTAATAAATTTCTGATTTCTAAATTTGGTATAACAGTGGTACTATTTCCCCAGCGCTTTTCCAGCAGTATAATTAAAAGTGGCAGTTTTAATTAACACAAGTAGAGGCTGGGTTATTTCCCTTCTCCAGTTCCCTTACCTCACTTTCAGGAGAGAAAGGTTTTTTCTGCAGTGCATTTTTCTGCAGTTAGCAGAAAAGTGTATATGGTAAGTAGAATATTCAGCTGTACAATGGAAACCATATTAAATTTTATTATTTATTAATAGTGGTACATAACATTCACAATTTAAACTATTCCCACTAAATAACTTTTTTTCAGATACGCAGCAGATCCTGGGAAAAACAATGACAATATTCAAGGCTGGTGCTTAGAGGGAACAGGAACTGAACAGAACACTAGTTTTAATGTTGGAAATAACCATCTAGTCGAGAGTTTTTCTGCTGAGGAAACTGAAATGCTTCTATTTGACTCGGACTTACATTTTATTGTTGTTGTCGAAGTGTGGGTTGAGCTGCATTTTTTTAAGGGGGTCAAGGGTGTTTGTTTTTTTTGCCAGAGCTCTGTGCTGTGATATTTCAAAGACATACTTGCATCAGTGAGTGGAGGTTGGTAATAGACCACCTCAAATATACCCCCTCTAACCAGAATAATAAAATACCTGATTTAAAGTGATGGCTTGGTTTATTTTGAATACTCATCTATTTTGAATAAAACTTGTTGCTGTAAATATATTCTTCTATACTTGTTTTCGCTATCTAAAATTCAGTAACTTCCCAATTATGTTATTTTTTAATAATAATAAATACTGTGCAGTGATTACCATTTAAAATATTACAGTTTCAGAAAGGTAATATTAGTCACTGTACCAGCATTTGGATTCTCTGCAATATTAGAGTATCTTCCCTGGGGCCTTTATTTACAGAAACAAGGGATAAACATTCATTATCTCAAATGGCCTTATTGACTGGATTTGTTTTATCCCTGAAAGCTGCATGTGGTTTGAAAAGATTGATCATATCTTTAATGCTGATATTGTACCAGGGATGAACCTGACAACATGAGAAACCAAAATACATCAAATGTTCTTTTACATAGTGGGATTATTAGGGTTTTCTTCTTTTGACAGCTTTTTCCCACAGTTCTGTTTCTCTATCATGCTCTGTGTAGTCTAGGATCTTTTTATTTATTGTGGCACAGAATGCCTTACTTATGGTGTTTGTTTTGCCAAAACAGAGAGAAAACTCAGTTTTACAGTGTTTCCCAAGAAGCTCAGTAGCTGGGGAAAAGGCTGATAGCTTAAGAACTAACGCTACATGTTCAGATACTCAAGTGTTAGTTGCTCTAATAATGGGGAAAAGCTTAAATCCCTTTAGGTTGCTTTCGTGCAACCACTGACCATTAAAGAGGATAGCTTCCCTCATGGGACTTCTATTTGCAGCACTGGATGGTTTAATCTGATACAGGATTTCTGTATACTAACATCTCCTTTGATTGTCTTACGGCTGTAATGCATGGCACAGAGTGCAGAAGCTAACCAAAACACACATTTGAGGAAGAGAGCTTGTTTACACAATAAACCCCAGAAATTTGTTAAACGTTTAAATACTTGAGAGTGCTTACTTTTACTTTTATTTGTGGATATTTTTAAAATCCCAGGCTTACTTTCCTGGGAGCATCTTAAACCACTGTCTGTAGAAAGAGTGGAATGATGGCAACTGTTGAATCGGGCAAGCTAATTTAGGCATGAATGTCTTACTGAAATAAGACAAATTCCGAGGCAAAACACTTGGAAGATTTGGGCATTTTTCCTTTGTTTCAAGTATTAGAGACATTTGTTCAGTCAATTGTGGTGGGTTTGCATTATTGGTAGGAAATCAAACTGAAAAAATGAGAGCTATGCAAATTTGGGGACAAATCTGGATTAATACATATTAGACCATTAACCTTCAGTGAAGGTTTCACTAATTAGCATGGACTGAAATTACTGTGGTGATGCTTCAGCACTAATGCTCTGAGATTATCTTATAAGAAAAGACTCAATGGATACTTTCTTTTAGTAGTAAGTGTTTGCAAGTCTACCTTTTTTTTATAAACTCAGGGAATTGAGTTACCAGACAGTGATTATAAAAATAATGTCAAGGTGATGCACTTTCAAAATAAGACCATACTGAATTTGCTTGGAGGTCATGGCATCAGAGTCCTGGTATCAAAGGTTATGGTAATACAAAGCTTCAGGTGTTTAAAACTTGTTCATGCACACGGTACTTGAGGAGAAGACATTATTCTTATGAGCAAAGACTTAACTTGTCAGAGCAGAACCACATCTTTTAAAATAAGTTAATGCAAGGAAGATAATCAAATTACTGTTTCATGTGGAACTCCTGTTTATTACTGTTTTAGCTTTTTATGGGCCGTTTAGAAGTAAATACCTACTTACAACCTGCTTAAACACTTACGTGTAGTCGTTAAGGTATTTTTATTAATGCAGTAGTGTCTTTAGTCCTATAGTACTATTACATCCTAATGTTGTTTTTGAAGAAATATTCCTGTAGGCATGTGCTTAAGTATTCTTAGCATTTCTTTTTATTATTTAAAGCTTTGGCTTTGATGTGCTTAATAATTTTCCTCTGAGTCATAAGGATAGTTGCCAAACCATTATTTCTATTCTTTCTGGACTTG
The DNA here is from genome assembly GCA_013396975.1 of Bucco capensis. Classification (NCBI taxonomy): domain Eukaryota; kingdom Metazoa; phylum Chordata; class Aves; order Piciformes; family Bucconidae; genus Bucco; species Bucco capensis. Next base: position 1,315,130 of record VWZO01011706.1, on the reverse strand, counting down.
ATTCTAGTTCTACAGTTGTTTCCTCCTGGGGAGGTTAAAGTCCATGAGCTTTTATGAAGATAAATGTCAGTGATTTCAAGTGGATTTGCATAAAAGAAGCCCTTAGTCTCTGGTAGAACAAGTTGTGTGTGATGTTTACTTTTAAAGTTACAGTGGCTACAGGAAATGTTAGAAATGGAAGTTGTTGACCTTTTCTGCACAGTGGAATTTCTGTCTTTGACTACTCTTTTTCCCTTGTTATTGAGTATGGAATACTGTAACCTCCCTAAGCTGTCGGTGAACTGAACATCCTCACTGGTCATCTTCTGATTAAAAAAAAAAAGTTTCTCCCTTCCAAACAGATTAATGCAGGATCTTGTTCTAGTATCTTCTGATGTGCATTCTAAAAATAAACATTGAAGAACTTAGAGTTCAGAAATTGTTCTTTGCAACAGCTTGAAAATCAGTAACTTGCTCATGTCTGTGCAAGCCAAGCGGATATCCTATGCAGGTTCCATGAGTTGGTGTCTTGCATGTAGTACTTACTCATTAGTATTAAAATTAGCTAGTGTCATTCAGTAGATCATGATTATTTCAATTTAAAAAAATCATTTGCTGCCATAGTTTAAATATTGCTGTAGCTGTCAGTGTTTTTTGATTTACTGCATTTTTATTTATTTTTGCTATTAGACAATATTGTCTTACCAACATTTGGAGGGAAAATGAGTATGTGTCAGAGCATTATTTTAGAAGCCTAGATACTCAAAGGTGCCTTTCAAATTTTAGTTGTCAAGCAAAAGTCTGCTCAAAGTTTATAATGCTCTTAATGGATTTAATGGGTTGAACTATTCCTCTTTTAAGACAGGATCTGTAAGGACTGGAGTTGAGCAAGGTGTTTAACAATGTACTTAAGCCCATCCCTCTCCAGTGAAGTATTTGAGGGCAAACAGATGCTTTAGTGCTTGTTAGACTGCCAAGTTGACTCCTGAAATTCCAGACATCTCTTACATATGTTGTATTTTTCTGAACTCCCCATTCCTAAGAATTTTTGTCCAAATACTGTTGCTTCCTGCAAACTTACTGCAACTTCCTGCAGGAAATTAGTTAAGAAATGGAAAAAAGAAGTTCTCTAGTTATGGTTTAGAGTGATTCATTCAGGAGCATCTCTGCAACACTCACTTTCAGTGTTGATGTTATAAAGAGGTTATGTGAAAATAACGTGAGAGCAAGTACTTAAGGATTTAGTGTTTTGCAGACTGACTTCACTTTGGCTCGCTGGAACATAGGACATAAAACCTCTATACTTAATACAACACAGCTATCAGATGGCTTTGTTATACAAATCTAATAAATTTCTCAAGTTCATTTTAAAAGCATCCAGTCACAAAGCTGCTTACCAGGCTGAAGTACCCCTCGTGGGATGAAGCTGCTGTTTCCATTAGCTGTACGTGCTGACTCACTTGTGCTGTGTATATTCCTTTTACTTCAGGCATTTCTGACTGAATCAGGAAACCAAATGTGTGATTTTTGTGAGTACATCATACAGCTTTCACAGCCATTGGCACAAGGGGATGCATAGAAAGACTTCCAGACAGATGCTTCATGGAACTGAAGTGCTGATTCAGCAGCATTTTGATTTCAGTATTAGCTTTAGAAGTTTAGTGTATTTATTTAGTGTTATCTGTCATTTAGGTTTTTCTTCAAATTGCTGTCCTTCAGTCTCATTCTCCACACCTGCCAAATTGTATGATGACAAAACCTGGTAAGCACCCTGAAACTTCAGTTGCTGGATTGTTCTGTCAGTGCAGCTGTTTCAGACTTTTACTAACACTATTCTTGCTTATCTAAGTCACTTCTCTCAGAAGAGTGAAGTGAGTGAATCTCTAGCTGACTGTGTAAACAGCAGCAAATTAGAATATAAGGGGGGAGGAAATAGCATTTATTAGCTTGAACTCAGCACCCTGTGAATCCATGCTTTTAAGAACTGTTTAAAGGTTCCCAACATTTGAGTAAAATCCAATCTGTGTTCTTATAATTATTCTGTTGGAACAGTATTAAACACAAATCATATAAAAAAAGTAAAATCTTGCCTTGGTGCTTTGCTATTAATATCACATATTCTCTTTACTCTTCTTACTCCTCATTTTAAAGTAGATCATGTGCTCCTCAATTTCAGCAGTGGTGCTAGAAACAGAAAAAAAACCAAAGGAATATGCTGCACTTTTTTGGTCACATTTGTCCTAGAAATCAAGGCTAAAGTGTCTTGATGAAGTGGCCTGAAGACACTACTACCATCTCTAACTGTGTAATCTATGCTTTGTAGGTAGGAATGAAGTCTCTGTCTCTATTTAGAAAGTTCACACACATGATGAACACTAAAATATTAACACAGAAAGTGGGTGGGAAGTGGAAGAAACCCCTACAGGAACATTAGCCAGCTGAAAACTGCCATTGTTGGCAGCCTTCACAGCTGAGCACAAATGTGCCTTTTGTTTTCTTAATGGCCTGGGGCAGAATTTGAAAATCAACAGGTGTGGGTTTTATTCATTATTTTACAAAGCATCTTGGATTAATATATTTAGTTTTTCCTTGATATGCAGAAGCCTGATTGAATAGAAGTGTGCATGTGAACATAGCCACAGAAATAACTGGAGGCATTCTCTGTGCCCTGATTTCTGGTCTGTTGATGCTTTTACCCAATGGCCTAATAAAAGAATGGGCTCTGCTATTGTTGTTGCATTCTCTTACCCATTACAGACACGAGTATCCATGGAAAAAATGTCTTTATAACAATGAACACCTGGTGTGTGCTTCTGTTCAGAAAACATTGGGAGGGGTGGGTCAGATGAGTACTCTCAGTATGTGTAGTTGTTTATTATAAGAATGCTCTATTTCTTAGCTATAAATACTAGGAAGAGAGGAATAAGTCAAGTCTGCGTTTTCAGATATTTCCCCAGGAGCAGGTAGTGAATGCTAGAGCATTAATTTGGGAAAACTGCTTTTGGGAGTTCAAGGACTGTATTTCTTTTCATTTACCTTCTTTAAGAATAGTGGGGGGAGTATGTGGGGTTTATCTGTGAGCATTCCTGTGGCATGCACTCAGTAATGGAAAATTCAAAGGGCTTCCTGATCTACTGTTATATGAATAAATGTGATTCTTGTTTTATCTTACAAGCTGAAAATGACTGGGTTGCAGATTGTTAAAGGTCTATATCTTTCCTAAGAACCAGCTCATTCAGGCTCTTAGTAATATTGTTGGTTCCCGCTAATGACTGCAACTTACAGAAATGATCAGTTCTAAGGAACATAACTGGACTGTTTCCAGACCCTTAATCCTTCCTCAGAGAGAGTTTTAAAAATGTATTTGGTGCAGTTAGGTTGTGCGTAAACCACATTCCTAGACTTAAAGCAAGTCACTGTTGAATCTCTGTTCCTCTTACACAATATATCCTTAAACCACAAGTACGTTCCTTGAAACCTATAATACTTCATTGTCCTCTGTATAATTGTCACAGAAGTTGACAAAATCAAGATGCTGGTGGGGGAAGTTGTATTGCTCTGTTAAACCTGTGTATCCCCCACACGGAGTTACAAAGATTTGGTTTGCATAACTAAGAGGGGAAAAATGTGTAGAAAGAATATGCCTGCTTTCTTAGGTTACCCAGGCATCATATTTGACATTTTGGTACTACTGAAAGGTAAACTTGCTGTGATGCCTTTTTTCCACTCCCCACCCCTCCCACCCCCATGAAAATTTTGCAGCTCTGTGTTTTTTGGCCTAGAATCTGCACACATGGAAAGGTTTATTCTAATCTTAACATTACAATTTTACATATTTTTACTGCACACAGCACATTTATTTCTCAAGGGAGAGCTCAATTAACTTCATATGCTACTATATTGTAGCAACATCATCCATAAACTGGTTCCAGCCAGTCCATTTAGTTCCCCAAAAATGAGAGGGGAAAGTTTTGTTTGGACAGCTTTTGTTCCCACCAGGAAGCATAGTCTGCCTTTTGTTCCCTTGTATGGCTAGGCTCTGTCACTGCTTTGGGAAGAGGGCAATATTGCTGCAAACGTACCTTGTCTTGTGTGTGTGTGTGCAAGGTCTTGACACTTAAAGGTGAACTGGCCGCAGAACTTCTGCTTTGGGAAGATATACTCTTTTGAATGATATAATAAATACCTCTCCTGCTTAGCACTGGTTTCCTGTGCTAGGCTGAAAGTCTGTAGCAGCTCTAATGTGCTTGAAGTCCTGGATGGGAGACCTTCAGTGCTGTGTCCTTGTTGCATAGCCTGTGCGTGTTGGTAGGGACAGTGTCAGCCCACTCACAAAGGTTGAAAAAAATTTGATGTTCAAAGAAGTGCACAAAGATGTTCCTTAGCGAAACATCGATAGGCCTGCTAAGCTCTTTTCAGTTCTAAACCCTTAATCTTGCAGATGCCCTGTATGTAGTGAATAAGGGTCAGATCTCACACAGTGTCACATCTGTGTTGTGCCCATGCAGATTCCTGTTCAACAGCTACCAGTCTAAATAGTACCAGGTGTTAAGTATGTCTTTGCACAGCCCAGAAACTGCTAAAAGGGTGGGTGGTTGGGTTCTACCTGGCAGCAGAGCTGTCTACAAATTATGTGGAGCAGGGCTTAAGTTTTTAGCAAAGGGTTTCATCTCCTAAGCAGGCTCAAAGCTCTCTGACGCTTGACTTGCCATGGGTTCAAAGACCTTAAACACCTTTTGTCTCAGGGAATAGTCTCTTGATCTCTCTTGTTAAGATAGAACAGCTTATTCTGGTGAGATTTTAGGTGCACAGAGGTTACATTCTGCAGCAATAAAGTTTTAAATTCTAATAGAGACAAAAAAAGCTTGAAGATAGGAGAGATTTTGATGCATTGCAAAGCTTCTAATAGGAGCTTTGCTTTTCTGTAGAGAGTGAGCAAAAGAAAATTTTCTTCTAGTTGAAGTAGTACTAGAAAGTACAGCTGTATCCTAGTGTATCCTGTTGTCAGAATTTCTGCAGTCATCTTCTAATTTCCATGGGAGAATGTAATAGGGCCAGGGTGGTCTAGGGTAGACTTTCAAGTTTGAAGTTTAGATACCTGAACTTTTTTTTTTTCTAGAGCTTTTCCTCTGATACTATTGTATCATAAATTGTGGTAGATGCTATCACAAACTTTCTTAGGATCTGTTGGATTTTGCCGTCTCCTGGGTAATTTCTCTGGCTGTACTTGTCATGGCACAACACTTCTTTCCTAATCAACACTTGGTGCAGCTGCACACCTTGTTATGCTTCAGATGTTTGGGAGTTGAGTGCTTGAATTATTTCGGTTTGACCTGCCCTTTGACATTCACCTTCAGATCACCAGTAATTGAAACCTGGCTGGAAACAGGCTAACAGAAATAGATATTTACGTGCAGCATTTGCAGTTGGATGTACATATAAATAAGCTGAGGGAAGGAAGGGAGGAACACAATATTTCCTGAAATACATAGAAGAAACATGCAAACTTTAAAGGCATATTGTCTTCTTGGGTACCCCACAAGGTTAAATTGCATGTGATTCTGCACCATTAAAAACTTGCATAATGCAGATTGATTCAGAAGGTTTCTGACACTCCTCTAACAAGGCTAAGGATTACTTTATTTCTTTGGAAGTGCAGATGTCATCTTCTGGATCTTAATGTGCACTGAAATTCCTGCATCAAGGAGTATTTAATGCTCTTTCTGCTGCCTCATGGCACAATGTGCATGGTGTGAGGTATCTCTATTCACTCAGCATTTCCTTTTATAACAGGTATAATAGCAGCTACTCTAACATAAGCAGCTGAATGAGGTAAATGCAGAGAGCTCATTATTATAATTTATGTGACACCAGATACCAGCTAATTGGCACGAGACAATATACTGTTTAAGTTTGGGGTGAAAATTTGGGAATGTTGTAATACAGTCAGTAATAATAATAATGCTGATGATGATGAAACCTTCATGTATTGCACTGCATCCATGTTTTTATTGTGATTTGCAAGAATACTAGTCATGCTTTTTTAATCAATACAGTTGTTATTCTTAAATCATGCAGTAACAATTTAGCCTGTCTCCATAACTGAAAACGTTCAGCTCTAATGTTTGTTATTTGAGCACACTATTAAGTCTGTAAATGAGAGCTGAGTATTAACCTCGTCACAGCATGGTGTGCTACTTATCCCTTTGCTAAAGTGTGATCGTTTCAGGAATTATCCTCTTGTTTTATGGCACAATCTGAAGCAGTCTCCACAGACAGCTACTGCTGACTGAATGCTGTGGGCATGTGACACGTGGGGCATGTCCTTACTCTGACATGCAAGCTGGGAGTGTGACTAATGATTGTATTCACTGGGTAATTTTAATTGGTAGGTCTTACAGTGTGAAGCTTTGTCTCTAAGGAATTGTATTAATATATGATGGAAATGTATTTTTTTCAGAGAAATGTACTAGCTGAAGCATCGGAGTTAGCAATATAAATTTCTGTACACAAGAATTTGTGTAGTTAGATGAAGTACATTGTTCAGTAACAGTGGCTGTCATTTCAAAGTATTTCAGTACACAAACGTGCAGATACCCTTTATTTTTTTATACAGTTGATGTTAAAATCCCAGTGACATCAGTGGAAGCCAAGGGCTGACAGAATCTTGCAGGTTTAGACTCAGTAAGTTGTTTTCAGTTCAGTGAAAGAGCTCCATCTAGTTTATTCTCTGTCATTTCAGAGTTTATTTCACCCAGTAAATTGTGAAGTAATGTGTACCTGTCTGGGGTTTTTTTTCTGGTTGAATTTACTGTCTGTCCACTGGAGCAGCAGGAACATTTGTGTCATGCTCCTTATGGATTGTGTGGGTCAGTACTCGAGATTGCTTTACCCAGGAGGTACTCACCTGCTCTCTGGATCCAGAGTGCTCTCAGGTGTAGTATAAGAACAGTTAAACCACCAATGAAAATGTTTACTGTAGGTGAGAAATGAATCATATGTGGTGTCAGTCCAGAAGCTGCAGTATAGCAATTAATACCAAAGAAATTTCAAATATTTGTATTCGAAGTTGGAGATGAAGTGCTTTATTATATTTTTGTTGTTCCTGAAGAGTCGACATAGGATATATTTAGCATTTCATAGAAGACTCTCAGACGCCTTCCAGGTTTCTAGCTATGCTGGTTAATCCTATCAGTATAGATTGAGGTAGTACAAAATAACCTTTTAAAATAGTGCTGGTAGTGCACCAGGTAAATATCTTATGCCAAATGACAAATAATCCCTTGATTTTTATTTTCACCTTTTTCCCCTGAGAGTCTGATTGCATTTCCATCTTTCTTCTAAACAAACCTAGTTTAGTTTGCATTTCAGATTGTCTGCCTGTGTACTGTGTATAATATGGCAATTGGTCAACCCATGATTAAGTTACAGCCAAAACTGATGGACATTAAGATGCTGTAACTGTATATGTCTGTGCTTGTGTTTCAGATTTGCTTAAACTGAATTTAAAAATCTTAACATAAAACTTCAGTGGATGAGTTTAAGTTTATAAAAAACTTTGAGCTTACCTTGCAGATCTTCTAAATATTTTTATAGTTTGAACTTGCTATATGTTTCTGTATTTACATTTTTTTAATAATACTGCCTATAGAGGCTGATGTTTTGCATTGTGACTTTTTTTCCATTTATTATGGAGCAGCAGAACTCTGTGTTTGTCTTAATCTCTGAATCTGTGCAGATTTTATTTTTGTTTGACTTTGGAAATATTCATGTTTGGAGAATATAAAAGTAAATAACATGCCTTTGTGTTTTGTTTTACATCATATATGTGCATTCAAAGTCATTACTTTTTGTCGATGACCTCTCTGTTGACCTCATTAACTGTGTTTACTGTAGTCTTTACTGATGATGCTTAAAACATTTGGATGGATGAAGTGAACGAATTAAAAAAAAAATAGTGCTCATGAATCGAGGACAATTACTTGATATTAAGTTGTCAAGATCTGTCAGGAGAGCGCAAGACTTATTATATCTCTTCTATTACCATATGATACGATTTAATAGTTTGCTTTCCAAATATATATAAAATAGGTCAGTCTGTCTCGCTTTACCCAGACTGGTGTAAGGTTAGCTTTAAGAAGCTGGTTCTGAATGTTTCAGACTCACAGTTGTCTGCCAAGTGAGGGTACATGCAACGCCTGAGATATCTCCCATAGGAGGTTAGGATTTTCTTGCCCAGCTTGTCCCTTTATCCTCATGCACTTTTAAACACAGCAGTCAAGAGCTGTCTTACAGAGCATGTTAAATAAGCTTTTGTATTTTCTGACTTCTCTACAGACTTCTCTCTAGGCTGCATAATGCACTTTTTAGTGCTTTTCAAACATAATGTGGATAATTAGGATTGCAGAGATAGCACAACCTGAATTGCTTGTGTAACATTTGGAGTCCCTGTGAAGGATTGGTTTATTATAATATCCTTGGATATTATATTGGAGCTAGTTAAAATAATACCAAAAGAGCCTCATCTCTAAGAACGTTTTAAATCTTATTTCTCTTCTAATTTTGAAAAACTACTTTTAACTAATGCTATAAAACTGAATATATACTACTTTTCTTCCTCTTGGCAAAAGCTTAGTATTTTAGTAGACACGGAAATTATGCTGCAGAAAGTGAGGATAAATGCACTGAATTGGAATTACAGGATTACAGTAGACAGTAGCTGGCTATTTTTATTCTGTTCAGATTACGTATTTTATTGCACATGTTACCTGCATGTGTTTTATACTGCCTAAGAGTAAGCATTTTAACATACCTGAAGACTTCCAGAAATTTCCAGTATAAAAAAAACCCAACAGCTTAAGTAAAATGGAGCTTGATGTAAGTAGTAGTATTTTATCTCTTGAAGTGTCATTAAGGCTCAGTGTCGTACTTGTTCAGATCTACAGCCTGCTGCATTACCCGAAGAGTATAAAGAACCAAATGACTGGGAGAGGAACAGCCAGCAAATGGTACACCTGGACTTGCATGTTCAGGGTATCTTCAGGTTAATGAGTAATCAGCCTGAGAGAGAGATTAGCCCTGCCTGGAAAATAACTGTTGGTCATTAGTTACTGGATGTCCCTGTAGTATGATATTGCAGTGGGGGCACATGGTGGCAAGAGTGCTGGCACTTCATCAAGGCAGCTGCCATGTGTCAAAATGTGTACCTGGTGCACTAGGTATCATTAAGGCAGTTAACAGGTAGGATTTAAGGCAATGCCAGAGGTTCAAGTTGTCCTTATTTTGATTAATGTTGTAATGTGGTTTATTGCCTGATAATTATAGGTCATGGCATGAGTATTTCCTGCTTCCTCCAATAAATTGCCAGCTTAATTTTTCTAATGGAACTGCCCGTAGTAGTCCTTCAAAGAAGTGGTTGGATGCATTAACCTAATTCAATATGATGAACAATCTGAATGTAAAATCTTCATGGATCTAAACAAGAGATATTTTTTAAAGATCACATCATGGAGCTTTTTGCTTATGTAAAGAAAATGAACTGAATTATGTTAATCTTCATACTAAAAGCAACTCTTTTGCTTTCTTTTGTTGCAGATCACCAGAAACTGGAAAGAGAAGCTAGAATCTGTCGCCTCTTGAAACATCCCAATATTGGTAGGAACATTTAATTGCTTATAACAGTTCAAAAAATTGAGGGGGGTCGGGGGAACCTAAACACAAAGAAAACCAAACAAATAGCAACTCAGAGAAGTCAAGTGGAAATCTCTCTGGACAAGACCATTACTTTATAAAGTGGTGCTCCTTTCTAATTCTCTTACAGGATGTAATATCCCAGTAGGTCACCTAAAGCAATTTGTACTGTTCTTACCTTCTTTGAGCTACTGCTCTGCCATCAATGAGCTACCTCTGCCAGGTGTTTGGGGTTGTTTTGAGCAGTGTGTAGGAGGAGTTATTTCCAGTACATCTCATGACTTTTTCAGTGCTGCAGAACAATTTCATCTAGCAGCTTGTGTTGCAAAATGAGACAGACCAATGTCAATACTTACTGTTGTTTTTACTGAGATGCTTGTTTTATCCTGCTGTATTTTATGTTTGAGATTCTGTTCTTCTGTAGAAAAGATAGGTAGATGCAGAAAGCTCTGCTTTTATTTCCAGAACTATATGTTTTCTACTCAATCATTCATGGAAGGCAAAAATAGGTATTTGGTGGGGTGTGTCTGTGTCCTTGCTTTAGAAACAATAGAAACAGGTAAGTACATTGTTCTTTAAGTAGTTGTATCTGAGTTTTTCAGACTCTGAATTATATGCCAAAGGTATTTCTCACAGGAATATTTGCTGTACCTGAGACTTCTGTGGAAGGGTTTCTGTCCATCTTGTTCTCTACACCCATGTGTGTTCTTAAAAGTTGTCATCAGAAAAACCTCACCTAGTGTTTTAAATGAACACATATGCTTGGTACTCCAGAAGCACTTGGGAGTCTCCTTACTCTTGACTTTGGTTAGTTTTTCTCTTTTTCATTTTTAACTAACAAATATTGGTCTTCATGACATTTTTAGACATAATTGTTTCATGCCTTGGAAAGAATTAGCTTCTTCTCTTTAATAATAATAATCATAAATTGAAATAGAATGTACCACAGTTCAAGATCAAATCTCTGAAAAAGTTCTTATGCAGTCTCAAAAGCTTAGAGGCTTTACATTCAAATTTGGTTAAGAGGAAGAGTAGTGTTATCTGTGTTATTGTATTCCAGCCAAAATTGTTGCATTGTAAAGTGATGCAAGATGAGGGAATGTACACCTCATTGCGGGGAGGAAGTGCAGCTCTTCTGCAGTTATGGAAAGCAGTGTTACACATATGGTGCTAGTCTGTGCCTTGCTGTAACTAGAGTATATTTCTGAGTTCCAACAAGCCAGGGAAGGTGAATGAAAAACAATGATAAATTGATGAAGTGGAAGAGCTGAAGCGCACAGAAAAACTCAGTTCAAACAAATGTCTAAATTGATTTCATATGATCACATGTCTCTAGTTTGTTGAGTAGTTTAGACTGGTATTAGGATGTTGTCCAGATCCTCTGTGGTAGGCCAGCTGTTCCACAGACAGTGTTTATATTGGTGCACATATGACTTGAAATGCAAACAGGTGATGACAGCTTTGGTGACAAGCAGGTAGGATTCTGTAAGTCAGCACAAATTCCATGCACTGCTACCTGCACCAAGGTGCACAATTCAGTCAAAGGATTATAGACAAATGTTTCTGTTTCAGAAAAGATGCCATGTTATAGATCAGTCTGAGAGAAGATTTTCATGATTCAGAATTAACGTGCCAGGGTTTGGTTCAGTTTCTGGTATTGGGTGTTCTGCCAACCCTGCCTGTATATCTGCCTGAAAAAAATTCTTCCAGTTAATGTGATTACAATAGTTCCTTGTTTGCCTAATTACTTGAGTGAAGGCTACTTTGTATCTGGTTTCTCTCTTGAGGGAAGATCATAAATGTGGTCTGAAAATGAGAAACCATTTTTGTAAACTAAGAAAGGTAGTTCTTTTTGGAAGCCTGACTTAGTGCATTTAAAGTCCAATCACGTAGGCTACTGGGCTGAAGAGGTTCGTGTTTGCATGCCTGAGCTGGTTGTCCAGTCTGCCCCTTGGCCGGGTCCCTACCCTCTCTTTTGCCTTGTGTTTTGCTCTCAACCCTTCTCCTGCAGTCATGCCCTTAGCCAGCTAAATGTTAACTCTAAAATCACTCTAGGTGCATGCTGCCTGTACTCAACTGAATCTCTACTCCTGCGTCACTGTCACATCCCCTTTTTAAAAAAGTTGTCTCTAGTGGGTAATAATTCTGCATCACACTAGAGAGCATTAATAGCAAAACAGGAAGTGTACCAGAATAGGGTAACTCAGCTGTAACAGCTGAGATTGTAGTGTGTTTTATAGGTCTTAAAAAGTTAAAGATTCACTCTTGTAAACAAGTTTTACTTGCACTATGTGTATGACAAAGAGTGTGAATGTTTAAAAATACTAGCAAGTCCATAAAGTAAGCCTCATCATCTAAGCTTTCTTAGATGTTGCACCATCTTATTCTTACTTTTGAACTTCATTTAGAGACTGCATTGGTAATTTTGGTTTATGAGGTCCCAAAAGGTAAGAACTACATTAACCTGATGATGCAAGTCCTGACCCAGACTGGAAAACTGCTGATTCAAACCTGGTAAAAATGTGGGGTTTTTTCAAGGTTGCGTTTGCTTTTGCAGGGTTTGTGCTGAGTTTGGGTAGTGTTTTTCTAAATTAGAGTTACACATCTCTTCTCTGTAGCTACTGGAAGGGCTTCTGCTGTCTTCACATTCCCACTTGTCAAAAGCTGTGCACAGCAAAATAGCATGTGCAGTGTGCTAGGAGCATGTAGATAATCAGAATCTCCTGATTTTCACATGGCACTGCTAACATGTCTGGCTTTATAACAGCACATCATTCCCTGCCTGCTGCCGCCTCCTCCCTTTGCTTTAAAGATGGTGTATAAGATATGTAAAGCAGACAGGATCCACTAGCCAACTACAGCAGGCTGAAATCTGACTCTGTTGAATCTTCATCCCTTCCTCAAAAGGCCACAGCAGCTATTACTGACATGTGCTAGCCCTTCAGGTGATAAATGAAGTCCTTTTGGCAACAGGACAGGTTGTCCCTAAATGGCTTACTAAGTCAGGATATTTAGAGGTAAGTAGGACTGCCGAGCAGAAAATGTGCCAGGTCTGCTCTAATAGACCTGAGCCAGTTGTGAGCCATCTGCTTGCATAGCCTTGGTTGGACTGGAGCTGTGGCATTGCTGTGATGAGTTGCCATGCTTTGGAGGGCAGAAGAGTCTTTCTTCTGTGAAGAATTATAGCTGGACCAGCACATGGGAACATGGAGCAGCATCTTTCCAAGGAAGGGGTTGGCTCTGCAGCAGTCTAAGATGCAGGACAGTCTGGGACACCAGGAGAAAAGACAAGTCACCAAACTGATTTCTTAAATGGTGTCTATTTGCAGTCTGCTCTGGTTTCCGTTCTTTGAGGTGGGAATTGCTGAGGAAATTGGTAGCATCCAAACTTGGCACTGCTCCTCATCAAACTCATCGTGCTTGTGTTCAGCTTACCTATTCAGGAGTGTAACCTTATGCCTGAAGGAAAGGACAAAAAGCCTGCATTTAGGGCTTTTCTCATCTCTCCCACAGTAACACAAAACATGAGCACGGAAATGGTTAAACCCTTCGTGTGTGGGGGGGGGAATAAGAAACTTCATATTGTCTTGTCCATTTTGGATAAAGGACAATTCAAGTTGTGGTTTTTCTATGTGAGTGAAGTATAAAAAAACCCAAAACATAGTTAAAATAGTGTAAGTTGTTAAGTGCTAAAGTAATTTTCAACATGTAACATATTAAGTGTTAGATAATGTGGTCTGAGTGTGAAAGCAAAGCGTGAAGGCAGCTTTATCAGGTGCTAAAGCTTTTGTCTCTGTTTCAGTTTGCAGCATAACCCTTTTATTCTGATAAGAGTGGCATTGAATCTTTAGGTTTTACTCTTGTGGGTTACTGTGGAGCATAAAAATATCTTTTAATATAGACAATGACACTGCTCTTTGCCACACTAGGTTAATTCTCTTTGCTTTTAGTGGACGACAAGATTATTCTAGCTCAATTGAAGCATTACTGGTTGTAATATCCCTGATAACTGTAGCAACATCCATAATACACCAAGGAAATGAAGTTTCACTAAGATTTGCCACAAATTTTGTCTCTTTTCCCCCCCTCAGGAAGTATGTACATAATTTGCACCATAATAAGTAATTGTGAAGTATAAATCAAGTGTAAACCAGACCATGAAGGCTTTTCCTTCTCTGCTTAAATGCATGAAAATGCTTTTCATAGTGTGTCCAGATTCTTCTCAGCATTTTTTCTTTCCATAAACTCAGTTGTGCTTATGCAGCCAGTTATTTAAAATGTAAAACAGAGTAATCCACAGGAACGGGAAGTGGGATTTAAACATCTCGCTTGAGGAGTCTGCTGCAGGGGGTGAGTACTAGGGTGGCTGCAACACTTCCCATTTGTATTTTGATCTCTTGTTCTCTTTTACTTTCTGTATATGCTTTCTGGAAGGAAGAGTTTCATAATTGCATTGCTGACTTCAAGAACCGTGTAAATGAGCTAGATTAAAATGAATTGCCCTTTTTACACACACAAGATGAATCTTGGAGAACTTACATTTTTTTGTTGGAAAGCTTTGTTTATTATGAATCTGCAACCACGTGTTATGCATACGGATAGACATCATGACTCCCAGCTAAACCACAAATATGTAATTTTCCTCTGGACCCTTTCCTCCAAAAACATAGATCTCTACTACTTAAGCTAAAGTAAGGTTTTTCTTGCAGTAAAGCTAACACAGACATTTTTAGAGCTTTTTTAGGTGATATTATGAGCCCTACTCCCTTTGCTTTGTATAGATGATGTTGTTGATGGCTTAATAGGCAAATTCTGTACTGGTTCTTGGATCAATACCCAAACGCTGGAAAAAAGTATTCTGAACATCTGCGTTGACTTGAGGGGGGCAAACACACACAACAAACCCAAACTTAAAGTTTACAGTGTATTTGGTAATGCAAGTGAGTGTCACTGTTTGGGTGGCATTAGTGCAACTCCTGTATGGGTGATAAAATTGTTGTCAGGTAGGTTCCATTATAAACACAGCTCCTGCCTTGACATTTGTGGCTGTGGGTTGAACCTGCTCTGTGGGACACTTTTCTCTCTGCCTCTTCCCTTTCCTAAGAGAAAACAGAGAATTATCATTCAGGCAGCAGTTGTTTCCCAAGTAGGCTAAATCAGCCCATTTGGAGTGTTTGGCATCATGATCCAAGGAGGGTGGGCTGTCAACCTCACAAGCAGGGAAGCTGTGGGGGAGGACTCAGTATATGCCTACTTCTGGAAAAGGTCTCTCCAAGGAGAAAGTGTTTGGCTTTTCGTACCACCTCAGAGCTGACTTCCCACCCTTACTCTTCTTCTCTGCTGTCTCAATTTTAGTTCTCTGTGACATGCAGAAAAGGGTCAATTCAGAGATGGAGGCAGAGGGAGGGAAAGGAGGAAGGGTGGCATGACCAGTGGGAAGGAGGAAACACTTGAGTGAGGGAATGGAGGAAACTTGTGGATCTGAACTGGGAGGAGCAAGGGGAAAAAGGAAGGTCACCTGACTTTCGACCATGGATCATGTTTTGACTGAAGAGTTCATAAATCAGGAGTGGAGCTTTGGGAGCTCACTGTGGAACTTAGAAATGTTTTTGCTCCTCTTCCAAAGATGATACAAACCCAGGAAGCTCATTAGAAGAGGCAGTCCTCAGGGCTACTCGCATCTGCCGAGACATCTTGCCCATGAAAAGAAGCATTGTGAATCATGGAATCATGAGGGTTGGAAGAGATCTCTGGAGATTCTCCAGTCCCAACTCCCTGCTCAAGCCATGTCCAGTAAAATTAGGTTACTTGTGGCCTGCCCTGCTAAGTTTGGAGAACCTCCAGGGAAGGAGGTTGCACAACCACTCCAAGCCCCACTCCAGTGTTTGACCAACTTCCTGTCAACGTACATAAATAAATGTGTCTTTATGCTGGGATTTTCCATACTCCAGCATTTGTCTGTTGCCTCGTCTTGCTGTTTGTACCCTAGAGAAGACTGTCTCTGCCCTCTCAAAAGCCTCCCTGCTGGTAGCTGATTGCAGGAGTGAGATGCATTCCAGCCTTCCCATTTTATGACTAACCCAGCCCCTCCTTGTGTGCAACCAGAAGCCTCCTAAGCATTGTGATTACTGTCTGCTGGAGAGTGACTGAGAAAAAGAATAGCTAGCAACAAATTAAGTTGTCCTAATAAGTACTTAGACTGGGCTGAAACAGAAAGTTGATGTCAAAGGTTACTTCAAAGGCACAAGATAACGATGTAACTCAGGGTCTGGTCTGTTTTCGTGGTCATCATTTTACATCTGAGCATTGCATTAGTCTGCTCTTAGGATGCTTTCCGGGCAAGATGCTACAGAATAGAATAGTTGAGGGCAAGGAGCAAGGCATTGGCAGTGTTTCATTCTCTAAAATCTTTATTGCAGCTCAGCAAACAGGGTACTGGAGGGGAAAAAAATGGATATTGTTGAATACAGCTGCATCCCAGTTAGGATATTTTTATTCTCTTCTAAAAAATACATCTGCTTTCCTGTTTAAATAGTGTGACAAATTCTTAATGAAAGTGTAATTTACCTAAAAAGTGTAAACAAAGAATGCAGTTTTTAATGTGTTTGCAAGATGTGCATTTGGAAGTACATTTGTAGGCTGAACTTGTCTGTGTCATGTCACATGCAGAAATTTCTTTTCCTCTTTCTTTTTATATTTCATATGCATCTTCTGCTTCTCTACCAATGAAATGCCCACTCAGTGAGAGATTTTGTAGTACCCGGGATGATATATATTGAGAACAGCATATGGAAAATCTGGTTACTTACTGAAAATGTAATATTTCACATAGAAGATAATGCACAAAGTGCAGTGAAACTGCGTACTGCTGTGACACTGGGAGGCTGGCTGAACATCAGTCCATGGCTCTTCTCTATTTAGCAACATAGACCTAGGGTGTGTTCTCTGTCCATGCAAATGCACCTTAAGAGTAGTGGCAGTGCAAATTACCCCTTTGTCATCTTCTGGAGAAGTCATGAGAGCGGAAAAAACATAGTACAGTTTATTTCCTTGCTCAATGTTGTGGTTTAACCCCAGCTGGTGACTAAGCCCCTCAGCCACTCACTCACTCCTGGTGGGATGGGGGAGAGAATCAGAAAGTTAAAAGTGAGAAAACTTGTGGATTGTGATGAAGACAGTTTAATAGGTAAATCAAAAGCCACAAGTGCGAGCAAAGCAAGGAATTCATTCACCACTTTTCAGTGGCAGGCAAGTGTTCAGCCATCTCCAGAAAAACAGGGCTCCATCATGTGTAATGGTTACTTGAGAAGACAAACATCATCACTGCAAATGTCCTCTTTCCTCCTTCTTTCCCCAGCTTTACATGCTCAGCATGACATCATATGGTCTGGAATATCCCTTTGGTTAACTGGGGTCAGCTGTCCCTGCTGTGTCTGCTCCCAACTTCTTGTGCACCTCGCAGCCTGCTTGCTGGTGGGGTGGGGTGAGAAGCAGAAAAGGCCTTGACTTTGTAAGCATTGCTCAGTAATAACAGGAGCATTCCTGAGTTATTGACACTGTTTCCAGCATAAATCTAAGACATAGCCCTATATCAGCTTACTGTGAAGAAAATCTACCCAAGCCAAAACCAGCATACTCAGATTATGGTAAATGTGGTAATTTTAGTGATGACTGCAGCTAGTGACTGCTGGCCAGTACATCTCAGAAAAATAACTGAGAGCGTCTAGATTTTGAAGAGCTTCTTGTCAGTGTCTGTGTTTGTGTAAGAGGAGTTGTAAACCACTTACCACAGCAAAATGTTTGTTTGGGTTTTTAATTTTTAATTTTTTTGAATAGCTTCAGGTGCATTCTCCTCAGCATTCAGGACTGGCTGCTCAGCCTAGTACATCCATAGCTTTGCTGGGATGTTACTGTCCCCCGGCATGGCAGCGGTGTGCCAGTGGCTAGTGCTAGTCTGGCTAATCTTCTTGTGCTTGAGGGTGAGGGGGCAGAATCAATCAGTTCCAGGTTTACAGCTGTCCCCGTAACTATCCTCTGTCTTACAGCAAGTGTTACAGGTGTCTTTTAGGATTTTTCTCACTTCTTCAAACAGAGCTCCTTCAAACTCACTTCTAATCCAGATGGGAGGCTGCTGTGTTGCTGTGCTCCTGGAAGGGTCTGTCAGAGCCATGGCATACCAAAGAGTGCTAACTGGACTGGGCTCTTGGCTTTTCACGTGCTGCAACCTAGCACAGAGTGAATGCTTTTATCCTGCAAAGACAGTAACTTCCATCACTGGCAATGGATAAATATCTTGTAATTGCTCAGTTCAGTTTGTTGTTGATTTTTTGGTTTAGTTTGGGTTTGATTTTTTTTTTTCAGATTTCTGCACTGAAGTCTCTCTTACTCCTACAAAACTGCTGATCCAGAAATTTTTCCAGTTGATAGGGGTTTAATGATACCTCTCTCCTCCCAGTCACCTTCCAAATTTGGAAGTTCTTTTTTTAGTAGCTTCAGCAGAGTGTTAGTATTCTTATGGACTGCCCACGGGAATGTGCTTCTAATTTTAGTTTGTCCTCTAGATGTCTGCCTCCTTTAAATACAACCAACTTCTCATTACAGCCATTCTGGGCCAAGCATGGAACTCTGTTCCTGATACTTGTGTATCAAAGATGTTCTGGTATTGTAATCAAATCCACGGCTTCTGCTCTTGTGCTGCATAACACTGAATTACACTCGTGTATCAGCAATTGTATCATCCAGGTAGTGCTTTCAAATTAATTTTTGTTGTGCATTTATTTACCAGGTGACCTTGAGAGTTTTTTCATTGTACTCTATCCACATGGTGTAATTGCTAGGATTATGTAGCTGTGCAGTCTTGCTGGGAAAGAATTAGTTGGTGATCTAAAGTTGTAATGAAACTGAATGGCTTGCAGCTATCTTCTGTAGAATATATATTTTGGGAGTTACTGGATGTGCTGAACAAGAGGAATACTTCGAGAGTTACTTCAACTGCAACTAGTAGTCTGGTTTTATGAATGCAGACTATCTTTCAGCTCTCTTGCAGCTTCCATCCGAGTTTCTGTGGGTGTTCACTGAGCAAATTACAATCTTACAAATGGTCTCACGGGACAGAACAAACACTCTAATTTCCATTTATTGTGTGACTGTGATTAAAAGACAATGGCAGTTTCTCATCGTAAGCCTCAAGTTTGTCATCTGTTGCACTTTGTAAACAAACCCTATCAATCAGTTGGGATCATCATTCACTTGTAAACTTGTGTATTAGGAAAATGATAGTAATTTATAGTTGTCTTCAGTTCTGGTAGCATGACTTGCTGTGAGAGTTAATTGATAGAGGGAGAAGCCACATTCACTCAGAAAATAATACAGATGGTTTTGAGCTCAGCCCAGTAGATAGAGATGGGGTGGGATTATTACAGAAACACCCTGTCTTGGTATAGTACTTTGAATCTGTCATTCTTACGCTCTGTTAAGTTAGTGAAAGCTTCCACTGCTTATATGTTGTCTTGATTAATTATAGAAACATTTGGTTATTTAGGTTCACTGCGTTTGATGCTGCATGGATGTCTGCAGCATCATCCAGATAGCTAGAAATAAGAGACCAATTATGTAACCTTAATTTTTTTCCTCAAGCGTTTTCAGTCACTCTGCTTTTTCAGATTTCTAGGGAGTATACAAAACATTTCTTTGCATCTTCACTGTAACCTGTGGCATAGCGTAAAGATGCCTAGGCTTGCTTTTTGATTTTGCAGTTGTCAAAGAGCAGGTTAAGTCAGTCATGCTAAACTGGTAGAGGTACACACACCAGCTTATTTAAAGGCCCATTACTCCCAGCGGTTATGCAAATATTTTGAAATACAACAAATTCAGCTCCTGGTGTTAGAAAAATATTCAACAGCAGAGCAGATGACCCAGACATTGCAGCTGAATTGACATATGGCATAGTGTCAGATTCTTCACTTACTTGCTGTAAAATAAGGCTTGTTTACTTTTGTTTAAGGATGGACTGCTTTAAGAATGTCCTTAATAAGAGCAAATGGTTTCTTCATCGTCAGGGATAAAGATACGTAGCTGAATGATGTACAACATCACGTTTCACCGCTCTTATGGATTGTCTTAACTCTGAGGTCAGTTCATGGGATTTAACCATGAACCAACAATGTGCCCTTGTGGTCATGAAGGTGTGTCTATCTCAAGAGAATGTGTCAAGATTCTTATCAGTGGTGCCCACTAACAGGACAAGGGGCAATGGGCACAAATAGGAACACAGGAAGTTCAATCTGAACAGAAGGAAAAACCTCTTTCCTTTGAGGATGACAAAGCACTGGAACAGGCTCCCCAGAGAGGTTGTGGAGTCCCCCTTCTCTGGAGGCTTTCAAAAACAGCCTGGATGTGTTCTTATGTAGTCTGCTCTAGGTGAACCTACTTTAGCGTGGGGGGGGTTGGACTAGATGATCCCCAGAGGTCCCTTCCAACCCCTACTATTCTGTGTTTCTGTAATTTGGACATCTTTACACTGTTTCCATCTGCAGTAAAGACATGCCCTAGGAAACATGCTGTAACTATAACAATTACCAATGAAAATATTTATCTGTAATTGTTGTGTGCCAAAACATACCTCGCTAAGAGAGCAGAGAGTAGCAGCAGAAATCCTTCTGCAAAGGCAATAATCTTTGGAAACATCTTGAACTAGTTTGTTTTAGCTAGAATTGAATTAATTCAGTCTAGGTTTTCTGAAAGTGGTTGTTACTAAAGGTGCCTTAAATACAGTGGTAATTGCTTTGAAAACATTGTCTGAAGCTGCTTAGTGCATGTCTTCAGTGCTCCTTTATGAGAGGTTCTAATGTGGTGTGTAACATTTCTGTGCTACTTCTTGAGTCATTCCACAGGATTACAATTTTCTGCTTTCTTTTTTGTTTAAAATATTTAAAGTAGAGTGTGTTTTGGGGTTTTTTTTATAAGCTGATGCTTTTAAATACCTTGGAGCCTCTATGAAAGGGGAACATTTAAAAAATAAACATACTTCTTTGAGTGGCCATTATGTAAACTGTTTATATTTCTGTGTTTAATGTGTTTTAAGACAGGAAAGCCAAAAAGGGAGTCCCCTGGCCAATGATTGTAACCCCCCAATATCCAATTTGGTAGACATGCAAGGCTTACACTGTAAGTATTAAAAGAGACATAGCCTAATTCTGACAATTGGGCAATTCTGTCTGAGGTTTTTTTTTCTTGGGATGTATCCAGACTCTGGCTGAAAGCTTTCTTCTACCACATTTGCATTTGGCAAAAGCATCTATCAAAAAGATACAGAACTCTGTCTTTCCAGCAGGGATTGACAGACTCTTTTACTTGTGTAATTAGGATGTTAGAATCTGTGTGCTGGATTCAGTTTTTCACTTGATCTTTTCATCTCTTCAGTTTTTTGAAAAGCTCAAATTCTGTACAACACTTTGTAGTGAATCTGGGTAGCTGATGAGCTGACCAGTCATTGTGGCAATTTTGTCATCACTGGTTTATAAAGAAGACTAGCTTTAACGTGGAAAACACAGAAACATAGAAAGATTAAGCAAATTGCTTTCCATCCATCCAAGTATGCTGTGTGGCTTTCCAAACCTGTTAATTGTAATTAATATAACATCTCTGTGTTACAGCTTGTCCTTTTATTGATTAGCACTCTGTGAAATTCTTGTGTAGATTGTCATTATTCCTATTCTGACATGTTCTGCTGAATGGTAAAATGGTTAAAAAATGTTAGTGCTTAAAGCATCAACACTGGCAGCTGAGACATCAGTTCGCTCTTAGCAAAAAATTGTGTCAGACTTTTAATCTGTGTAGCTATCCTCATAAAGCTTAATCTGATGACATTTGTAAGGGTTTTTGTTACGCTGTAAAAAAATCTTGTTAAAGTTACAAAATCAGGGCTTTAACTGCAAAGAGGAATTAGCTCAACCTGAACTACAGGATTTCTAGTAAATGACACAATTATGAATTAAATGGAGACATAAAGATCCAGGTGTGCATTTTAATACTGTGTTCTTTTTTATTAAAAACTACATACCATTTTGCTGGTTTAGTATGTTGACTAATTGTTACTAAATGTTGACTAAAAAATTGACTAAATGTTACTAATGTGTAACTCCAGTTGTTCCTTCTAACTTCAGCGATAATAGGATATGACTCCACAGTGTTTTGTGCGTGTCTGCATGCATAAATGCACACGTACTTGGTGTTACAGTACACTGAAAAGCAGCAAAAATCTGTTGGTTAAAGAAAAAAGCATCAGAGTTATTACAGTTAATACAGAATATGTTTCAGAATACCTGTTTACTTTCTTTTAAATTTGCTGTTTTGGGGGGATGTTTTCTTTTTAGCACCTAGCTTTCTGATGTTTAGGCTGAATTGGTTTCTGTCTTTTAAGTTTCATTTGTTAGCACTCAGTGCCTGAAGCCTGTGTAGAAGCTAGACCTTAGGATCTGTCTGTGCTTACACATCACTAGTTAAGACCTGAGAAGCTACTTGGGTGGCTTTTTAGGGCATTTGGTGGCTCAGTGAGCCTTCTCTGACCACAAAACATGCTTTTTCCAGAATATCCTTTCTCTTTTTCTCTTTCCCTTACATTTCCCCCAACATGTATTAATGACCTGTTTAAACTGTCAGACTTTATCCGTAAGGAATGAAGCAAGAATCTCGTCATGACAAAAAAAAAATTTGGTCTTTTATCTACTTAGACAAAGAGCTTTTTTAACTTCTGTGTAGCAAGAATCTTTTACCAACGTTAACAGTTTGGCAAATTGACTTCTAAGTGTGCATTAGACTGGAGGGGTTTTAATGAAGGCAGTGAATGTAAATATTCCTGGCATTTAATCAGAATACAGAGGGTCATTGTGTGAGAGCCTTGGTAGGGAAGGGTTTTAGTCACAAATGAGTGCTTTTAGAATATATGACATTTTGTTCATTCTAGTTAACACTTAACTGTTACAGTGCCTTAGGGACAAATGCAATCTTTCCAAATATTGAATTGCCTAATTATTATTCTTTTAATTTTTCATTATACCAGTACAGATGTAGATTAATAGAGTTTTTTCTTAAGTTGTTGACCCCAAAAAACTGTGAATTTTACTGTAGTAAGAAGTTATTTATCTTTTGAATTAATTTGGAAGCTCTATAGTTTTGATTCTCATTGCTGAATACAGACCTGTTAATAGTGTCCACAGCACTGCTGACAAAGTGCTCCCTGGATTCCTATCAGGTGTTTCGAGTGGTTTGCTTAAGAGCAACAATTTTGTTGTCAAAGGTTGCTAAGCACTTTGTCTGTGACCCACTGGAGGAGAATGACCATACTGCTACATGAGGCAGGAGGGACAAAACAATGACTCTGGTATTCTTTCTGCCATATAAGGCGTTATTTCATGACAGCACTTACGAAACAACTAAGCCAACATAAGCACTTGCCAAAAGGCCATTTTTATCTTCCCTGGCTGCCTCCATCTGCTTTTACTTTTCAGAGACAATCAGGGGCATTTAATCCTCATTCAGAGAAGAATTTGTTTTGTCTCACATGTATGATTCACATATTTGGGAATAAGGAAAAAGAAATTGATCCTTGAAGACGATATTCCCCATGGCCATGTCTGACTAGAGTTTGGTAGTAAGGCAATAGTCTCACCAGGCTGAGGAAAAAAAAAACATCCATCATCTCAAATCACAATCCTTTTCTAGTCAGAAAGGAGTTATGGTTCTGCATTGACACTGAACAAAGAACCCCTCTTCTAGAAAAGGAGGTAACAAGAGTGAGAGCACCTCCCATTTCAAGCAAGCAGCAAAGCTCTAGAAGCTCCTTCACATGGTGCTGTGCTGGGCTACTTAGTAACGGGGGTTTGGCAGATTCCTCTATCCAAGAGAAAACTTGTCCTCTTGGCTCTAGTTTTGATACCATATGTGGTATTGGGTAAGGCATTGATCTTCTTTGGTAGTAGGAGTATACTGCCATTCTGTATGGAGCTGTTGATACTTGTGTGTAATAGCTGTAAGAGTATGTCTTCTTAAAGGGGATTTGTACTGCCTTCAGCTAATGGCAATGAAATGCAGCTTGTTCTTCTCTTATGACTTTGTCACTTCAAGTTCTCAGTTTTCAAACTGTGCCTTAATGACTGTAGTTTCACACTGACTTCATTCTTACCTAAATGTTTTTAAGGAGGTCCATTCTGTGTTTAAAAAATAGAGTGGTAATGAAAGAATATTAGTCCTTTGCTTCAGCTGGTGGCTAGCAAATATGTGCTGGAGCAGTAGGAGCAAACCATGGAGACTGAGTAAGTAGATGTATGAATATAGGCCATTGACTGTTTTGTAGCCACAAGCTCAAGCCAAGACTGTCTGGTTTTAATACCAAAGTAATACTTTAAAGGTGGATTTCATTTCTAAATTTTAGGATTTAATACTTCGTTACAATTCGCTAAAGACATTTCAGAAATCTGAGTTGTTTTATATGCTTCAGAGCTCTTTGAAGGCAGTTGGCAGCAAATATTCTGCCTCACTAGACATATTTGGTAGTTCTCAATGTCTGTACATGATATGGGAAATTGAATATGAAGGCTTCTGCCTTTTGGAATAGAATGCTGTTAGTGAGCAGCAAGGAGAGGAATGCTGCTTTGAATTTTAAAAGTGGTCACCGAAAAACCATGCTTTGAGGTCTTAGAAATCTATTTCAGGAACTGGCACTTTCTGTCAAGAGCTCTAATCTGCTGTGTGTTAAATATTTAGAAGTTTTAAAAGTTTATGGAAAACATGACCTGCACTCCAAAATTTACTATTATTGTTACTAGGGTTGTGTTGCATCTCGGTGACCTACCCAGGGTCTGTACTAAATCCCATTTCACAGCATTCATTCATGAGGTCTATCTTTGCTGCTACTGTATGAAATAGTGTGCTCAAAAGCCAGATGTTTCATGGGTCTCTGTTCTGAGCTAGGAATTTCAGGATCCTGTTCTAAGGGACTACTTGGTGTCTCATCTCACATTTGGTTTCCTTTAAAGACCAGACATTTGGGCAAATTGAAATCTCAACTCAAAGGCAGCAACCAGAAACAAGGTTGAGTTTGGTGGTTTGGGGTGGTTTTGTGGGGTTTTTTCCTGGGATTTGGGGTTTGGTTGGTTTGGGGTTTTCTGGGGGAAGGGGGTTGGCAGCCTTGTATTACTTTGTTCTTTTATGCACAAGGCTTGCACTTTGTAAAGACTTGGACAAATCTAGAATATAGAACCAGCCAAAACCACAAAATCTGATTTAGACCTACTTGGCTCTTCTGAATTATCACAAGCTCTGGGCACTGAGTCAGCTAAGAGCTGGTTTTCTCTTCAGGACTACGTAAACACAAGATGTTTCCCTGGGCTAAATATTATTAAGTTAAAAAATTATGTTTATTTGATTTATTATTTTTTTATGTCATGTATAAAAATGATTAATACATAAAGCTACCATCTCAGGAAATCTGAAAAGCCTATTCTTTTTCTTTCTCTTCATCAGCTCAGTTTTGAACACAAAACAGTTTTGGGGTTCCCTGTTTTTTTTATATGGCTCTGAAAGTGATAATGATTTCAATCAAACTACTGATAAAGCTGCATGTATTGTAGGAAAATTAGCTATTCAAATTGCCATTTCATTTAAACTAATTTAAAAAAACTACAGGACTTAATTCATAGTTCTACCATGATGTGATTTGAATTGATAGAATTCAGAATGAAGGTTCTGCAACTGACTAGTGCTTTTGGGGGGAAACTTTAGATATGAATACATAGGTGTATGTAAGTGTGACATGAGGTTTTAATCATTAAGATGCTGTAATCTTGTCAGCTGTGACAAGCACTGGAAAAGCTAATGACAGTTTTCTATGTGATCATCCTTGTGCTTCTGGCAAGTGCTCTCATGCACCTTACATCTTTCCAGGAGTCTCTCTTTGAGGTGATGTAATGAGAGGCAGTTACCCTGCAGAGCAGTGTGTTTTGGGGTCACTAGCTCCTTTTCTCTTCCTGCCCAGTCTTGCTGTCTGTAGGTCTGGCTGAGCACTCTCACCCAGTTAGTGGGTAGACCCAGTCCCTTGGTGTTAGTCTCATCCAGGTAGTGGGTAGTCCCAGTCCCTTGGCATAGTCTTACAGCTGTGATGTTGGCTGCCACTGTGGAAGTTCAGCATAGATTGGTGGATATCAGTCTGCCAGTAGATTTATCTCTTCGTGACTCTTCATCATTCAGGGAATTGAAGGGGATGGCAGGTGAGAAGATTAGAGAGAAATATATATATATATATATGTAATAGACATATGAGCAGGAATATACTTTATTTCCTTTCTGAATCATTTAATTTAGTATAGTCAAATGCTTTTAGTTTGCAGTGACACTTTCTCTTTCAAAACCAGCATTTATTGTCTGATTATGGAATTTGTTAACATAGCTCTTAAAAGTTTGTTATTCTGCTAACATCTGTGATTGTGACCTTTTCCCCCCCATCTTTTGTTTACAACTTTTAATACGTAAATACTGCTGAGAAAATAGTTGCATGACATTAAGAATACTTTTTTAAGTAACAAGTCCAGTGACTGAGGACTCCTACATACGCTATTTTGAAGATTGATTGGAGGTTCTGCCTAGGAAAAAGGGAGTTGAATCATATTAATACAGTGTATTAAGATAAAGTCTGACTGTGCTTTTAGTACTTTTCTAATCATGACTCAGCACGAAAGGCAAAGGCAAGGTCAGTGTGTATGTGCCCATACATGCAGGAGATGGTAGGAAATGACTGCAGCATTCTTCTGTGGCATAGCGAAAGCAGAGCTTCTTTAAAAATAACTGAACAAAGAAAGAGCTACATATACAGTCTTTTGGTTTCTTTATTTATCTCACCTTATGAAAAAGATGGTTCTGAAGGTAGAGAATTTAAAAAACAAATTAAAAAAAACCAAAACAACAAAAACCCCACAGCTGAGAATGCACACAGATTCAATACCAGCTCTACAGCAGAGTTAGTCCTCCCTTCTCCCTCAAAATCAAAGAGAAACATTAAAGACATGAAAAAGATGACTAGTGTTTATCTTTTTTTCCCCCTTTCAATAGTGCGGCTTCATGACAGCATATCAGAAGAAGGATTTCATTACTTAGTCTTTGACTTGTAAGTATTTGTTTTGCATATGTTTAGCATGTTGGGGATGTGGTATTCAAACTTCTAGATATAAATACAATCTCCCAAAATAAATGCATGGTCCTGGTGCAGTGAGATGGACAAAGAGATGTAAACAGATCTGGAAGGACAATAACATATTTGGTCATTTGCATGTACAACAACTGATTTGTGTCACTGTAAGAATTCCAACTTTGAATAAGTAGGACCACTGTTGAGTGGATTTTAATATAAACTGTAGGTACGTTAGTAAAAGTTGCATGTTATCTGATAAAACATATGACTCTGAAAAAAATAATTTGCTGCAAGCCAGTAGTATTTAAAGGAAGCATAAATAAACATGTGGAAAGGGTAGTTTCTCTACAGAAAATCTCCATTGCTGGATTGAAAGGTAAGCCTGAGTTTCCTAGAGGGAAAGACTTCCAGTATTTTATTCCTGATTCATATCTTACTGATATATAGAATGTTTCATTTTGATGCCATTCAGAATGTAAAATGCCCATCATACAGAAAGGAAGTTTCCTTCTTATTTCCCATTTTGCTTCAGGAATTTCAGTCCTGAAGTTGTTCATGTAGTGACAGTGCATATGTGGAGCTTGTTTCTTCAAGATAAGGCTGTTCTGTGGAAGAAGAGATGGTGACAATATGAACTGTATGTCTCAGACTCTTAACTTAAAAAGAAACACTGATGTTCTTCATTATTTCCTTGGACAGGCAAACTTTTCCACTTGTTTGAAAGTTATTGCTTTTCATTCTGGCTATAGGCAGACATAAATGGTTAGAAATTCTCTTGCAAAACTGACTTAGTAAAATTGCCTATTTCAACTGCAGATTTTCCCAGGGCAGTTTACAGTTTTGACAAACAACACCTCCCACCCCCAAGAGCTTTCTTGAGCCCAACATGGTTTTGCTGGTTAAAATTCAAATACATTTCTCCTAGAAATGTGAAATAGCTTATTTCTAAACATACAAACAGGAATATTTGTATTCAGCGTAGGTAAGTTAGAACCTGGATCTTCCACAATCAATTCTATGCTTTCATGTTCAAGTGTGTTTTATTTTGTGATTTGCTTTTTTTTTTTAAAGAAATCTGCAAAGACTTCTTCAAGACTAGGTTTCAGATCAGCAATACAAAAATATTAAATAGTGTGTCTGCCATGAGGGCACTCAGGGTTCAGTACTCAGATCCTAACTGGGCTCAGCAGGAGTTG
The DNA here is from genome assembly GCA_013396975.1 of Bucco capensis. Classification (NCBI taxonomy): domain Eukaryota; kingdom Metazoa; phylum Chordata; class Aves; order Piciformes; family Bucconidae; genus Bucco; species Bucco capensis. Next base: position 1,287,083 of record VWZO01011706.1, on the reverse strand, counting down.
ATATCTGATTTGTATCTATCCCAGGTAAGTGCTCTGTACTCTGTCTGTTGGCTTGGAAATGGCTCTAGGGCACAACACACATACTAGTTCTCTGATATGCACCGGGGTGTATTTCACTACTCTGGGTGTGTGTTAAGGTCTACAAAGGAAATCTTTCTATATGGAATTGGAAAAATCTTCAGAATCCTGAACGTTTTCAAGAAGTACATGCAGAATTCTTAGTTCTAGGGACAATATCCCTTTATAAACTGGTGGAATTTCTGGGGTTTTGTTGAACTACTTGACTGTTAGAAGCTACGGCCTACTGTAATTGCAGTTAGCCCACTTCCGCCTTACACTCAATATATAATGCCAGACATATCTCAGGAAATTATTATTACACTGTGCACTAGAAAGCATTTGAACAAAAACACTGAATATATAATACCAGACATATCTCAGGAAATTATGATTACAGTGTGCACTAGAAAGCATTTGAACAAAGTTGTAGATAGCAGTATCTAGATCTGAATAGTAACAGAACAAATCGAAGCCTGTATTCTGCAGTAAAAATTAATACCTAACAGAAAAATACTGTCTTGGAAGAAAACCAGGTTCTGCAGGAAGCATTCTGGACTGGCTGAACTTCCTCAGCTTCCCTGTCAGTCCCATTCAGGACAAACATAGGAACAGACTCCAGCATGTGCTGTTCATCAAGAACAGTCCACATGGGTTTGGTTTTCATACTCTTCTAAGAAAGACAGCCTCCACATATATATACAGCTTTTTATGTTTTGATCACGTGGTTTGGGGTTTTTGTCAAAATGAATTACTTTGCAAAAAAGAAAACATCTAAATGGTAGAGATAGTGACTATAGTGACTGACAGTTGTCTTTGGAAAACCAGTGTGTTGCATTCTTGAAGAACTTTTCCTGATTAGTAAGGGTGGCTGTTCATAGTTAATTTTTCATTCAGGCTAAGAAATTATTGCTTTAAGGCTCGCAAATCCTATTTATTAGTGAAGCTTCATCTTTTACTGCAGTTACAAATATGTGGATTAGTGGCTTGTTTAAATGTGCAAAAATACCTGCCAGAAAAAATGGTACCATATGGGCATATTTAATATGAAGGCCAAGTACATGCTTTTATTTATTTAATTTTTATTCAGCAGGAGCCTGACTGTGGTGTAACACTGTCACTTCACCCACACATACCATCATGTCATTATCCTAATGATTTCCTTCAGACTGTGTGGGATTTGGTGTGACTGTTTCTTTTTGACATCTCTTTTTTGCTGCATCCCACATAAGAAAGTGAAGAGGAAGAGTGATTTTTCTGTGAACAGAAAAACCAGTTGTTACTGCTTTCTATTTTGAATTTCTAATAATTTCTTTTGATTAAATGTCATAGAGAAGTCTGAAGGAGAAGCCTGTTGCTTCACTTGTATACCTCAGTGATAGCTGTGCTCATCTCTGGAGGGAAAAAAGTGATTAATGTGTTCTGTTAAGGGTGTGCAGTTGGATGGAGAGTTCTAGTGTCAAAATAGGAAGCTGGAAGTCTTTTAAAATCCATGTGGAAACTGGACAATGAACAATGAAAGATGCATGATCTGATAAAATGCAGTATTGGGGTGTTCCTCTAAGAAGCCTGCATATGAGAGAAATAGATGCACTGAAGTATTGACATATCATATGTAGGGCTCCTACATAATTTAGAAAATTAACTAAGATAGCCTCCTCTGACACTTCTCCCAAGCAAAGGGCTGCTCCTGTTATTTTTTCACTAGTTACAGTGAGATTAATAAAATGTGTATTTAAGATTAGTAATGGACTTCATGAAGTTTCTTATTCCTTTTCTGTTACTGGTTAAGGCAACTGTAATTAGAGCTCATTTCAGTTGCTAAGCACGAGTGAGATTTCCTTCAGTGCCAGTGATGTTAGATGTGTTCAAATCCAATAAATTCTGTCAGTATTAATTGTTACATCTGAATGGAAACAGCTGTAGCACTTGAAGACTCTCCTGTGCAACTCAATGAGTTTCTCTTTATTCATTGTCTCCCATTTTAATGCACTTGTTGAGAGGCAACAATTGGTACATTTAGAATTGTGGCATTGCTGTTGAATTCCAAGTGGAGGGACTGTACTGTGTAGAAGAAACAAAAATGCCAAAAAGCCCCCTAATTACAGAACAGTGTTTGCCTAGGGTAAGTGCCCAAACCTTTCTTTTTCAAAAGCAGAAAGATCATAGATAAATGTAAAAAGTAATTTTACACTGTAAGTTTGTTCTCTTGCACCTTCATTATAAAAGCAATTCAAGAAATATGGAATGTGCACTGGAAGTAAACAATGCCAGTGTGATCAGCAGAGACTTTTTTAGGTAGCTAATTGATAATTTGGGGGTTTCTTTTAAATATCTTTTTATATTTGTAAATGCTCTGAATCAATCAAATACAGTACATGAAATTGAGTCTTTTCATATGTGTTGTTATGAATGTTTGCAACAAAAAAATGTAGCATTTAACACAGTAAATGCAGTAATTTGTTTCAGTGAACGTAGAAAGTCAGTTGACAGAAGCAGTCAATTTCTTTATGTACCTTAATGGACATAGTACTCCAGGTGTGATCTCACAAGTAGTGCCAAATGCAAGGGAAGACTCGCTTCCCTCAACCTGCTGATTGTCCTATATTGTGATGCCATTGGCGTCACAAAAAAAACATTGACAAATGTTTTTTGCTGCAAAGGGCACATTGCTCATGCACACTCGGTGAGCAAAGGCCACTGACAGGTCTATAATGATTTCCTCAGTCAGCAGCTCAGAAGGTGCAGGTGAGTTCTGACCTCTCGTAGTCCTCTGTGCTACCTTCCTTCATTACAGACATTCAGCTGCCTTCTGAGAATCACTGCTAACATACCCTTCAGAGTGATACAGCATAGGAATTGTTGGCTACTTGTTTAGTTGTCAGTGAAATTCACCTGCTCTGTTCCTGTGTTTATTTTTTCATTGTTTAACATGGTTATGAATGCCAAGCAAATGTTTAGTGTCATCAAATAAGAATGCACATTCCCATCTTTTCTCTGTGCTTGAGAAGAACAAGCATCAGTTTGGTATTCTCTCCTGCAGAAACACACTTTGATGACAAAAGCTTTTTATTTTCTTTCTTAGCTTGGATTAAAAATAAGTGTTTTAGGGAAGAATAAGATCAAAGGTTGGTTTGTTTTTTCAATCATCAAACAGTGAGAATTACTCCTCTTTACCAGAACTCCAGCAGACAAATATATATGCAAAATGGAGGTATCAAAGAACTGTCAAAATAGACATCAATCAAACATTTTCTGTTGCAGCAACCAAAGCTAGTTTCTGGAAGGTTGAAGACAAAAAGAAAAAGAAAGTGAATACAAATTAGGCAACCAGCTATTTTACTTCCTCTAGATTTTATTGCAGGCTTTTGTACAAAATAATATTGTTACCTCAAAGTGACTGTATTCAAAGTCTGTAAGGTATAAACTCAGAAAAAGGATGTTGTAGCCCAAATGTAAATGGAAACTTGGAAATAAAGTTCTTTAACTGGCTGCCTTGAAGAAAGGAGCTATGCTGCAGGTCATTTCTCTCATCATCTAATGTGACTGAATAACTGGAATCTACAGCAAACTGCCAGTACAGCAGTTTCAAAATGGATGTTATGGTTCTGAAGATTCCAAGTATCCTCACTTTTAATTTTTCAACCCTATTAAATTTAACTCTATTCAATAATAATTGTATACATTGTAGTACAGCTTTTTAAGCATCTCGTAGCCCACTCTAGCTTTTACATTTGAAAATTTATTGTGAATGTAATGTGCTATATGAAAATCCACTGCATTCATAAGCACTAATGAAATACAGACATTCCCATCTAGGAATTACTTATGTTGGTTTTGGAAAGCAGGACTCAGACAAAATCCTGTATCCTGTCTGTGGAGGCTGTATTTAGGTGCTCTGGTTAGACTGTGCACTGATTTTAACCTTGGATTTATTCAAAGGTATTATATCCTTATTTATTATTGTGCCAATATTTTCCCTTAGCACTCTCCTCTGTGGAGAGCACAGTTTATGCTCTTTGTCTTCAGTATTTAGCTTCATCCTTCTTATACTTTATTTTGCCAAGCTAATCTGAAATTGCTTCTCTGAGAAGATATGAGTGAGTGGGTAGCCTAGTAGCAATTTTCTGCTCATATTGCTGTTTCGATTCCCTTGTCTGAATGTGAGTGTCTAGAATCAAGTATGATATGAGGAGGGATTTTGCTGCTGTATAGAAGGACATTGGTGTCACCCTATCTCAGATGCATTCCAAGACTGTGGCAGCATCCTGTTGGTGATTCATTCAGGATTGTCATCTTTGGGTTATAACAACACAGGTCTATTTCTTCTTAACCACTTACTACTATAAAACCACTGGTTGTACAGTGAAATCCTAAGTATGGTACCCTGCACAGTTGCTTCTGTTAGTGGTGGTCTGGATCACGCAGTTCTTCCCTAGTACTATTAATGCCTCTGAAATGACATTGTGGCACTTTCACTAAACTATTCCCACTTTCTTGACAAAGATAACTGAAAAGTATCTAGGAAAAAAATCTGCCATTAAACTGGTTAAGGTGCTCTGCTTCTTCTGATACTTTCCTTCCAGCTTTTCTAGCAAAAGCACAAAAAGCACAGCACTCTGGCACATGAGTACACCTCTGCTGTGTTCAGACCTACGCTTAAAGACACTTTTCTCTTTTTAGCATTATTGTATTCACCTTTTCTGTATCTGTCTTATATTGCAGCTCTCAGTTTATCCTGAACTTTTCTAAACTTAGTTTTCCTTGCTCATCAGTTCCCTTTATTCATGTAATTTTACTACTTAGTCTAGATATCATTAACTGATTTAAGGCATCTTGCCCAATAAGCTACTGCTCTTTGCTTTTATTTTCCAGTTAATGATTGCTTTTCCACTGCATCCTTTTTATTGATGTAATGATTTGGATGGAGAAACCTTCCACTTCAGTTCCTTCAGCTTGCTGTTTAAGACCTCTTGCATTTCTGTACAAATATTTCAGTTATTCCTCTCTGACTTCTTCCTGTCAGGTTAATTTAAGATGCACATTTTCAGTCCTGAAATTTCCTTTTCCATCTTGCTTTTTCTAACAGAGTCACTGGAGGTGAATTGTTTGAAGATATAGTTGCAAGAGAATATTATAGTGAAGCAGATGCCAGGTAAGTAATTTGTTTTTCAGATGTTGTCGTTATTAATTCTAGGTTAGTTAAATATCATGTGGTGTTTGGCATCAGTTTCACTAGCACAGTCTGTGAGACTGTAGGATTTCTCCTAGAGATCTCATAGACTTGGAAGGGCACAGTTTGGCATAGTGAGCTCATGACTCTGTGGTGGAGAACTCTTACCAAGCCTTGATGTCTGCTGATCTAAAAAAGCTGAAATGGGATCAGTTTGTAAAATCTTTGTAAACTTGTGAAGTTGTTAAAATCTTTGCAAGCTTTCTCCTCTGCAAACTGGATGTAACATTTCAGCTATCTCATCTCGGGATTCTTACATTTGCTGATCAAAGTTTGAAATACATGTTGGTCTTGAAAGCATTTGACATTAAATATAATTTTTGCTCTCAGTCCAGAAGTATTCATTTCCTTTTCCTATTTAAACATTTTTGTTGTGCTACATCAATAAGCAATTATACTGTGCATCTCAGAGTCTGAGCTCAAATTTGAAATCTCTAGCAGTTTTCTGCAAGTGCTTGTTGAAAAACTTGAAGAATAATTTGACAATTATCATAATTTGCATGTTGACATAAAGTATCAGGGCCTTTTTTCATCTCATAATCTCATATAGTAATAAATCTTAAATATTCTTCTATAATTATGTATCTGAAACATTGTGGTCAATTAGTTGAAAGGAAATATGTTCTACCAGTAGTACACTCTTCACAGAAAATTTATCTCAAAGTAAATTTAAAGGATCTTCATGGTTTTGTGTGTTCATGGTCACACACCAATATAATATGTAATTAGTACATATAATTTTAAGTTCTTCCTTTACATTTTGAATGAATTGGTAGATGACCAGAAAGTATTAAGTGTCCCTAACAGTGGTAGGGTAATAATGAACAAACAAAAAGTTATTCTGAATATTAGGAAGCTTCCTGTGTTTCTTGCTCTTCCTAATTTCTGTAGGAATGGTGGAAACGTGCTTACTTAAAGCAATTAAATAACACATAGCAAAAAAACACTGTTGAAGAAAAAACAAAATTAGTATTTCAAGCTGAGTGGAAGAAGAGGAGCCGTGTTTAAAAAATTTTGAATGATTTCTTGCCTGCTGGAATTCGAGCAGAATTTCTAATATTGATGCCAAAGGCCAACATATGGTGTCATTGTGTGGTTTTAAGATACTTGTGATTTAAAAGGAAAAATTGCAGTGATTTTTTTCTGTTCTAGAATTATGGCATATTGAAAGGGACTGCATATATATATATATATATGTATAGGATATATATATGCATTTTATAAATTCAGTAAAAAGTTGACCAAATAAGTGAAATGCATCTCTGTGTTTTTATATATATTTTTATATATATCTGTGTGTGTATGTATGTATATATCTACATATATATAGTGTGTGTATCCCTATAGAAATAGTTAATGGACTTTACAGATGCATATCCTAGTGCTGTTAATACTGGTCTGCTCCTGCAAGCCTTTACTCACATGAGTAGTCTTTACTCAGACAAGCAGTCCAGGTCAGTGAGTTGTGAACTACTCAAATGAGAAACGGCTTTCAGGCTTGGGCTCCAGTTACTGATTTATGACCATTCCTTCTGAGTTCCATGGTCAAAACCTTTTGGATGAGCAGTATCAAATCCTTGGCCCTTGACTGTTGTATATTACCTAACAGTCACTGGCTTCTGCCACAAGGATATCTTTTAAAAAAATTATAAGCTCTTGTGGTGCATAAAAACATCTGAAAAAGTTCCAGTGCTCTAAAAGATGAACACTTTAGTTGTGCTTTTTGGCATTGTAGGCTGGCCAAAACTTGCAAACCTGGGCATGGAAAAGTAGGTGCTAACTAAATAATTTAAAGCACCAAATTAAAACATTTGTCCTCATTTTTAAGTGGATTTTCATGAGTGACTCCTAACTAAACCAGTGCTTGACAATATTTTACATGACAATGCATGCCACCTTTTTGAATGACTTGGCTTTATTCTACTAACAGTTTTTAAGAAACGGTTAGATTAAAAATGAGAAATATTTTGCTTTTCCTTAGCTTTTGATTTTTTTTTTGTTTCATTTGTTTTCTGTATATCACTTCATTTCTGAACGTTTTCTTGTTTCAGCACTTGTAACGTTAACTTCACTGTATAAATTTAAAAAAACACTAATTGTTTTATTGCTTTCACTTTATTTTTCCTGTAGCAGTTTTTGGAAACAGCTTCCATACTGCTGAATGAAAATACAGTCTAATGATTCTGTCTCATGATAAGTGTTTCATGTTCCATGTTAAATGTCTTTTTTTTGTTGTTGTTGTTTGGTTTTTGTTTTTTGGTTTTGGTGTTTTTGGTGGTTTTTTTGCTTTGGTTTTTGGATGTGTTAGAGCTGGAAATACCTCTGTCTACAACATTGTTTGTTCCAGTTCAATGTGCAATCAAGACTTGTCAGGAGGTGTAAAATTGTTTTTGTTCTTGATCTTTTTTTTTAAGTTTTATTTTATTTTGTATTTAATGTGATTATGTGCCTTTAAAATGTTCTCCCTTCCATTCTGCCCTTGTATCTTTGCAGTCATTGTATACAGCAGATTCTAGAAAGTGTTAATCATTGTCATCTAAATGGCATAGTTCACAGAGACCTGAAGGTCAGTATCTGGTGCCCATCAATTGGATATAAGAGTTTTGGGGTTTTTTTTCTGGGTAGGGGCAGAGGGTGGGTTGTCTGCGATGTTCCCTTGCCTATCCTACTCACCCTCAAAACAACTAGACAAACAAATAATGCATGATGCCTCTTTCCAGTTTGCAAGTCTACAGGCCTAATATACATCATGGCAAAAGGGGGAATGGTTGCCAAAAAAACCCTTGTCTCTTTCCAAGGCGCTGGATTTATCCCATGCTGTCAAATGTGTCTGGTACTCTATTAAGGCTGTCCATGTCTCGCTGTGTACGCACATGGAGGTGAACTTTGGCTGTGATGTATGTCAGCTTGCAGATGTAAACACCACTTTGTTCTGAGACCCTGGGTTGCAGTAGCAGAACAACCGGTCGCACACTGCTGCATTAGAGTATGACGAACCCTCAGGCAAGTGATGCTAATTGCCGACTAAATTGGACCGTGAGAAGTTAATGATTTACCNCCGCCACCGTCACCGCTGCCGCCGGCTCCAGCGCCTGGCTGCGGGCGTGCGGGCGGCAAGTGCACGCTTGGAACTAACACGCGCCCCTGGTGTTTGCATGCAGTCATTGCATTCAGCAGATCCTGGAGGCTGTGCTCCACTGCCATCAGATGGGCGTTGTCCATCGCGACCTCAAGGTGAGTTTGCTGCTGCTGCCCCGCCGAGCCCTCCCTGCCTCCGCCCCGGCGGCGCTCCGGGCGGGCAGCAAACCCTGGCAAAGTCAGAGCCTTCCGCANCATGATGCCTCTTTCCAGTTTGCAAGTCTACAGGCCTAATATACATCATGGCAAAAGGGGGAATGGTTGCCAAAAAAACCCTTGTCTCTTTCCAAGGCGCTGGATTTATCCCATGCTGTCAAATGTGTCTGGTACTCTATTAAGGCTGTCCATGTCTCGCTGTGTACGCACATGGAGGTGAACTTTGGCTGTGATGTATGTCAGCTTGCAGATGTAAACACCACTTTGTTCTGAGACCCTGGGTTGCAGTAGCAGAACAACCGGTCGCACACTGCTGCATTAGAGTATGACGAACCCTCAGGCAAGTGATGCTAATTGCCGACTAAATTGGACCGTGAGAAGTTAATGATTTACCTAAACCACCTCGCTTGGAGTGGGGTTTTTTTTGTTACCTCAGTGGCAGCGACAATTTCCGACTGAGCTCAGTGAGGAAAGCTGGAAAAATTAGAGGATGCCAAATATTTAACAAGACCTCGTCGAGGAATTATTGGCAAAATTCAGAAGACGCTTTTCTGACAATTCCCCTTTTCAAAATTGTCATTAAAAAAACCCTACAATACTAAATTAAACCCAAAACCAGCAGCCGACCCGANCCCTGCCTCCGCCCCGGCGGCGCTCCGGGAGGGCAGCAAACCCTGGCAAAGTCAGAGCCTTCAGCAGTGCAACTGTAAATGGGTTTGCTTTCTTGGGTTCTTTTTTTTTGACATTTCTATTTTTTTAATTTATTTTTTTTTTCCACTTCGCCTATGCACTAGAAGGAGCCATTAGCAGTTACTGGAGAAAATCTGCTAAAGGCTTGCCAATAGCTGGCTGTCCAGCTCTGGACTGTGAGGACAGTCTGCTGGCACTTGCTATCAGTACCAGAGAGAACAGGATTTGCTTTTCAAGCATTTGGTGTATTCATTGAATACACAATCTTCCTCTCTTGTTATCCAGAGCTATTGGGGCAGGGTGTGGGAGGAACTTTCCATGTCTTATGGTGGAGTGCTTCTGGGAAGCACGCGAGTGTTTGCATGTCCTGCATTTTAGTGACAAAAGGATAGCTGCTTTGAGATTGCTGGCACAAAGACCTCTCTCTCCTCCAGATGATAACTGGACTACAGAACATCTTTAGAAAGAAAGAATTTCTACAGTGTTCTCACCTGAGGAGTTGAGTTCCTTCCGGACAAACAGTAGCATTGGGATAGAAGCTTCAGAATGAAAACTCTTGTGCTGAGAAGAGCCTTACCTCTTTCTTTACCGTGCACATATCCAAAAGGCTGGAGATGGCTCTACAGAAACGCTCTCTCCATTTAAAGTGTTTTAGCATGAAAGATCATTTTCTCTTGCTGGGAAGCTCAGAGAGACAAATATGTATTCAAGCTGGTAGTAAGCTAGCCTTGTGGATAAGGGAGCGAACTTCATTTGGGTACTTGGGCTTCATGATCCTCAAGTAGAAGATGATTGTTTGTTCCAAAATCAAATTGAAGTCTCAGATCCCTTACAGAGGCAGAGAGCAAATGGCTTGTGGGCTAAGGCAGTGAAACATGTTAAGTCCTTCTGGCACAGCTTCTTTGTCTCTTATTTTACTTTCTGAATGAGTTATGGGGAGTAGGAATTTCCTCCCAGGATAAGAGTTTTCTGCTGGTGAGCATTACTAATAACATTGGAATCAGAATACCATCGTCTTTTTGCCATCCTTCACTCCCTGGGTTTATAAAGTTTCTGTTGTACTATAGGAGCATAAAGGGCTGCTCTCTGAAAGCTGAGAGCATGGTGGATTTTGAAGACACATACACAAAACTCTCTCCCCGTTTGCACTGCTGGATTTACCCATGTCATGGTTGTGCAACTGGAGACTGACAAGTCTCTACCCAATCCATAAATCTTGCATGGCAGCTGGAAAACAGGGAACAAGTTTAAATTAAAGGATGTCAGATTTGTCCAGCTGCTTCAGCGATTCCTGTCCTCACTATACATGCAGTATTATGCTTCTGGCATGAGAAGTAGTTGAAAAAAAGGATCATAGCAGTGCAAGCTGACAGAGTAAGGAATGCTTTCTAGGTCTTTTCATACATTCATACAAAATAACTTTTTCTTTGGAAGTGCATTAAATCCAGCTGTTCCCTGCTCCAAGCCATGTGTGGATTTCGTACTCTGGCAAATCCCAGATGAACTGGAAAAATGGTGTGAGAAAAAATGTTTCTGCCAAGTTGTAGGTACCAAGGTTCACTTCTGGAAGTGAAAACTTCAGGAAGCAGAAAACGATCGTTCTTCAGTTACTACTTGGTGGCAAAAGAAAAAAACCCAAGAAATGAAATGAAAGACTATGGTGAAATAACAGCAGAAATCTCTGTATTGAAAGAAGATGCCAAGCTCCAAGGCAAGAACTATGAGATGCATAGAAGATGGTTATGGCCTGGCATGGATCCTCAAATGACAAAAGTTGATGGATTTTTTTCCCAGTAACTCAGACTACAATTTGATAGCATGTTCAGGGGTGAGGAGGACAATGAGAGGAGGAGATTTTGGACAATCTTGTTTTATTTAGCTTTCCTTTCAGCATAATTTAGTAGCAAACGGAGAGGAGCTTTTGCAGCCTCTTATGACCTGTGGAAGGGCTTGTTGCTGCTCTGTTATTAAGTCTTGTTGTAAGTCAGAATGGTGGTGGATCCTAGATCCAGAAAAAATTAACCTGTTCGTGGTAGCCTGTTTTTAACAGGCGGTAGAAGTATACTTCTACATAGGAATTGCAGTTCTTGACAGTCAGCAGCATTGCTGCTTTTGTGATCTATTATATATGTGATCCTCTTGCCTCCCCCCCCCAAAGCAAACGCTCTTGTTACATTCAAGGAACTATACACAAGAGGTATAAGTACTTGATCTGTCAGAATTAAAGACCTTTGGAAAAACAAGGCATAAATCATGTTAATTTCTCTGTAAGTAATTTTAGTAGTTAACCCTGCCATTCTACATGCTTGACTGCAGCCAGTCTACCTGTAACACAAGGTGATAGTATTGAATCCAAAGCATGAGTCCTGAGTGGCCTGTGCTGGGCTGTTAATGTTTTCCAAATAATTGCAGTCATTCTAAGTTAATACATGATAATTATCTGGTGTGCCTCTCCTCATTCTGCAATGACATCCTGCAGCACTGTGTGTTGTTTAAGCACATAGTGCCACACAACATTGCCCAAAAGGCTGTTTTCTTTGGCACAGGAGTAAATCAGGAAATCTGCTTCAGCTTCTTGTTGAAACTTACCTATGTGACAGTGGCATTTCTGGAGAGCACTTTGATTGGCAGAGTAAAGGCATGGAATGGAATTTAAAAAAAAATAAAAATTCCCAAGGGAAGAAAAAAAACACAACCAAGAAAACCAGTAGCAAACCCCACAAAACTGCTATTTTGAATGGAATCACGTTGCGAAGTGGTTTGTGCTTGGTAGGTTAGTGCTTGTGTTTCAGCCAGGAGGGTGAGGTGTTTCGCTGCTTTTCGCCTGCATGAGCAAATAGGATCATCCATTGCTTTAAGAGGTTTATGTAACAAGTGCATTCCAGGAAGTAATTACTGTGAACTTCTCACACTCTGATAGGAAACCTTAAAGAACTCTGTGACTGTATGCTGAAATTAGTGTAGTTAAATGACAAGCAGTGTGACATTGCTTAAGTCACTGTTGAAGAACCTAGAGAAGTCCTCAGTATTCAGTCAGTGTTTGATGTAACGTAGTTGAAGTGGTTTGTGATAATTTAAGTGAATATAAAGATTATAGTCAATATAAAGATTATATTTATTCTGAGACACCTTAATCTCTTTATTAGAATGTGGAAATAGAAGGTTCTTTAAGGAACCATTAAATAGTTTTTAATACTGTCTTTTCTATGACATAGAAAGAAAGGATGAGGTTTGTAAATTGCTGAAAAAATGTTCTGTTACAGTTTGTTGAGAGGGGAAAGAACACCTTTAGGCTACAGAATCTTTCAGGGCCAGTTTTGTTGTTAACAGAAGTACCACAGTGGTTGAAGTCTTAATTAGGCTGAAGCATATTTTGTTGGATATTGGACAGGCGTATTGAGGATAGCCTTTGCTGAAAGAACCTCCTGATCTTAATTGTTTCCAAGCTCAGTACATGCATTGGTTTATCTGCAGTCACCTGAATAGTCCCTTGGAAGTCTATATGATTGCTACTAGGTTTAAAATGAAATATGTTCTTAAGAGTTTGCAGGATTGGGTCCCCAATGCCAGACTGGACACAGCGAATTCCTTTGTGATAGCTACAAAAATTGCTTCTGGAAGAGTCACAGCAGCACTCTTGAAAATGACAGTTTGTTACTTTGTAAAAAACTGGTTTAAAAGTAATGGAGAGAGAAAAGAAAAAAAAACAGCAAGAAAATACTGTCATGGTCACAGTTCTGAAATAACCTGCTGAATTCTACAGTATTTTGTAAGGGGTTTTCTAAAGGTTCAAAGAATAAAGCAATCTTTGGACAATTTGCATTTTATGTATTTGCTAAATGAAGTTAAAAGGACACATGATGACCAGTAGAATGAACACCATTTTTATGTTCGTATCCTTTAGTTTTAATTGTGGGAGTGTCCTGTAGCATTTGACTTCAGATGTGACCAACATACCCTAAAAAAACCAGCAGTGGGAATGTCTGCAAACTTACATTGTTATTTGTAGTAGGTTCTCTGCAAGCACAAACGTGGGCCTGCCGTTTTTGCTGAAAGATTTGCAGTGTAAACACACCTGTGCTCTAAATGCAAATATAATGTCTATTATTGTTAAGCTGTCATGCAAAACATATTTGTGTTTGACAGTTAGAGATGCCTAATCCTGCAAACTGCATAGGTTAAACTAGGATTCAAAGAGTACATATCTTTTTGGGGGGTTCTACAGCAGTTTTCTAGTAGTGAGCTGGTAGGAGTCTCTGAATTGTCCTATCACACAAACACGTGTAGCAGTTCCATATGACCATTCTGGCTGACCTCCTTCTGTAGTAGATCTGCACACTTCCTTAGTATTGCTGTCATGGAATCTTGAAGGCTGTTTCCAAGCCTGGTAGTTCTTTCCAAGTAGGAATGGAAAGTGCAATTTTTGTGATTTCATGGACAAAACGCATGGGTTTTTTCTGTTTTTCACTCTTCCAACTCTTTATTCTTTTCCAGACTACCATAACTGGAAAAAAAGTGAAAACCTGTCTAAAATATATTTACTTATCATTTCATCTCAATTTTTTTCTCTCTCTGAATAAAGCCTGAGAACTTACTTTTAGCTAGCAAATCCAAGGGTGCAGCAGTAAAACTGGCGGACTTTGGATTGGCTATAGAAGTTCAAGGAGAACAACAGGCTTGGTTTGGTAAGTAAATACTTTTTTTTCCTCCACCATTTATTCAGTGCAGTCACTAAGGGTGCCAAACTGCCTAACTCTCACCCTACTGTAAATCATGCAGCTGTGGGACTACTTGATATGTAGGTTTAAAGAGTATTTTGTTGATAGTTCAGTCTCTGCAGCTGACTACACTTTAGACCTTTCTCTCCAGGAGGAATGTTACCTGTAACTCTCACTGAATTAAACAGAGCTTGCCAGCAGACCTGATTTGTTTAAAAAGGGAAAAAGGCAAAACAAAACAAACAAAAAACGTCCAAATATTAAAATCCTCTAACACTTCAAAAGTGACCTGTGGCTACATTTCCAGATCTCGGAGCTTGCTTAGACAAGAAGTATGTCTGCCTCATAGCCTCCTTATCACTAGCAAAGGTAAATCACCTTACCAAGCAGCATAAAATAAATTGGCAAAGGTCTCTTCTGTTGGCACAGCTGTATTCACTTTGCCAACACAGAAGTACTGATACAGGGTAAAATATTTACAGCAGCTACGTATTCTCATTTGTATCAGCTAGCAAGTGCAGTTAAAAATAGAACAAAATGGTTGTGAACTTAGAATAAAAGCACAAAGGATTTTGTACAGGCAGTGGCCTGAGAGATTGTTTGAAACCTATGATCTAACTAGATGTGGATGAACAGGCAGTTCCGTTGGACATATGTTGGTAGCTTTATAAGCTAGCCAGTTGTTTTAAATCCCAGCCTTTGTATAAATGGATTTCAGTAATCCACAAAAGACAGAGGAGATTGCTCTTGCACATTAGCAAATAGACCAGTACAAAAGGAGGGGAATAGAAAAGACAAAAACCATAAGTGATTTGTTATAATGACAAAACCAGCAGGTAAACAGGAAGCATCTAAAGAAAAAGGTCAGCAGCATGAACTTGAGTTCAGGGGTATTTTCTCTAGATGATACATCTGTATAGATGCAGATGATGCATAGGAGGTTGCAGTTCCCTGTAAAACCTTGCAGTTCATTTTTTGGTCGTTTGGTTCTTGTGAACTGCTTGCTTTAGGCTTGTAGCATGGTGAGGACAGCCATTCTAAACTTAGTAGAAAGGATACTGAAACAGAATGTCTTCAAAACATGTACATCAGGAAGAGGTAAGCTGGCAGCAAGACAATAGAAAGTAGTCTAATGCGAGTCTTCTTTTTGTGATTTGTGGTATTCGCTAAGATTCTGTACCTGGAATTTCCTTTGAAAAACTTTCCATGCTGCTCTGAGTGCCTTCCATCATCTTGAACATCATCTGCTTTAACAAAGCAAAACATTAACTCTGATGCGCTCAACGTTTTGAACTTCTACTTGCTTCCTTCCAGAAGATTTTTCTGTTTTCCACTGGATTCTGCAGCCCTTAGTGACTCATGACTCTGATTCTAATTATAGCTCTGCATCAGTATGTTTTTCTTTTTTCTTCTGCTTTTTTTCTTTGGGTGTAGTCCTCTGGTGGGATGGTCACTTTTCTGCTTAAACCTTGGCTATGCCTCAGCAGGAAACTGGCTAGAGCTCTGTGTGTTTGGATAAAATGGAATACTTTCCTGGTTTGTAAAAACAAACCTGATCCTTGTCTGTTAGTAGAAAGTGTTACAGGGTTTAGCTGAACCCCCACCCTGCTAGCAGGTGTTTAATGTACTGGAGAAGTGTCAGATGGGGCTCCACTGACTCACCCAGGCAAGGTGACTCATTGCCCTGTGCTGAAGTCATGACAGGACTGCAGTTAACTCACTGCTAGCTAGATTTAGTCCTAGTTGCATCTTGTCTTGAATTAAGTCTAGCCCTGCAACTAGGACTAAAAGACACACCATTTAAGTCATTTCAGTAGATTCACTGAATTAGTTTGCTAGTTGTATTAAATTTAGGTTGTATACAGTTAGTCTTTTGGATCCATTTATGCAGGAGAAGGCTCCTGCCCTATACTACTCTAAGCTGCTTGCCCTTGACTGTTGTTGCCACCTTGTCGGTATCTTCTCATCAGACTGCTCATTTGAGTTTTATTCTTGTTTCAAAGGGAGGTATTTTAGCAAACATTTACAATTTACACTGTTTAAACTGATATGATTTATTCTGCCATTTTATTTAGGAATCCTTGCATGAGTGATTCTAAAGCTGTAAGCCTAGTGATGAAAGCATAGAGCAGGACTTAGAGCAGTAATCTTTTCTGCTGTGTGTTTAAGATGCATCTGTCTGCATTAAGTTTATGGTGTGAGATTATAGTTAACCTTCAATCCAGGTTTGACTTGAGACATGCTCACTGTTAATGAAGTATTTAAATATGTATATTTATATATATATATGTAATCTTTGCGTAAGAGGGTTTTGAGACTGTAAGCTATTTAGCCTGAGTAACATGCCATCTCATATACCCATGTACCACTGAACTTAGGAAAGCACAGCATTTATCTTGGGCCTTTGGATACTGAATTAAATCTTACAAGGCTAAGAGTACAGGGTGATGCAGTCTGGTTTTCTAGACACTGTACAGTCTAATAGTTTCCAGCTTTGCAAGTTATTTTAGCTAAAATAATTACTACTATCAGCAATACTTTTTAGAAAAGTACATACTTGGTATTGGGATCCTTCTCACCAGTGACAGAATTACCTGGAGAAATAACACTTCAAAACTTCAGTATGTTTTTTCTTTTGCACTGCAATCATGACTGTATACTCCTTTGTGTTTGCTGCTTTAAACAACTTCAGAATCTATACTAAAATCATACCAGTTATTTCTTTTTAGACTCATTCTGTATCTTGATTCAGAGGTAAAGTTAGCTAAGTATTATTTTTGTTTTGAAGTTCATTTTCAAGTAATGCATAGTAATGTTTGTGGAGCTATGGTAAGTTTGAAAGCCAAGAGAACTTTACTTCCTCTTTTTAAACTAAACAAAAATACTACTGTAGAGCACTATGCCAAGAAGAGATATGAAACACCACTCTATTTCAAGCTATTTAGAACATCTATTTTTCAGCTTGTAGAAGGAGTATAAGATGTGTTTCCTGTATGATAGTACTCTTTAACAATTCATAGCTTTTATACCAGGAGACTGCAAAAAGCAAGTTTAGTTTTCATCAAAATATTTTGGCTATGTTCTCAGTAGAATATACTTCCTTTCCTCCTTCCACCCTGAAATGATTGCCAGCTGCAGAGCATAGGCTTCCTTTTTCTGTAGCTGTACACTTTATGTTATCATCACCTCTCCTAAGTTTTGTGGAATCCAGTATTTCAGAAATGACATGTAGTCCTTCATTAAAGCCATCAAATTCTCACCTTTCAAAAATTTCCAAGCATTTATTTTAGGCAAAGATGTTTGAAATAACAGACATACTAACTGAAATGGTACAAAATGTTACTGGTCATCAAGTTTTTATCATTTATGGTATCCTAAGAAGAGTCTAAATTTATACCTACATTTTGCATTTCTCCTAAGAGAAAGCAGCACTGCTGGTAATAAATAAAGAATGAAGAACATACAAATTTTAAAGGCTATATTACTTCAGAGATGCTTTTTGTAAACTTTTATAAGGAGATTTCCAGAAGTGGAATGACTTCACAGAAAGGAGTTCTGCACTGGAAAGATCATATTAGAAGTAGCTGTGCAAAATAAGAACAGTAAAGGCTGTAGGAAGGCTGAGCCTGAAGTTGGTGATCTTCATACCAAGTAGTAGCTTGTTGTGCTCATGTGAAAGCTAATCTTGAACATCTCTGACTATTTACCTTGCCACCATCTGGCACTGGCTGAATTGAATTTCCACTTTTGTGTGAAGAAACATGAACAGTGTTTTTCCTTTCTTTTTGTTCTTCTGCATGAGGTCTCTGTTATTTACTGAGAAGTCTGCCCTCCCATAAGATTGAATAAGGCTCTTTAAATCTTCCTTGTAGTTACCATACTTAAGCTTAGCTGCCCCTCTCTTTTGTTAATTAGTTCCCCATAAATGTCAGTGGAAGCACTCTGTGTGTGGTAACAGTCTTCAGAGCTGATGAACTCCCAGAAATGCCATGCAAGTCATGCTTAGAGTTTTAATTTTTATACTTTGGGGCTATTTTTAAATTCTTCGAACGAAACTAATGATTTAAAAAAAAACAAAGCAGTGTAACAATCTTTGGCATGAATGGTGTGAATTTTCTGTCTTTCAATTAGTATCTGCAAGGGGATCACTCAGATCAAGTTTCCCACACTCCTCCTACTCTCCTTTCTTGACCTTGACCCTTAGCCAAATGTATTTGCACCTCACTACAACTTACAGTAATGCAGAAGTCATGAAAAAAATTCCATCAGCTATCATGTAATCTTTATGGAAACCTTTCCCTGTTGCACTGTCACCAGATCCTTAACATCACTGTTGAATCTGGAGTGCTAGTGGAGATGGGCAACCAGCCATCTTTTTGCTGTCCTCTCCACTCTACTAGATGTAGTGGCAGAAGGAAATGTGCCAAGTCTGCATAACCATTGCCATTATTACTTCTAGGTGATTTGCTATAAAAAGAAGAGTTCAAAATGAAGTGGTTAGTTGTCTGTGGCTTGGAAAATAATGTCCTGTATCTTGTGGGCTGAGATGAGAATCACTTGACTTTTGCAGAGCATGTACAGCTTTTGAGAATAATTGCCTTGCCTTTTCACAGGCTTTGCTGGTACCCCAGGATACCTTTCTCCAGAAGTGTTAAGAAAAGATCCTTATGGAAAACCTGTGGATATGTGGGCATGTGGTAAGAAATTACTCTGAAAGATGATGTTCTATTTTGAGGGAGAGAGATGATGTCCAGAAAACATTATATTCTCATCATATAATATGTACTTAGTAAAATCCAATATTAATTTTCAGAAGAGGTCATCAGATTTTTTGTTATTCTACCAGATTATTGGTTTCTTGAATTATTTGTGGTGGTGTGTTATCATGGCATTCTTGATCATGTCTACACAACATGCTTTCACAAAGTATTAAAGTTTTTCTTTGCATGAGATCAGTTAAAACACAATCTTACAGACTCCAGTACAAGCAACATTAAAACCAGAGGTTAAAAAATGTATTCTCCTAGAACATACATGATCATTAAAAATTTCTCCAGCTGTCTAGATATTTTCAGTGTTCCTGGTCTGATGCTGTGTCAGATACTTGTTACTGCCCACATTCTGCATAGGAGGGTCTCATAGGAGGTTTACTCTTCTCTCCGGTATGAATAGGCAGTATTTTTCAGTAGCTAGGTTAATGCTGTTGAGCCATTTGGTTTACATGGTTGTCAGGTGTGAGATAAATTAATGGAGCTTATTTCTTGAAATCACTTAATAGTACTGTGAATTTTCTGCAGGTGTCATTCTGTATATCCTCCTGGTGGGATATCCTCCTTTCTGGGATGAAGACCAGCACAGGCTTTACCAGCAGATTAAGGCTGGTGCTTATGATGTATGTACCATGCTCTATACTCAGTTATTTATAACTGCATCTCTAAATAGGAGGCCACTTAGTATAGTGAATGTCATTTTAGTAACAGGAACCTTTTTTTGGATGTAAGCATCCTATGCTCATTTAAATCTAATTTCTCTGTGGTTTGAAGCTTTCAGTGCCCAGTCCTTGTGTAAATCATTCAAGCTTGTTTCATCCTGACAAGCCTGTTCAGACCTCTGTGAACTCCCAAGGGCCTATGCTTTATCTTGTGATTTATCACTTTGACCAATCAGTTATTCCAAATTGTTTTTAAGAAGTCTTAAGCATGCTGAATATACACCTTGATGCTGTTGTATTGTCCACTTTTGGAAATACAAGCTGCTGGAGAGCTTAAGGAATGGTTTCATTAATTGTGTATTACAACTGTTGGTAAGTAAGAACAGATGATTTGGTGACATAGTGAATTTTGCAACATCATCCGTTTATGTAAAACAGAAGGCTGTTAGTCCTCAGATTTAAGGAATGTGTGAATGATGAAGAGGAAAAGACAGAACCTTGCCAGTTTTAAGCTCTTACTTGAATCCAGTCCTCATCCAGGACCATCATGACTGTAAAGGGAATTGGTATGCTATGGCATTTTAGAGAAAATAAACCTAAGGTCTGTCAAGTCTTCTTAGTGAACAAGTAATCATACAGTAACCAACAGGGTGACAGTGGGGAGTTATGATTTCAACCAAGAGGGCAAAAAATGAGGCAGTGCAGAGACTGAACTGTGCATCTGCCTTGTTCATACATAGTACATATTGGAACGTACTGTGCCTAGATAATAGCAAATTCTTACTGTCTAAGAATAAATATTTTAGTAGTGGAAAGTGAAGTCCTCAAGGTTAAGGTCTGTTCACAGAAGCAGTTTAAGACATGGAGTTTTTTTCATTCCATTTGCATTTGAGCAGATGCTTTGAGTGCACGTATAAATATTTTAGTGAGCAGAAAAGTCTTAGATTCATAACTACTTAGAGTTATGTACCATAACTATGTTAAGATTTACATTGAAAGAAAGCAAACAAGGAGTTTGAATAATAATGCTTAACGTTTTGTCTTATTAAAAAAGAAACTAGGACTGTCTAACCATATGTCTCTCAGAGGACTGGAATTTGTTACTCTCTCCACCATTGTTATTTTATGCTATAAATTTTGGTTGGCATCATGTTATTGTAAATACAGAAATGCTGTGCATTTGAACCAAATAAATAAAAGGTAGAAGTAGTAAAGAAGAAAAACTGGCTGATTCAGACTTTTCTAATTGTGGCAAACTGCATTTTTCTCCTTAAAACTTGATTAGTTGTGCTAGCAATTAATGTTACAGAAGTAGTATCAATAAAAATTCTTCAGTAAAATTGTGTGAAGATTGTACAAGATAATGTACACATACATATTTTTTCTTAAGTTTCCCTCACCAGAATGGGATACAGTGACTCCTGAAGCAAAAGACCTTATCAATAAAATGCTTACCATCAACCCAGCAAAACGTATCACAGCATCAGAAGCACTAAAGCATCCATGGATCTGTGTAAGTAATTTCTACAGCATTAACAGGATAATTTGGCAGACAAATCAGCTTATGGTTTACTTCAGCATATAGTGAAGATCTGTAGAGGATCATTTTTGTCCTCACTTGTGCAGCTATGTGACTAGGAGAGTGTTAAATTGTACAGATATAGACAACAGTGTTATATAGTGAGGTCTTATTCTACACTTTACACATGGAAAAGGCCAAGTAAAATGGGGCCTTGGTTTTGTGGACTTGGAAATGTCTCAAATGTGTAGAATCCTGCCCAAAAGGGTAGTTAGAGAGGGTAGAAATTGAAGGCCTAAGTTTTGGACCATATGGATTGTAATATCTGTGTTGTAAATAAAACGTGAGACATTTGGCTGGGTGTGTTAAAATGATTGTTTTCTTCTTCTCTTAGCAACGTTCTACTGTTGCCTCTATGATGCACAGACAGGAGACTGTAGATTGCTTGAAGAAATTCAATGCAAGAAGAAAACTAAAGGTAAGAATGAAAACTGCAAGGATGAGTAGCTAATTTTGAAAGGTAAAAGAATGTTGGCTTATGTTCTGTGTGTAAAACAAATGGTCCCTAGGCAACTTTCTTCTTGAATATTATGCTTAAATGAATTGTTTGATAGGTGATCAGGTTTTGGCATGAGGATCTTAAACTTCATGAATAGAACATAGCAAACATAGCATAAAATTTTTTGATTCAAAATAATAAAAATCATCTTCATTTATCCATATTAAAAATATTACTTTGGAGGAAAATCCTTAAGTCTATTCTTTTAGATTATCCTTTGTTTTTTTCCAGACCAGACAGGTTAACTTTGCAGATGTGAACTTCTCTTTGCAGATAAACTGCTTCTGCTACCTAAAAAAGAATTTAAGCACGTTAGTATAGCCTATTTCGTATTCAGCTGTGTATTTTGCTGATAATTACTATGCTCATGGTTTGTTCATTATGTACTCACTATTGGTAAATATTTGAGTTTATCAGGATTGCTGATAGATATGTAATTAATATTAAATTACAGCTTATACACTCGTGGCATCATGTGTAATAGGTAATGCACAGACAATCCATTCTTTCAGGGTTAATTTAATAATTGATGTAATTTATGCATGTGTTTTCCTTTTTGTTGTGTCATGTTCACATTCAGAATTTTACACGTGTGATGCTAATTTGAGCAAATGTTTGTGTACACAGGGGGCCATTCTGACAACTATGCTGGCTACCAGAAATTTCTCAGGTATGTTCATTGAGCTCCAGGTTAATACAATCTTTGATATCTGTGATGACTAAGATCTAATTGAATTCATTCGCACAGGAAGATCTTTATTATTCAGGAGTATCTAAATATGATCTATCTTGTTTCTTTTGCAGAAGCAAGTAAAAGAATTTAAACTATTTGGGCCAAATCTCTCGTAGATGCCAGTTAGTCTTATTTTTCAGTAGAATGTGAGTTCTTCTCCTGACTTTTTTAGTATTATCTGTCAAAAGACAGACAGTGTTTTCCTATGTTTTGGTGGAGGAAAGTTGAAAATAATTCATATAGCTCCACATGCTTAAGTACCACCAAACAACATTTAAAAACTTACTTATTTTTCTATAGTACAATGAGTCCTTGTTTTCCTTCTCCTCCAGTGCCTAGCTTGATGTAACAAGAGATGTTTCCTCTTTATGGAATAATTTTGTAGTGATATCCCTGGAGGTCTTTATACTAAACAAGTTTTAATAGAAAAAGCTAAAATAAGTTTACTGTTAGTAGAGTTAGAATTGTCCTTAAGAGTATATTGCCACTATGATGAATTTTTCATTCTACCATTAGAGATTTCAAGTGAAAAGTGGAGAAGAATGCTAAATTTAAAAATCAGTGATTTTACAGATCTTTCTACTCTCTGATGTAACTGTTGGAGTGTTACATAAATTAATTTACAGACAAAAACATGATAGTGCTTTGGGCATGTTTTAAAGAATAATAAACATTGAATCATCCAAAATAAATTACATAATCATGAAAGTAAGAACAACTTGTTCAATTTGCCTTGTACTTGAAATACAATTTCTCTTTAAGTTCCTGTATTTAATGCACATCTGTAACACAGAAGACTGCATTGATATAAATTCCAGTGGGCTAATGCTTAATGAATTATCAGTATCTGTCAGTTCATTTTAAAGGTGGGAATGCTGTAGGCTGCATATCTTCTACAAATGAATTATTATTAAATATCAAACATATGTCATTTCTCATCATTTTTCGTAACTGTCACTGTCTATATATGTAAGGGTCAATTTCAACTTTCATGAACCAAAAAAAGCAGAAGTAATTTAAAGATAGTATTTTGACATGACAAGCAAACAGGGATATTGGCTTTGTTTTGGATTTCTTTCACCCCTCATCTCTCTTTAACACCATAATGACTCATGTTTTTCTTGATAACATTTTTTTTCAAGTTGTTTATTCATTGTATTTCATTGCAAAGCATGCTTTTGAAGGTCATTTGTCCATAATGATATCGTTATAAAAGTGTTTTATTTTCCTTTTTCTTTTTTCCTTTTATGTGGAATGTGTATTGTGAGGTAAGACCCTCAGCACGTGAAAGGAACATCTTTTTTCTCTTCAAAATTGCTGTTTGTCCTAAATCACTTTAATTTCTACATGTTGTCACAACACTACTTCTTTTCAGTCTGCTTTCTGGCCTATTAGTGCTGCTTTAGATTTTATTTATAGCTATTGCTTGTAGTTGCAAGAAATCTTTCATTGTGGGCTTAATTTAGAATATGCTAATTGCTTTGCTACTGCAAATTCCTTAACCTTGATTTGTATGCAGTATCTGTGCTTAAAGAAAGATACATCAAGATATTATTATAAATACATTCCAAACAAAAAAAACAACAAAGGCAGTTGAGTATGGAATATGTCCTGTAACATGAAATACTGCATAATAATCCATACTAGGCACATTTCAAAGGACATGATGGCAATACCATAAGCACAGTACTTGTAATCATTGCTTTTGGTGCCCTCATTTTACTGGCTTTCATTTAATTGTTTACATATAACATGTGATGCTTCTTAAGCATTAAAAGAACTCAGAAGTTTTATGCACAAATTTAGCAAAAGGACCTAATTTGTTAGAACAACAGCCCATACAAGAATTAATTTATGTTTTCCCATATTTCTGTAATGGCTAACAGTATAAAACAGGCTCTGCAATCAATGAACTTCTGGGTTTTTTGGCCTTAGGTTTTAGAAATAGCTCCTCCCCTTTGCTTTCCATAAATGAATTTCAGAAGTTAACGGAGTGCCCACAATATTTGTGGTAGTGTTAAATCCATGTTTCATCAAGTCCCATAAGCACTCATTGCTTATGAGTAATGTATCCTAGCTCAAAACTATGTGTCAAACAATTTATTTTCCATATTAATTACGATATGTCTGTAAATAAAAACAGGCAGTGCTCCTGTTGCATTATACAGGCACATTGGTATTCATTTTAATTGTAAGTCATGTGCCTTGGGACAGTTCTAATGGTACTGTTGGCTGATGTCCATAATTAATAAACTGCATTTAGAGGGCTGGTATATTAATGAAATTATAAATATTAACCTGGCTTCATTTCAAGTATTTTTAATGTAACCAACAAAATAGTGGATATTAGTTGTTTCTGTATAGTTTCTGAGTTGATTTTACATTTTCTGTACTCTGAACCAGAACTAAATGAGCCCTTGGTGCACAGGTAGCCAGAGAAGAAGCCACAAATACAAAAACTAAACTTTGCGTTTAAACCATATATTCATAACTCAGATATCCCCAACTAGTTTGAGCAACCTTAGGCTAGCAAGGTCCAATTGTTTGGTTTCTTTGTTTTAAAGAGAAGGATGCCAGTAATGGTGGGAGCTCAGTGTCAGGGCTGTCTCGCTGTGATTATGCCAGATTGTTAGCTGCAGCATTTCCCTTTCAGGAAGTCTTCCTACTTCTGAGCAAAATGGCATATATAGAACAGCACTTTCTTATAACCTAAGCCATGATACACTTTCTAATAGGAAAACTGGGTCATAAACAACATTAAAAACCAAAACCACCAGGTTTGTTTTGTAATTTATTATTATTCAACTCTTCAGCAGTGAGTCATGAAGCATTTACGCTTTAGTGAATAGTTTATTGGTCACCCAAAGCGTATTTCTGCTGTGAATGCTTTCAGGTTCAGAGCTGCAGTGTGCTTGTTTGCACGTTAGCCCTCCAGATTTCATGGTCTGGAATTATTTGACCCCATTGTCAGTGCCAGTTTTCAGTGGTGCAGTGTAAAGCCTAACACATGGATAACATGATGGCAAGCGAAGTCTTGCCCAACAGTCCCCACTGCTTTGAAGAAATTTGATCAGTGTGCAGCATGATTCACAAAATAACGGGTTTCTTCGCTAGAAGCTGCAGCAAAGCCTGCCATGTGTTGTTATGAACTCCTCTGAAACAACACTTTCCTAGCAGATTGCTTTGCCTTTCTTATTTGCAACTTCCCTGACCCTTCACACAAGGTGACTGTTGCTGCCATGGTGGCAAAATTCCGAAAGAACTGCTCGGAGGTACTTCTACAAACCCCTGGTCAGAGTCCCTGCCATCAGAACAGTATTTTTCCATAGTCATATCAAAGTATCCCCATCAACAATTGTAAATATATTGCAGTTGAACAAATGAACATATCCAAAGCTGCTGCTTTTACACTCGCCCTGCTTCCATTTCCTCTGTGCCACCCAAGGAGGCCTCTCCTTGTGTAAGTACAGTTAACCTACAGCTTTAATCAGTGGAAAAAGAGATGTATGATAATCTGAGGTGCTTGTAGTTTCTTAAGTATTTTGTTTCCTCAGAGCAACAAAAGGAGGAAATGAAAGCTGAAAATGTATCAGCAGCTGGGAGGCAGTGGGGGTTTGCTGCACAGCTGGCTGACCTCAGTGGTAACCACCTGACACCGAAATTATTTGTCTCATTTTACAGCAGCCAAGAGTTTACTGAAAAAGCCAGATGGAGTTAAGGTAGGTTAAACACATACTTTAAAATATATTTTATTAGTCACCACATACCTGTAACTTCTCCTATGTTTTAGAATTGATTATTATTTCTTTCCTTTATAGAATTTGTTAATAAGTGCTTCTTACTGTATATTTGAAGTGATTGAAGTTGGTATGGGGAGCTTAAAAATGGAGTAAAAGAACTACTTGAAAACTAAGCATTTTAATAAGTGGAAGACAAAAAAATAGTGGAGGAAATGCTTTTCTTACTATTTTAATGAAGGATGATTGTGTATTTAATGAGTCAGTGTTATTAATTATCTTATTAATATGCTTAATGGTTTGGTGGTGGGCATGTTAACTTTTTAGGTATCAGTGTTTATCTGCAGCTCTGTTGCCTCCATGTTTCCCCTTGACTTTTCATTAGATTTCATGGAAGACCAAAAGTTTCCTGGTAGGCTTGGCTCCACATGAAGTATGTTCTGCCAGATGTACTTGCTATATTTGGCAGAACTTGAGGGGTTTACTATCTCAACAAATCAGCTTATCCTGACTAATAGACCTTGCTAAGAAGGGAACATTTTGGCAGCTTTCATACATGATTTAGAGCTCCTATTCTCATGTCACCACATCCTGCAGGAGGAGAGATGCTTCACAAATGAACATTCTGGATAAATACTTTGAAAAATAGCCAGAAAAAAAAATAAAATCACTCAGCAATTAAAAAATATTTTATTTCTTTTCTCAGAGGGCTCCTGAAGACTAAAATAAGTGCCTCAAGCTTTCATTATACAATTCAGAAGATACTCTTCTGTGCTCTGTGTTTACTCAGAAGTGTGTCTTTGATCTGAATTTTAATGTCCTGTTTAATCTTCACCTTTTACTTTAACAAAACACTGTATACTTAAATACCAGATTCACAGTATATTTGTTCCTGTTCTCCCACATAATACACACTTTTCCTGTCAAAAAAATTGAGACTGACTTAAAACGAAGTGATCATACTATGATTTCAGTGCTTCTCACTGCAAAGTAGTTATAGAGAAGCACATGTTCAGTACTACTGTATCATTTTTGTGGAATACCCTTAACATGTTTCATTGTGGAATATTTAAATTGTATGTACTCTATCTGACCAGCTTTACCTTTTTAAAATCATTCCTCCTACAGGTCTGCAATGGTATTTGTTATATCTCAGTTTTGATTATAATATTGGAAACAATTGTTGCCAAAATTTTGCCTGTATTATACATGCTGGGATTTGATACTTTGGTTTTCAGCACATTTTATGTGTCTGCTGTTCATCTGCATGGTCATGTGGAGCAAAGGGAGTAACTTTACATCTGGGGAAGTGGTTTTGTCATTTTGGTTATTGAGATACTGTATACTCCATAGCATTTTTCCACCCCTTCCTGCAGCTTAAGCTGTCTTTTTTCTCAAATAATAATTTTAAAAAAAGCCAAACCAGAAATATACTGTTCTCCATGCCTTGATACTTCAAATACAAGCAGTCACATTTTCTTCTTTTCCTTTCTTTCTGACTGGTCAATTCAGAAAAGGAAGTCCAGTTCGAGTGTTCAGATGATGGTGAGGATCTTTATCGACAGATTTTTTTTTCCTCCTGTGAAACATTCACACTTAGAAATCAAACAGTTGCATTTAGGTTTGTTAACATACTGTGAGAAGCTGCAAGACTTTCAAGTACAACCTTGTGAATTTTAAGCCTGCAGTTGCTACATGCCATCCACAGTCAATTGTTCTGCAGTTCTTTCAAGCAAGTTTTTGGTGGTTTTTTTAAACCTGGGGACATATAAAACCAAAAAAGTAGATGTAACATTGGCCAATGCAGCTGTCCTTAGTGAATAAAAATAGTAACAAACCAGTACTCTTATAACAGCCTTCTATTAATTTTTAAAACCTTTTAAAAAAAACTAATAGTATTAATATTGTAAAATGTAACAAAACCCACGTTGCACAGTGAAATAATATCACTTTGAGTCACTGTAGAACAAGATGCCATGATAAATGCTGAAGAGTTAAAAAAACCCAAAAACCAAAACCAAACCAATTTCACAACCTTTTCATACTGTAGTTTCCCAGCTATCTTCCTTCACAGCTCAGGGCTTTGTTAGAAGATGTCCCAACTGACTGTCAGTCTCAATAACTTTTCTTCCTCCTCAGCCTACTCTACAGTCTCGCATTCATTTGGCCTCTGTGAGCCCACACAGCAACTATACTATTCCTGTGTGTTACAGGTTTGAATCTGACTTTTGAGATGTTTGTTATGATCAGCTGTGATGTCCTAGACAGCTTCTGTTGCTGCTTCTGGTAGAGAGAAGGCAAATAGCCCTCATCCACAGCTTTCACTGGGAAGTAGAACTTGCTGTGAAAAGCACAAATTACTGGTCAGGTCTGAGCTGATACATAGCTATATAGTAAACAGTCTGTTCTTCAGGTGAACATAGAATTTCAGCAACAGAAGATCAGTGGTAGCCATGTCCAAATGAGGGTCACCACAAAGCTGTGGTGGCAATATTTCTAGTATCCCAAATGTGAAATGTGCTTTTAACTTTTTGTTATAGAAGTACCATGTGAAAGATTACATCCCAGGATAGGGTATTCATTTCTTAAAATATTTTTATACTATACCAAAAAAAGACCAATAATGATTTGATAGTCATGCCCAGCTGCTTGGAGCATTTGTGTGTTCTGTCCTGCACTACTGTCAAACCCAAGAGAGTGGCTTTTGACAAGCAATGCATTAGGATCAAAGTTGTCCTTCTTAACAGCAAATGGAACGTCACCACTAAAGCACAATTCAACTTTAGAATAACTGTTTTGTGTGATACTCTTTTACTCCTTTGGGAATAATTTCCCTTTACTGTTAAAAATACATGCAAAATAACACCATGTGTGTTCATATAGTAATAAAAGCACATGTATATGTTCTGTGAGAGAGAGAGAGAAAGTGTACAGGCTTATTGCTCCTTCTGAGTTTCAAAGGTTTTAACCAAGTTCTGTTTACACGGAAGAAAAGACAGTTTTTTTGAATTACAATATCTCTTCTTGCTTTTACTAATGAATGCTGTATTCTTGATACCTAACTAAGAAGTTTTGAATATATTTCCTGCAGTTTTCAGCAGTAGCTGTAATGGATATTGTTTATTTTTATAGGACGTTCACCAAGGGAGTATGGACCCAAGCCTGCTCTCCTTACTCAGGCAAAATTGGAATTGAAATCTGATTAACCTCCTTTCATTATGTCTTCAACAACAGACACTCATTTGGCATATCACTTTATTTTTTGTATTAAGCTACTACTGAATAGGACTGCATGAAATCTGGCAAAATCTTCATTTCTTTCCTCATGTTTTTACTTTATGTCTTATCTGCCTTTTGTTAGGACCCTTTTATTTGTAGTTTCTTGATGGCTACACTGTGATAAAAACATGAACTTACACGATCTGATCTATCATTGTTCTCTGGTTTTGGAAGGTTTAGTATGCCATCAAGCAGCCTTTTATGTATTCTCACTGTTCCACAGTTCTGTACACTTTCATTTACTGAAGTGGTTGATGGCTTTTTTAAAAGTCTTCCTAAGAAAGGTGTTCAGGTTTTGCCCATCACACAGTCCAATAGATATTGAAGCAAGTAATACTTATGCCTCCTCATGAATGACTTCACACATAAAGGTATTCTCTCCCTGTCTCCAGTTTAGACACCTCTGCAACTTACAGCTGTAATTGTGAATAGATAAGTTAAATTTATTTTAATTAGATTTTAATTTTAATTAGATTTATTTAATTTAGACAATAACTAGGCCAAGTTAGGGCATAAACTAAAAACTTGGAATGCAGTAATGACTCATATTTTCCCATAAAGACAATTTCTGTAGAAGGAGCATTGTTAAAAAAATAGCTGTTTCTCATCCTACTGCAGTTAAGCACTGTGAACTTTGATTTTAAATCAGAGAAAATTATTTTTATTCTGTATTTGGGAGAATGGTTCCTATCACAAATATTACTAAATAACATTTAGTGCCAAAATAATATTCTCTGACATTAACTAGCAAGACTACTTTATAAGCTTAAAGCCATTTAAATACTGGCTATGATAAGGAAATTTGCAGTCTGTGTGGCATTAATTAGTTAATGAAAATCCTGTTGCTATTTCCATAATCAAGACATCTGCTAAGTAAGCTGCAGGCTTAATATCTGCAAACAACAGGGCAGCTGCCTTACCTGTACCAAAGTAAAATAATCATCAAAAATGGCTGAGGACATGAAGTTCACTGAATTTCCCCAGTGGTACTAACTTCTGAAGGCTCAAATTTAGCAAAGCCCTTGGCACAGACAGAGCTTAAAAGTTATCCTGAGAAGCTGAATGCTTGATCTGAGACTACAGAGTCATCAGGAAGGTTATGTCAGATGTTTGATACAGAGGTTAGCTTGGTCTACTGTTCTAGGACTTCCTCTTTATTTCTGCCTTTTCACACATTCCCTAGCATATCGCTATTTACTAATTGATTTAGGAAGCTTTTTCTTTTAGAAGAAAAAATACCAAATTTGACCCAAACATTGCCAGAGTTTGTTTCTTTAAATGAAAATGTAATTAGATTTTATAAAAATCAATTAACAAAACAATTTTGGACTTTTTTCCCTTTGTTTTGCACATTCATTATTAGGCACTGTGACTAGAAGGTTCAGTAGAATTTATTTTTTTTGTTTTGATCAGAGTCTTTCCAGATAGTATATATCTCTAGCCCAGTTCTGCATGCTGCTTTGGACTGCTCTTGTTAAATTAGACATGACTAAAATGTACGTAATATTTTTTTCCTAATTATTATTAAAGAAAAAAATTTACGTATTTCAAACTGGTTTTACTCTACTTTAATCTTGTTTCTTAGTGCATGCAAAAAGTGGCTTGGTACGTTATTTTTAGTATTTCTGTTCTTTTCATCTCACAGTGTTTATGAAAGCTGAATCTTTAAAATGGATTTAAAGAATCAGATACCTTTAAACTTATTACTAAACAGTTTATTTTGAATTAAAATTTTGTGTAAGTAAAAGCCAGAAGTCTTGCAAAGGTGTAGTACTGCACTAATCTTTAGAATTAACATGATGACCTACATGTAGAGTTGAGCAGGTATGTAGTGATTTGTGGAGTCAGACTACAGATGCTATAGTGTTAAACATTACACTTTCTGGTTATGGTACCAAAATTGAAAGGCTGATACATATTTACTGCAGGATTCTTGAGACTTCAAAAAAAACCCAGCTGCCAGTTATTTTTGCCTAAAATAACACTGAAAAAGCTAAAGGAGCGCCAGTCACTTGCATCAGTTGTATTTATTCAGATCTGAAATCAGTTATATTTATTCAGATCTGTTCCCAGAAGCCAGTAGAGCAAATCTATATATTTCTGGAGAGCTATGAGTAACCAAATATTATTTATGGTAGTGATAGGTGATTAGAAGTAAAGAGCAACTGGGTGCTATTATTTTATACTGTTGCATGTCAAGAAATCACCATGGCTACTTAGGACTTTCTTCAAACCCCTATTAATTTTTTATTCTTCTTACATGTAATTAGCTGCTACTTAAAGGCTATCTGTTCTTTTAAGTTTCACAGCTGAAGTCATCTATACCATATATAGATCTTCGTATAGCGCATCTGAAAACCTGTAGTGGCATGTTTGGAGGAGTTGCAGCTAATTAGCAAATCTATTGGTAGTGTTCTTTTAAGTTCATAAGTTCACCTTTTTGTGATTCTTTATTTCCATATCTATATCTATATATAGATATCTATATCTGTATATAGATGTTCTATACAGAGAGATATAGATACGGTGCCTACCACAAGTTCTAAGGCCTGTCTGTTTCTATTTTCTGCATACCTACAGATAAACAACAAAACGAACGTGGTAACCAGCCCCAAGGAAAATATTCCTACCCCGGCGCTGGTATACCTGGAATCTTCCTTCTCATGCTGTCTTGAAGTTTTTGACTGTCTTTTGTTTGTTCTTCCTTTTTTCTTTTCTTTTCCTTTTTTTTTTTTTTTTTGGCCTTTTCATGCATTTACTCTGTTTGCTTTCTAAAAACAGGTTTTGGAAAAACTTTTTGTTCAAATTATGCGTTCTTTTTTTCTGTGAGGAAGTCCATGAGAGTGTTTATTAATTGAAAATGTTGTGTGAAAGCTGGATGCGGTAGAGTCATAGAGTTTGTAACTGTACTTGACTTTTTTTGCATGCTGTGCCAGAAAGTGAGTAGAATGTGCTTTATGTTGCTCTTAGCTCTTTGCCTGATGACTGTTTCCATCCTTTTAATGCTAACCTCTTGCATAACAAAAAAAAACCAAAAAACCAAACCAACAAACCCAAACCAAATGCAAATGCTCTATTATTTTCTCTGCTTTGTGTTAGTATTGATATCAAGGAGAGCTAACAGGATTTTTGCTAGGCTACCATAAAATAGACCTTATTCAGATTTTCATTCCATATTTTATAAAACTCAGCAGGACTTTGCTAGTCTTCACTGGGATCAAGAGGCATCTAGTGCTAAACATTTTTGCTTGTTTCTCTTACATTTAAGTCTGCAGGAACTGTCAGTACTCGTTATTAAGCTCTGTTAGCAACATATTACTAATTGAAGTCTGCTCATGAATTGCAGTCTTGCTTTTATTAGTAGCTCCTATTTCTTGGGCATATATGTATCACAGGGCTCACAAGTATAA
Organism: Bucco capensis; assembly: GCA_013396975.1. NCBI lineage: Eukaryota > Metazoa > Chordata > Aves > Piciformes > Bucconidae > Bucco > Bucco capensis. The sequence continues at coordinate 1,254,423 of VWZO01011706.1, read as the reverse complement.
ATGCCAATGTGAAAGCACCTGATTTGGTGAGGTATTATTTCCTGTATGCCTGCATATACCTTGGAAAATGTGGATGATACACACACTGGGAGAGATTTTCTTTGTGCAGCTGGCACATTGCACATGGCCTTGCTAAGTAATTTCTAAAGCCCAGTTAAGAGGTTTCATGCATGAGTATATGGCAGTGTGTTCCCAGCTATAGCCATGCACAACAGTGCATACAGAAAGTCTGCTGGCTAGCTGCCATTTAGAACATTATTTAACCTTATTCTAAGGGAAAAGGATTTAGGGAAGTTACACTCAAAAATGATGCAAAGATCTCTCTCACTTACTTTTATGCCCTGCCAGTGCAGCAACTGGTAGTAATCTATGTCTTCCAAAATGTAGCAGTGTTTAGAAGTAGTTACCTCATTGTTAATCCTTACTGATTCATCTGTATCTTTGTCTGATCGCTTAATACTAATACAAGCAAACATGCTTAAAGAAAAGAGCCTGATTTCTGGCTGCCTTGTCTGGCCTGGATCAGAAAGGAAAGCTCACAAAGCATTTGTGCAAAAAAGAGCCTCTGCCGGTCTCCGGAGCTTCAAAGCCCTGTATACATTGGTCATGAATAAGGTCTCTGCATGCTGCTGCATTAGGTGAGATGGTCTTTTTTTTGCTGGCTTGCTGTTGAGGAAACCTGTATTTGAGACATCCAGTTTCACCCTCTGGCAACAGTTAACATTTGTTTTAGCTCTTGTCAGTGTTCAGCATATGTGAGTTGGCTCTTCTTGCACTCCCTCACACTCATGAGAATGTATTTACCGATGGGAACTCTTTTTCTCTTTATTTTGTTCTCGCTCAGGAGCCCCAAACTACAGTAATCCACAACCCTGATGGAAATAAGGTATTCAGAAAGAATCAACTCCCTCTTGCTTTTCCACACCACACGTTTCATCCACTAGTCCACAGCAAAATAGGGCCATTCCAGGAATTTATCCAGGAGAATCTCATTCCTGCATTTGTTACGCCTGTTGCCTCTTGAGCCTGTTTTCATCTGTGTTCATCTTCTATGTGCGTCCTGGTGATTGTTGAGCTTCTGAAGCTCCTGGGGGTGTCAGTAGCAATTGGCAGAGTTCCATACCCTTTGTGGCCAGGCTCGGGGAGTGCAGTGTCTCTCTTTTCAGCCAGAAATGCTGCAGTCTAATTAAAACCAAAGAATGCTGTTCTCAGAGTTTGGTGAGCTTATACTGATGAGTTTGATGTGCAGCTATCACCTTAGATAGAGATGTCATTTCAGTTTATCCCATCTGCTGTTTTCCAGCATGCTGTTTTCCATCATGTTGTGACATGTCTTTTGCACAGGACTTTGGTTTTCTTCCATAACACCTCTGAGCAGTTTCAAAAAAATTTTAACATTTCAAGTGACAAAGAGATCTTTTGATTTTTATATGTTTTCTTCATGGTCTTTTCTTTTTCTTGTGTATTGTGATGTTTGTTTGGCAGCTGATTCCTAAAATGTGTTTTGTTTTGTTTTTTTCATGCATGGACTTGAAAAGGGCCAGGAAATACCATCATTTACATTTAACACATGTTCCTAGATTTCCTGGAAAGAATTTAAGCTTCAACAAAAATGTCACTGTTTATCGTGTTGACTTAAGGGATTGACATTTCATTTATCTAGACTATACTACTTGTGGTTATTCATATGAGAAGGCTTGAATCTGAGTGAAAAAACAATGCATGCAGACATTTCTCAAGCATGAAAGTCCTGATGATGTGTATTGTGCTTGTATATCCCACTCCTTCATGTACCCTGCATCTGTCAAACACAGAGCTTTTATTTTCATGTTAGTACTTTCTCAGCTCCCCAAGTTTATAAACTCATAGGCAACAAAGCTTGTGTTTGAACACTAGTCTAATCTTTATCTGTGAAGTCCACTAAAGACCAGAAACCCCAGATAAAATATTGGCATGGCTACATCTACTTCACTTCAGTATATAATTATAGCAGTTAAGGTACTTCATGTCCCAAAAGGCCACAGAGAACAAAGAAAATGTTTAATGCGGAGAGTTACTCTTAAATTTGTCTGAAAGACTGACGTTGTAGTATGGCAACTGGAGTGGATGCTTCAGTATTAGAGGCTACATCTGTTGTGTGAGCTTGTGCATGGTGTTTACAAACTTGTATTTGGGGTGGGGGTGTGTGTTTACTTTTAAATACTTTGTCTAATATTGTAAGTGATAGAGCATGATACATGTATGTAGAATGAAACATCTAACACCAACCACTTCTGGAAGAGCATGGTGTCTTGTTCAGTTTTCTTTGTGTGTGAATTAAGTCATGTACCTTTATTTATGGATGCACATACATTTCTGTTTTTTAAGGTCTGAGTAATGCATTAACTGTTCTGAACTTTGCTTCAGCTCAGCCTTGTGAGGACACAGTAAATAAAGGGCACCATCAAATTTACCTTTTATAATTTTATTGTAAAATCCTTCTAAGAGTTAAATACCAGTCCTACCTTCTCTCTCTCAAATAAAAATAGACCAGTTAACCTATTTTGCTATTGAGCTGTGAATTTTAAATATATAGGTATTGATTCTACTTTTCAAGAAAGTATAAAGATCAAAAAATCAGATTTAAAAAAAAACTTTCTGGTATTCTGAAACTGTGTACCTGTTAGATTTGACAGTGCCCTGTTGAATTTACCTGTAATATTTCATGTTTCTGGTAATTCATGAAAGACTGAGATACAGTATCCTTGCCTTTTTAACAGTGTGGTGGCTTAAGTATGAACTGTCTGATAGATGAGTCATTCCTCTACATGACTGCTTGCTGAAGAATACTACTACAGAGATGCCTTAGTTTGTCAAAATTGTTAATATATATTTACCAATTCTTCATCTTCTTAAAAAATTTTTTGTTTTTGTTTTTTCACAAAATCAGTATAAAAATTGACAGAATCTGATCCAATATCCTTAAAATCACTGGGAGACTTTATTTTAATATACAGGACATGAATCGTACGAGCAGAAAACCAGTTGTAAATTGTAGCATGCAGAAAATCTGTGTAGTTAAAAGTTGGACTGGAATGACTTATTTTGCACACTTGGTTTAATCACTAAGCTTAAAATGGCAAGCTCTCCTACTTGGCTGAGGTAATTCATATAACATTTCAGATGGACTTTGTACAACTGGATGTTAAAAAAGTTTCCTTTACGTTCCTGTGAAGTAAAAGCTTTAGAGAGCAGGAAATGTATTTTATGTTCCTTGTTGTAGAGAATGGCAATGTTTGCCATGAGTTTCAGGTGGAAATGTCTTCATCAGTGTGTGACCATTTGTTTGTGAGTTACATCCCACCCTGCTTCAAGGCTTTGCATGATATTTGTAACTAACTGTCATTTTCAAAGGCACACAAATAAGGCTTTGCTTGTTTTGGACACTGTACTTACATTTACCTCTCAACAGGAATCAACAGAGAGTTCCAACACAACCATTGAAGATGAGGATGTGAAAGGTATGATTTTAAGTGTGAGATATTTGGAGAAGCAATAACACGAGTTAAGTGAATGGATTTCATTGGGTGAAAAATTCCTAATCAATCTCTTAAGAGAGAATACTATTCTTCCTTGTTTAAACTACTTTTATGCTTTTCTGTGTTAACTTCTGACATATTTCAGACTTAACTTTGACTTTTCATTTCCCAGAGCACCATTTGCCATGATGTTTTGAGATGAAGAATATAAAGTTACTGCTTATTAGCTAAGAAACTACTTCCAGTATTAGTAGTAATAGATTAAAAACTGTGTAAGTCAGTGCATTATAACTCTTTCTTACTTAGTTCATGTACTTCTAGCATGCATTTCTGTTTTGAGTTTGGGGGTGGGTATGTCACCATTTTAATTTTTACTTCTGTTCAGATGCCAGTGTTTTTTTTCAAGTTTCTCTTTTCTTCCAGCCATAGACTTTTTCTAATTTCTTTTATTCTTTAAAGAACTAAAATTAGTATTTTTTTATAAAGTTAGTTCTGTAACTTCACAGCTACTGGTTTTGTTTCCATTTTTTCTCCTCTAAGTGTCATACTGTGATGTTACTCATACTTACTTCAATAACATTGTGTCTTAAAAGAAAGGTTGTTGAGTTTGTGTATTTCCTGTTCACATAGAAGGTTGGTTTTCAACTCCAAAGAACCCAGTGTTTTACAAACAAGGAAAAGACAAGCCAGAGATGATAGTAAAGAGAAAATGTGGTGAATGGAAAAAAGAATTGTTAGTGAAGCATTTTAGTATGGGGTTTACTTCATGTTTGCAGTAGTATAATGCCTAAGTCACTGCTACAAATATGTGCTAGCAGAGTTGTTCCCTGACATACATACTCGAATCTGCTAAAGAGCTTCATTGGCAGCTGAAGGGCGTGGAAATGGTTTAGAATTGAGAAGAGAGTAAAACATCAAGTAGGTAGAGTTGTTCCCAAAATATCCTGTGCATAGTTTCTGGCTGGTAGAACAGGTCCTATGCATATTTGATAAAAATACCATTTTTGCCAGGGTAAGGAATTGATGGTGTGAATATGAAAGCTCAGTCTGCTGGTAGTGGCTGTCCAAGGAGTGCAGTGTTTAAAATGCAGATTTTATATTATGCTGCATATGGGATTCTTGGCCATTTACTTTATGGCACCTTAGCTCAGGTTTGCCCCGGAGAGCAGAGCAAGCCTGCTGCTGCTCTTCACTCTGCTTTTGGAAAGGCCAAGGAGCTCAGCTGGTGTACAGATGCTAAATTATAGCAGTCTACCGCGCTGCAATAATTTTCTCTACTTTTGCATAGTTGGTGTTTCCTCAGTGGAGAGAAGATTTTCTCTCCACTGCTAGTAGCAATGCAACTGTAAATGGTGACTTACACTAGTGTATGAGCTGCAATTAGCTCTAATTAAGTCACTGATGTTGGTGCTTTGTTCTCAAAGTTTCTCCTCCACTCAAAGTCTTGGATGCATTAACAGCCAGTACCCACTCACTTTAAATAACAACCTTGTGATAATGGTTTGAGTTAATGCAAAGTAATGGCTTGGAGAACAATTACAGGTGTCTGTAGCTGATGCAGAGGAAAAGAGAGTGTAATTCACCTTTATTCATAAACACTTTGTATTTCGTCCTTCAAACCATTATGTGTAGTTTAGCAACCCAACTCACTAAATTAAAGATTTAATTATAGGGCCTCTGCGTGATGATTTAACATGGTGCTATAACTGTGCAACTTCTAGAAAGTTTATCAGGAGCTTAGCACACGGAATTGTATCTCAGGAATACAATTATAAGAAAAACAACAGTGAAAATGTTTTGCCTAAATGTTTTATACGATTCTGTAGTGTCACACTTAGAAGCAGATTGGATGTCCATGAGGTACTTTATTTCCAAAACGGAAAAGAGGATCCTGGCAGTAGTCACAGGTGTGAGAGATAAGATGCTGGTTGTGTTCTCCTCTTTGCTATTGTCATGGGTTAGGGGCTGGGGTGACCCTTAATCCAGTGATAGGCACTCTTGATCACCCTCCTTCCTCTATTCTGCCCTGGGAAAGGGAATAATAAAGACCAAGAGGCCTTGTGGATTGGGAAAAAACCTAAAATAACTTTAATAATAATAAAACATATGCAAATATGTGCAAGTATATACGAAACCAATACCACCACCCCTTAGCAACTATATCACCACTGATACCATGCAGGCCCAGTGGCAGGCCATAGCCAGAGTTGGGGATGGGTGGAACTGAATTCCAGAACTCTCAGTTGGGATGAAGGGGTCCAAGGGACAGGCAGAGTCCTCAGATGCTGGCCATCGAAAAAGAAAGAGCAAGAGGAAGAAGAAGGAACTGACCCCCCTCTTTATACTGAATATGACGTATATGGAATGGAATATCCTGCGCAACCTGCTCTAGGTTAACCAGCTCTGGCAATGGGGTTGGGCTAGATGATCTCCAGAGGTTCCTTCCAACCCCTAACATTTTGTGATTCTGTGAATAGCTAGTTGGTCACTTTAGGGTCACCTGAACTGTCCCCTCCTTCCTGAGGTGCAGCTCTTGCTGTGTACCCCACTTCATGGTACATGAGATCTAGCAGTGACCTTGGTTTGCATATCAATCTGGCAGGAAACCTTAACATGTAGGCATTATCAGTGTTAGAAGCAGGCTCAGTCGGTGAAAACATGCTGCCAACCTCAGAAAGTGCAGATAATTAGGGAGCTTTAGCTGAAAAGTAAAATCACTGAACAGAATTGTTCTAATTCAAACCAGGACAACTGGAAAGTTTAGCTTGCAGAAGCAGAGGCAGAAGAGTGTCACATTGCTCTTCACCTGCCTCAGTGGAAAGGTGAGATGCTTTCTTCCCACTGAGAAGGACAGGTTGAACTGCTAACATCTGAGATGATCACAAGAACCTCATACACTGATGCAGCTCTTTTGGGTTGAAGTCCATGACCTTGCACATAGTGGTACCACTACCATCTTCAACAAACACCAGGTGCACGTTTTATTCCAGTGCATAAAGATTTTGTTTTCTGTTCATTATAAAAAAAAACACAACATGAATGTCTCCCTGTTATTGATTTCTTGCAAGCTTGCTTGTTTCTCACGTTTTAGTATTCCTTTCACATTTCCAGTCTTTCCACTGGAGGCTGCTTTTCAGATTGTTTTATTATAAATTAAACATAATAGTACCCCTAAAGTCTAATTTCTAGAATGATTCAGGAAATAGGCAGTCCCTGACAGCTATTATAAGCTCAAGCTTTATGCTTTTTCAAGGCACTTAGGAAAGATACTTTCCCCCTACACCAGACTTGACTTGTGAGTGTCGATTTTCTAGGACTGCAGTCATAAATCTATTCTCTTGCAGAAACAGCTACTGGCATCAGCTGGAGATAAGATATTGGTAGGGATGAATGGCTTTCAGAAGTAGCTGAGAGAATTCTCTCAGGTTACTAGTCTGGGTCCTTATGCATATGCTCAAGGTGAGTCTTGTCACCAAATTGGAGATCTAGAGGGGAATGTTTCCCACCTTAGGTGATGAAGGACACTAGAATTTTGCTTTTCTTCACAGCATAGAGTACAACATAGGAAGAAGTACCTTCCTGCAAAGGAAAAGGGAAATGGGAATGTCACTCTGTAACTGAAAAGTAGTGTTAGCATATGATTTACAGAATTGCAGTGTGACCCACACCTCACAGAGGATGACTCTTCTTTGCAAAGGTGTGCAGTCTGTGCACTTTATTCATCCTTTTGTTACTCCAACACTGTGTGTAGACTGCACAAACAAGAACAAGGTTCCTTCCTTTGTACAGGCTACCAGCCCACAGCCATTCAAAAAATTTAGCTCTGCTTCAAGTGGTTTTCTTATTTTTTTATTGATTGGACTCTTTAAAATTATGTGATTTGTGTGAGTTTGTGTGGGATATAATACCTGCAGCACAGTTGTGATTTTGTGTGCCCTATAGGAATGTGTGTGCATATGCATGTCTGTACAAAGTATGAGAGATGTAATGGTTCCTTAAGGAAGATAGCAATTACAAGAAGTCTTAACTCAGCTATCACAAATGTGTGTTTAGAAACAGTCTTACCTCGTATCTGTCAGGAAATGCATACAGTATTCTCATATCAGGATCTATCTATCTTCACCTTTCAAGGCAGGTATTTTAACTTGAAGACAGTGAAAACAAACTTAGTTTTCATCTGTTTATTGAAAGTCTTAGTGTCTGTAACTTTGTCTTGCTTATTGGATTTATGTCTTCTGAGGATTGGAACGTTTCTTTTACCATGAGTGGCAAACAACCATGTGCTTTAATAATCTAAGTAATAAGCTAGTTCCAGAACTTGAGTCTGAAATGACTTGAAGCTGTAGTTTAGGTTCCTTGCTAACATAAGTTTCTGACATGAGCTGTTGATCATGGCCTTATCTACATGACAGTGATCCTTCCTAAGGAGAAGGACAGGAGTGGACAGAAAGAACATACTGAAAACTGGACCGCAGGCAGTGCCACCTTCTGAGATTGCTTGTGGGATTTCTTGTCCTGCAGTAATGAGACTGGAACTCTTCAGCATCTTCTCTTTGAGATGAGTTTGATCTGTGTTTTCCAGTAATGCTGTAGAATACCATCATTAATTTTGCCAGCAGTGCACACACGCTTTTATGAAGCTGAGCTGTGAAATTTACTGTGGTCAGAAACTCTATAGATTTCTCATGAGGTTTTAGTTTGGTTTTGTTTCGTTTTCCCCTGGAAATGAATTAATGAAAGCACTAGGAAGAATGATGATTCCCAGTGGGAAAATTGCTGAGTTGTAGGACACTTACAGATAAGTTATATTCTGACTAATCTGTACTACTTAATACAGCTGTAAGGTACATGGCTTCAAAACATTAACCATTCACAAGACATGTATTTTCATATATTTTGCTTATTTATTTCAAGTTATACCTGTTGTTTTTATTTTATTTAGCAGTAGAAGGAAAGCAATTTAAACTAATCCATTTGGAACATACTTTCCTGAAGAAAAACATTAAAATTTCTAGAATATTTTTTTGAAAGCTCTTTCAAAACTCTGTATATCTAAGTACTGGATAGAGGGGTAAAACTACACTGGCATCTGAACAGAGTCATTTATGGCTATGACCTTTAAAACACCCACATGGCCTCCAGAAAGTACATTAACATTATTTATATACTCAAAGATTTTATAAGTTCTTGTTGCTCATAATTAAATTATCATTCTCTTTCGGCCTTCTCTTTTTCCTCCTTCACATCTACATGACCCTCATACAGCTCTCACAAAGGAGGGTGACATGGAGAGGTTATGTTCCACCCACCACTCCTCTTCCATTGCTTCTTCATCTCACTGGTCACCACCCTTGCCGTGCCCCAGCGGCCGCTCCTGCTGCCAGTGCCTGCTGAGGATTCTGGTCACACTCTACCTCATCATCTTTGTTTGTTCATATGTTGTGTTTCTTTCCATCAATTCAGCGGGCAAGTTCATGAAAAATGCAAACTCAGAGAGTCACTCGCTTGAGTCTGAGCATTCCCACTCCACTCCTTCCTCTGTACTATGTAAGTTGAGAGACTCATCTGTTCAGATGATCTCTTTTGTGCTCTCCTCCTCTTCCCTCCCCATCATCTGACAGTAGCACAACAAAGGTCAATACTGTGATCTGCCTGATCTAGGAATGACCTTGTCTTAGGGCTTACAAATACTAGAAATTACAAATATTACAAGTATACAGATGCTGTATATCTTTTTTTAGATATTTATTTCTTGTCCAGGTTTTATTAATTGTAAAAATATCATCAGCTCTAACAGCAGCACAAATAGGTATGAATTTCAGAAAGTTGTATCTTGCAGAGGTAGTCTTTTCAGTAGTTTTCAACTTGAAGATAGATTTCACTCTCAGCTCTGGCTTGGATCCTGGATAGCATCTCCAGATTCATGACCTGTTACATTTATGTATGTCATCAAGTTAGTCTCTTTAGAATCACCATTGCAAAACCAACCTTAAAGCTGCAGTGACAACTGTTAGTTTGTGGCATTGATTTGTGACAAATGAAAAGTTTCATGCTTTGCTGAGGAGGAAGTCTGTCATTCATGACCAGTTAATGGTAAAGGAAATCTTTATGGTGAGGAGACTACAAGCAGTTTACATGTGAGAGGAGAAAGGCATTGTGTTAGTAGTTTGGATACTGCTGTAAACAGCTAAAGCAATGAATAATTTTCACTAGAAGTGAGCAATATTTTACAAAAATCAGTAGAAGTTAATACTATTGAGACTTTTTTGGTAAACTGCATGGGAGTTACTGGGCTTGCCAGAGACCATGGTATAGGCTCAAGTGATTATGATTTTTAAATTACATCACAAGAGAATTCAAATCAGTGCTTTTCAGGAGCAAATTTGAGACTTCCAAAGAAAAAAAATACACAGTGAAGTCAGACTACAAAGTTTAGAATGGGAAATGGTTATCAGAGGCACATGCATTTCTTTATGCCAAAAGTGTCTGGGAAATGAGAAGGGCTTCAAATATTATCTGGATGAATATCTGTACCCAGCAGCTATTTATTGTGACAGCACAGTGGTAAGAAGGTGGGAGGCAAAATAGTCAACAGTGTTAGCTCTGTGTAGTGTGAAATTGAATTGATTCTCTGCTTGTTGTTAAGTAGCAGTTATTATAATTATCAGTATATATTATAATTATAAACAAGAAAAATACTCATTTCTTAACTGGTAAACTTGATGGGTTTTGATCTGCTGTCACAGACATGGAAAAAAGGTGATGTTAATGTGGCATGTTGAGAATCACAAGGTGATAATTAAAGTAAATCCTAGAGAATAAAATCATCTCCATTCCAGCCCTAGGTGCTTGATGAATTAAGGAATATATTTTTAAGGGTAACACAGTGTTCCTATGAGTAAAATTGGCAAATGCCACGTTTTTTAGAATTACTGTTTGGAGATTGTTACTATTATCTCAACATATCTTATTGCTTTTATAAAACCTATTTAAGAGGAAGGAGAGGTAGAAGTGATTATTCATTACTGGGTATTACTGGTTATTACTGATTTTTCCATTGTAAAACAATGGCAGAGTGATCAGGTAGAAGCACAGTTTAAATAAAAATGTGCACAGCAGCAAAGCTTGTTAATGTCTCATCATTTCTTGAGACAGAAGCCTGATTCCATGATTAATGTAACAAGTTGAGAAACCATAGTGCAGTATCTTGTAAGTGCAGTGACCGTGACAGAGCTTCGTTCTGAGACTGTAGGTTATTTGTCATTAAAAAATAAACATTTGCCAACATTTACCACACAGTATAAATTATAGTGTAATTATATGGTAGCTCCAAGGAAGAAAGCATCTCTAGAATTATTTTGAACTATTTTGTTATAAATAAACTATGTAGGGCATATGACAAATTGCTTAACATCACATTATGATAAAGATTTAAAAGGAGATGTGTTCATTTTGTTTGATTTTTTTATTATTTTTTTTTTGTCAGTATAGGGTAAAGTGCTGGGATAATTTTTCAGCTATTTGCCTATATATTTAATGAATTGATTTTTTTTTTTTTATCTCATTAGGCAAGTAGTAGGCTTGCAAGTTTTTGGAAAAGTGGAAGACCTAGTTTTTTTTAGCCCTAAAAAAATTCTGCAAACCATCCACCCACGTCATAATTTGGTGAGTCAGAGAGAATCATTGGAATCTGCAGGTGCTAGGAAAGGGATGTTACATGTAAGGTGACAATCAGATGTCTTACTTCATATTGAAGTTTAAGGTTAAGCAGTGGGGAGAGAATTTCCAAATATTGTTGTGAAGAGAATGGATTTGAGAAACAAGACATTTGCAGTGTTCCTCTGCTTCTGGGGTAGCAGTCCATACTTAAAGTTGAATGACATCTGGTACCTCCACAACACAGGATAAAATTTCTAGTCTCTTCCTCTTTCTTTGCAAACCTTGGTTATTTTCAGAGTATAGAAAGAGCAGCAGTGGCTGTATGGTTTTCCATCTGATTGCTATTTGTTGGAATGCTGTTCAGATTAGAAATAAAGCTAGATTCCCCAAACTGTGCCATTCAATTTTAGCAGCCCAGTGTCACCTTGCTAAGGACTATACTATTTTAAAACGATAGCATAACAAGTAGGATTTGTCTCCCAAGATTTAGGTATCCACCACAATGTATGTATGTATCTGTATTTGAGCTAGTAGTTGTCTAGACTCCCTTTAGTCAAAGCAAATAGGTCAGCTGAGTCTATTTTAGGATATGATGAATTGTGCCCTGAAAGTGCTTATTTTTCTCCATTGACTGTAAGGGAGGAGAGCTGAGGGAACTCAACGATCTCAGAGGTCTTTTCCAACCATAATGATTCTGTGATCCTGTGAACAAGCTCACTTGTCTGTACTTATACATGTCCAGAATGTTGTGAGATTAATCCATTCTGATGCATACCAAGACATGTAGTTAGGAGTATTGAGTTGAAAAGTTTCAAGGTTTTTTTTTCCTTAAAAAACTTGTGAGCAAGTAAGAAACAGAATCATTTTAAGAATCTTTGAGTTCGTGTGCTAATCTGTGAAGAGGCTACTTCATTCTGAGAGGGGTTTCATCACTGTCTCTTTCAAAGCAAACAGTAGTAAGGGGTATGCAGTATTAGGTACTTTTTGATAAATTATGTTCTTATTTTGTGTTCTTTAGATATTGGTGTTAGTGCTGTTCTTAGTTATGAAAGATTCTTGTAATGTTCAGTGGGGGATTGCACACAGGATAAATCATTTCTGGAACTCCAGCTTCTAAATTATGCTCTGCCTGTTTTTGGCTCTTGGTCACTTTCTGCCAATGATTGCGTATCAGATCACTAAATAGGAAGAAATCTAATTTTCTAATGTGTGTGTAATTAATTGTGCTTTGCTGGAAGGTAAGAGTAGCTTAGTTGCTTTCATATACAATTTCACATGGTGCTTGTAAATTTTGTGGAAAAATTGAGAAATGAGTTGGAAGGCAGATGATTTGGCAACATCTCTCTGTTCCTGACAGTTCACATTGTGAACTGCAAGGTCTTTCCACAAGTACTGGAAGAATTGACCCTAGTGCTGGAGTTGGACAGTCATTGATTTGAGCCAGTGATGCTGCCTTGATCCCCATTACTTACTTTGCTGGTCCTTAGAGCTTCCTGATGGATGCATTTTATGTTCCATGGACCAATCAGCAGTCACAGCTCTACTAGATGTTAATGTAGATGTAATACAACATCAGAGGTATGATAGAAGTGCAATGTTTTGGTTGGCCCAAACTAATTTTTTTAATGTAAATTAGCAAAAGTTTCCATTCTCATTGAGCTTGAAATCAAGTGTCAAGATCTCAAAGATTTGCAGAGAAACTTCTGTCATTCACTTTCCTTTTAACTCATACTACTGAAGGAACAGATGCCAATGAGTTAATATATTCAGGTTGTTTGCTCTTCCCTGTCAGAGTATGTGTAACACGTAAGTTAACTGTGGGCTTCTCATAGTAAAACTTCAAAAAGAAATGACTGATGTTAGTGAAAAAGGTAATACTGTCAATTGTCTCTAGCCAAGTGAAAGTAAAATTATATGTTCATGTGGTATTATGTCTCTCGCATGTGGAGACTACCGTACCTTTGTAGACATTTTGATTGCTTACATTAACAGTTACCCAATAATATGATCTCATGATTATGTAGCAGCTAATTGGAAATTTTTACCTCATTTTCCACTGTCTGATGTAATAGTCTGTAATTTCCCGGTCTCTGATTGGAATGTGTTAGGAGGTTGTTTAATCAAAACCTTTAGCTTAGTTATACGTGTATGAGATGTGGTATACAAAACTTGTGATTTCCTCGCTGCATGAAGTCTGCATATTCTGGATTTCTTTTTGCCAGTGTTTTCTAGCACTGCACCATTATTTCCTACTTGGCCATCCTACCATTTGGCTTGTGCTGACAATGTCATACAATGGCATTGGTCTATGTTGTTTAAACATATGACAGTGGAACCATTGGTGATCTGCAGTCAAAACATCTCTTCATTGAAACACTGTTCTTTCTGCAATCTTTGTGGAAAATAAGGTTATTCATGCTTGAAATATTCTTACACATCATGCTATCTAATAGTCAAAAGCAACTCACAAAAAGCCTTTCTGGACCTTTATATCATTTTTTTTCTCCATTACTACTTTGGTTGCTGGTTTCTTTTTGGTGCTCTTTATCTGAATATATTAGGTTTGCACTTGCATTCTGCCAATGCTTCCAAAAATTTTGTCAAGAAGAATGTGAGCTCTCTCAGTACTTCAGTTTTAACATTCCAGTCATATTTGTGTGTGTGTGTGTGTTAATAGTCTAGTCCCCATGTAGGAATGTGCAGGAGAACCAAACATCAAACACTAAGTGTTACAAAAATTCCTGAAAGTCACCATTAGACACTTGAAAGGTGAAGGCTCATGTGTATATGAATCATTACAGCATTGCTTGTGAAACAGTCATCAGTTTCCTTAGAAGCTAAGAGTTGGGATTTCAGTTTGGTGTGGATTTGGTTTTTAAACAGCAGATACTTTAGTGAAAGAAAGATGATTAGAAACATGATAGGAAAGTGGATTGATCTTGACATGTTTTTAATTTCCTCATGAAATGCACAGGAGTACACTGCCAGAAGCCAGAACAGTGTAACGCAGCAATATATCATGTCCTTTGGTCATAGAAAAGGAAGATAAATGGTCATTGTGCCAGCTGAGGAATGACAGAATATCATTGTTACAGCTGTTGTTCTGACAGCCTTTCAGCTGTCACCTTCCACTTTGCCTTCCATTGTAAGAGTTGTATTTGTATCTCTCTCTAGCTCGTAAGCAGGAGATTATCAAGGTTACTGAGCAGTTGATTGAAGCTATCAACAATGGGGACTTTGAAGCTTACACGTAAGTTTTGTCAATTTGGAGGGAGTGAGGAGAGTTGGTGTATTTGACACTCTTATGTAAATATGCATATTTATAGATAAATCTGTGTGTTTGTATTCATATATTGTTGAAGTTCATTGCTGCTTTGCCTCAGCTTTACACAAGCATGGGTGCCAATTTCAGAGGAGCTGAACTACTCTGCCAAGGCAGGATCATAATCCTACTGCAGAATATGCAGTGATCTATCTGGGTGTATGACAGTAAAGCCATGTTGTGATTTAGAATCCAGAAAACACAGTAGAAGCTTCTCTTGGCAGAAAATTTTTATTGTATTTTATTTGTACTTCAGAGCATGAAAGAATGTGTGGAATTCAGGTTCCACTAGCCTCTACTAAGCACTGTGCAAGAAATTAGCTGAGGGAAAGTGGACTAATTTTTCTCTCATCACTGCTTCTCTTCCTACCTCAAAAAAAAAAAAAAAAGCAGAGAAAAACCCTTCTCAGTATTTCTTTTGGTCTCCTGTGTTTCTCTGGGTGAATTCTATCCTGTTGCAGCACAAAGCTCATAACTCAGGACCCTGCTTATCCTGTATAAAGACTTTCCATCACTAAGCTTTAGTTAGGTGTGTTCACATTAAACATTCATTGTACAAATGTCAGGTGGAACTTCTTGCAAATTCTTATGTAAATTTTGACAGTTAAAAAAAAAACAATAAATCTTGCTCAAATAATGCTGTGAGACATAAAGAATACCATTTGGACTGCACAGAAGCAATTTTCAGAGTCAAAAGTAAAAATTCCTAGTTGTAATACCAGTGACTTATGGGACCTAATTTGGCGGTCTGTTTTGTTTTTTTTTTAAAAAGATGATTTATATGAAACCTGGTTCACCTAAAGTACACTGCCAAATTTACTAATTTAAGTGAAACCAGAACTCTATTGCTTCTTCCCATTGAAGTCCTGTTCTTTTCCAATCTGATGGTGCAGGTAAGTAATGTGTCCAACAGGAAAAAAGGAAACATGTAAAAAGTGATCTTTCCAAAGCTGTTACATAACTACATGTGTTTATTACAGAATTTTCTCTTTTCCACAGAAAAATCTGTGATCCAGGCCTTACATCTTTTGAGCCTGAAGCTTTGGGTAACCTAGTAGAAGGGATGGACTTTCACCGGTTTTACTTTGAAAATGGTAAACGTTCCTTTTTCATCGCTGTGGATCTTCATCTGTTCCTTGTGATTGTGTTTCTCTGGTCTAGATAGCATTTTAGTTTGGGAGCTAATTGATTTGGCCAGGGGAAGGGACTATTATTTTTTTCAGAGTTCTGCTGTGTATTTTTCCTCTTTTTTTTCTGCTGTGCTCATTCACACATCGTAGAGTAACTTGGATAGTGGAGGAAGGTTTCAGATATTTGGAAAGAGAAAGTCAAGGTGTATGAAAGAAAAAAAAATACATAGATAAGTAATTCTTATACCTTTTTTCCCAGTGGGGAGAAGTGTATGATTAAATCTTGCTTAAGTAATGATGTGAGAGATAAAAAATACCCTTGGGGTTGCACAGAAGCAATTTTCAGAGTCGCAAATGAAAATTCCTACTTGTAATACCACTGACTTCTGGGGCTTTCTTTGGCAGCCTTTTTTTGGTCAAAAGAGGATATATACTCATGCTGAGTATACTTAAAATAAAGGTCACTAAATTATGTGATTACAGTGATTACAACTAACAGTCAGGACTCCCAATGAGTAGGTGATACATTAGGGAAGACATTGTAGATACTCAGTCTATACTGCTGTGAGAATCTGATCAGCTATCCTTTCTGTATTGGTGTGTATGTTTGTGTGTATATATGTATATGAAAACATCAATAGCTATAATATATATAGTATAGTCATGTTTGCTATAAGGAAGAAAAATTACTCATAGAGTGGATTTAGTAAAGTTTTGGAGGATCATGTAATGTAGGTAACTATTTCAGAGCCAATTTGACTCAAAAGGAAATAAAGTATTGTTAATTAAAATGTCATCTCATCCAGTAATTTCTGAGACATGTCTGAGCATAAGTGGCATTATTGTATTCCTAAATTCTCTTCCATCTCCAAACCAGCATTTTCTGTATTTTCCTTAAGATGTTTCCGTTCATTATTGCTGCCTTTTAGTTTTCATAGGTATCAGCACTCAATAAAACATATCACAAGAGCGAGTTAAAAGCTGGATTATTTTAAGTGAAAATATTAAGTGCCAGTGTCATTAGACATAGCAGTGAAACTGAAGTATTGGGAAAACTCAGTTGGGAAGCTCAAGATGGTGAACCTCGCTTTATTTAATCCATGTATGTACAGGGATTAAATAATATGAGCTATTAGACATTTGATTTTGTTTCCTTATAGGAAAAAGGAAAACATACTTTATGCTGTGACTGTGCTTATTTCAAGTTATCAGTCATGATTATCACTAAACATTATTTCTTTGTATCTGCTAAGCTTGAGATTTTTGTTTTGCAAAATGGGGTGAGATGAGTAATTTTGGCTTACAAAGAGAAAATGTAATTTATCCTGTGTGTGTGTGTTTGTTTCCTAGCTTTATCCAAAAGTAATAAGCCAATCCACACCATTATCCTCAATCCTCACGTCCACCTTGTGGGTGACGATGCTGCTTGCATTGCATATATCCGGCTCACGCAGTACATGGATGGAAGTGGGATGCCAAAGACTATGCAGTCAGAGGAGACACGAGTCTGGCACCGTCGGGATGGCAAATGGCAGAATGTTCATTTTCACCGTTCAGGGTCACCCACAGTACCTATCAAGTAAGAAACAATTGAGACCACGAGCTTAAACTATGTAGGTCAGACCAGATAGTCTAATAGCTGCTTTGGACCTTAAAAACTATGAAATCATCCTCTTGATAGTGTAATTTCTTGTGTTCATTTATGCAGTGTGTATTATATTTAGTAGTGTGCCTATAGTATTGGTGCAAATATTTTAAAAGTAATGCTTTTTTTGATATTGTTTTCAACTGTGATGCCCATTGATCAAAATCAGTCCCTGAACTGACAGCTTGAAGAGCAGAAAAATGTTTTAATATAGAGAAGGCTTGATACAAGTCACACACAGCAGGATTGGAAAACCTGGAATAGAATTTCAGGAAAATCTGAAAAAATAAAAAGCAGTAGGATACATGGAGCTGTTAGAGCTGACTAGAAACTTTCAAGGAAAAAGTATCACTGCTCTGAGAAGCTGAAGTTTGAGTAGTATTTCTTGTGATTTCCAGCTACTTCTACTTACTCAGGCCTAGTTGTGTTCACTACAAGTTGGTTTTGAGCCAGTTTACATATTTACATTGTAAATTAAGTCGTACAAGTAGCTATCACATTCTTATCTCTTTTCCCACATTCTTTGCTTAACTACTAAATAATCACTGTTGGATAGTTATGACATCTGTGTGAGTAAGCTTTAGATCTCTCCTGTCACCATTTTTCTCGTGTTCATTTGAGCCTGTGCACATGCCCTCTCATACCCTCAGAGTTATGCCATGGCTCAACATGCACAAACCTGAATTCCCAGAGCTAAATTTTCAGCAGTGTGAATTACAACACACTCGTAGCTGCAGTAACAAGATAAAGAGTCACAACTTCTTCAAAAGGCTCTGCTCAAGCCCTTAGCTTTTCTTCTGCTTGCAGCCTTTGCTAATGCTGTGGTGTCTTTCATAGCCCAGCCTCACTGACTTCTGGCATAGATTAGGCTGCTTCCAAGTTAGGCAGCACTGGTTTGGTAAGGTGCAGGCACTCTGTAGAAGATATAATTACATGTGTGTGAGGGATCTTAACATGGATAGTGGCTGAATGTTCTGGTGTGGATGATAAGAACTTAGATTTCATCCTTTGAAGTTCATCATGTCCCATATTTTACTTCTTACAACACTGTCCTCCTGTATAGAGTAATAACTTGATACAGGAAAGAACGTGATAGAGTGAAGTGTTAAACTTCAGTGGGGATGATTGTTTAATTATTTTTTTTATTATTTATGAAAAAAGTAATTCAATTAACCTAGTGATAACTACTGTATTTTATTTAAAAATGTGAACTGTGAAACCAATGGGAGCAGGAACCACGTTGTCCTTTGTATTTCACATTCCAGCTGCACTGGCAGTGTTCAAATGGTGATATTGAAAGAGTAGTTACATTTTCCTGAAATGCAGTGTTACATAGATTTTTGATGTTTTCGTAAAGTTCTTCTGAAACACTGTGTACAGTTGTAGTCAGGGCTTTATTTAACTTCACAGTGTCTTTCTTTTCCCTGTTGAGAATGCCACATCTGCTATCTTCTGGCATGATTTTTGCACTCTTATCATCTACGTCAACAGACTACCTAAGACCACCACATACTTATCCTTAACTGTCATTTCCAACCAATGAGTATTAGAAACTTTTGCTGAGCGTACAGCTTTGTTGTTCTTCTTATTATATGTAGCACTCCTGGATTAGTCAGCCCTCAAGGTTGACTAATTTTGTTCTTCGTGTACAATAGTCTTTTTTTCCTTGGTATTCATAGTGCCTTTCACCTAAGTGTAAGTATAATATATGAGATCAGTCCTACTGCTTGTGCTCAGGTCATTGGCAAAGACTAGCAAGCCTCCTCTAGACTGACAGTTCCCCTTTCAAACCAGGCATTGTCATTTTTCTTTTAGTTATTTTACATATTCTTTCTTTAACCCCGTCTTCTCAAGTTTAACAGGTAGATCCTATGTAGTGCTAGATCTTGCCTCCTGTAACCCATCCCTACCATCATTTAGACTCCTTGAACTTCACCCTTACTTTTCGCAGTCAGAGCAGCAGTGTACCAATAGAAAGCTACAGAAGAAATTTGATATTGTTCTAGATTATCCTTTTCTTTTTCTCATATTTGAAACTTACACCTATTTATTTAGTTAGGACCAATACAGAGTAGGTAATAATGGCACTTCCATAATAAAAAAGTGTCTTACACATCATGTCTGAAGAAAAATTTCAAATCTAATAAACTTGCAAAAGCAGTTATAGCTGTAATCTGTTTTTGCAAATGTAGTATCCTAGATGATGTTAAATCAGCAGGAAGACTTTAAGAGGTTGTTCTTTATTTGTACAGTGCCTAGTACAGCAGGATCCCACTCATGACTTCGGCCCCTAGATGCTACGGTAATACAAATGTTATTATAAGCTGAGTTAGTTAACTACCTGCTTACACGTTCCTTTTCCTTTGTTTTCTTTTTGTTTATGGCTCTCGCATGTCTTGCATGTAAATGACATCTGATTTTTCTTTTTTACCTTGGTTCATTTTTTGTATGAGAATCTTAGTCTGTGGCAATGCCTGTAATTTAAACTTGGAGATTCAAGTCTGAATTCTACCCTCTCTCCTTTAAGAAATCAATTAAGGCACCTTGGCTTCCTGCCTCAGTTTCCTTTCTTACTTTAACAGCCTCTCTGGCATGTTGTAAAGATGGAAAATGACTGTAAAGTGGTTTGAAAAATAAAAGAATGCTTTGTGTGAGCATTTGGGGGTTTTCTTTTCCCTTGGTTTTCTTCACAGTATTGTGTTAAATGGTCTTGAGAAGATTCCTTTTTTTTTTAGTAGTACTGGCTAACACTTGAGCATGTATTGTTATCTGGTGGCAATGTTACTTCAGTAATAGCAATCTGTTTTTTTTTCTCCTTCCTCCTAGCTAAAAATATCAGCGGTGCCGCTCTTGCATTATCTGTACCAACGCACCTGGTTGATTACCATCTTGGCCATCTCGTTCTCTTCATGCATGTTTCTGAGTGCATGAAGTTGTGAAGGTTCTTCATGTAACACATTTGTGATGCACCATATTGCTGTATATTCCATCAGTACGCTGTTAACATTTCAATGAAGGTGATGCTCCATGCAAATAGAGAATAAAAAGGCATAAAAGACAAAAAAAAAAATTTGATAGACAGCAGATACAGAATACATTTGTCACTTTCTCCATTTATGCCAAGTTTTGACAGATAACTTTAAAAACTATGCTGTTTATTAAAAAAAAAAGAAAAAAGAAAAAAAGTACATTTTACCCTCTTTTGTTTTTTTAAGAACTGTTTTTTGCCTCCATTTCCCCTGATTTTGCTTTGGTTTTGGTAGGAATGGTTAGGATTTCTGCTGGCAGCTCTGTTGCTGTAAAGCAGATTTGTATTACAGCGTGTAAATGGACGAAATCACTGATAAATGTGGAAGTGATAATATCTTGGCTTTGTACCAGCTGAAGCCTTCTT
Source organism: Bucco capensis (assembly GCA_013396975.1). NCBI lineage: Eukaryota > Metazoa > Chordata > Aves > Piciformes > Bucconidae > Bucco > Bucco capensis. The sequence goes on along the minus strand of VWZO01011706.1, from coordinate 1,233,755 downwards.
AGTTTATTAGTCTATGTAAAAAGGACAAATCTCATCATTTGCTGGCTTGGTCACTTTAGAATTAACCATTAATGTTCTGGTAAGCCAGCAAGTCTTTTTTGTTTTGAGTCTTTACCTTTGCTTTGTTACTGTGCTAATTGAAAATTTCTATTGGATGATTAACCAAAATGAAAATTTGTAAGGAACCAAGTGATGACTGAGGGGCAGTTTTTGAGGATTGAAACAGAAGAATAGGGAAAGATACATTTTTTAATCGCTTTTGGGGTGTACTGTAAATTTTTTAAGGAGGCTTTAAAAATCACAAAATCTCAGTTAAGCTGTAGACCAGTTGTGTGGTTAATATACTCAAGAAATATTAGGCCTTAAAAACTTAGCATGAAGAGTTTACTTACTTTACACTGCTGCTGTTGCTTCTCTGGAAATGTATTGTGAATACACCAGGTTTCTAACGAGAGTGTAACACTTTTCCACAGATCTTTTTCTCCTTGCTCTTCTCCCTCAACGTGCTGTTGGTTTCTCAAATCCCTCATGCAGCGTATGGTATCAGGGACAACAAAGAGTGTGGGCAGCATTACCAAGCTGCTTTGGCCCCGAGCCGTTGCTGCCAACACCTGTACACTGCACGGCGAATGCTCTCCATGTCAGTTCCGAACACAAACGTTGTAACAGGGACTATTTTGGCTTCCCTTACATTGCTGTGAGAATACATCCTTGCAAGCATTTAGGTTTGTTCCCTTCCATTTTTAGTAGAAAAGTACAGGGATTGGTTCTTTTTTTTTTTCATTTGTTAATTGTTCTGTTCCTAGCAGGGCTAACTGTTTTCTGCAGCGCTGTATAGTGCATGGTATCTCAATCAATGTCCTTTTTAGCAGTGAAAAACTTACAACTCGGCAGCCTGAGGTTTTTAAAATGGGAAAGCTTCCTGAATTTGTATCATTTCACCTTTCTGTGCTGATTACTAATCAAAAGCAGTTCTTAAACATTTTGATGTTGTTACTAGTGGATGTATGGTAGATGGATTTAAGCTTCTCTGATAATTACTACATGATTTTAAACAATATATATTTAAAATAAGCATCTACAATAAATGTGTTGAGCCATATTAACCAGCCAATGGGATCTGTGAAAAAGTAAGGGCCTCATTTTTTTCTCATGATTTCTTTACTTTTTTTTTGTGAAGCGGCTATAAGTGGCATAACTGTATTTAAAATTAACAAATTAGGTGTAGGGTGGTTTTTTTTTTTTATACTTCTGACATAGCATGTGGTGTTGATGTATTACTGTAGATCAAGTTTGTCTTCCACACCAAGATGTGAGGAAATTGTGATTTGTTCTCTCCACCACAACTGAATTACACACTTCTGTCATTTTGGAACACTGCAGTTTACCATGGGACACAGTGTACATATTTCTTGCCATAATGGTAAATGATTGATATATTTAAGGAATAATAAATTTGTGATTTCTGCTGACATCGTGCTTGTGTTTTAATTTCCCAATTAATTGTGACTTTTACATTGCTAAATGTGTAGTGTCTGTCTGAATTAAAAAGCCAGAGATGAATTTGTGGTTTGAAAATCTGAGTGTTTGCTTTAATGATTTGTCTTTAGGTTAGTTCTTAACTGCCTTTCCTCAGGACCCAGCTGTACACTGTTCATGCTGTGCTTTGTTTACAGATTTTGCACATACCTTGTATTTATAGGTCCAGGTTTAGAAATGTTTTAGGTAGTTTGCACGTTTCTGTAGCTGCTTTAACTGTGTTTCATATGGTCAGCCTGTAACACAAGATGCTGTAGAGCAGTTACTGTATATTCAGTGTTGCAGACCATAAAATACATTTAAGTCCATAAATAATTAGTATTTAAAATAATGTGCCAGTTGAAAACTTTCATACATGTCTGTAGCAATTTCAAGGCTTTCTTACCCTGTGCTGAGCCAAAACTGAGAACAATCCTTTATACCAGCAGAAAAGAAGCACCAAGGGGGTGGAGGAGAGGAAGCAACTTCCAGATTTCCAGGGTCATGAAATGCAGAGCTGGATCATCTCTGCCAGAGACAGCATAGTCGAGAGCCAGGCGTGTAGCAGTGGTGTTGGTGTGACAGTGATCCAGGAGCCTGTCGAAGCAGCAAGAGCATATTCCTGGGTTTGTGAAAACTTCAGTGCTTCCTTTTGGGTGGCATTTGGCTATCTATTTGTAAAAAAATAAAGGAAAAATAGTCAAGAGAGAGCTCAGAGGTTTGGAATGTTTCAGTAAACCCTAGAGGAAGCAAAAGTGGTTTAGTCTGGTGGGAGGTTTTCTATTCTGTCATATCACTTATACCTACTTTGTTTGCTTATTTTTTCCACTAAATGCTATTCCAGAAATCAGTTTTAACTGTACTCTGCAGTAAGCTGTTTGACAGCAGTGGAATTGCTACTGATTTCAGATAGGTAGAGAAGATGAGATATTCGTGTATAAAGCATAATGATGAGGAGAGGGATGGCAGGAATACATATGCTAAATACCAGGTTGAAGATTTGGGAGAGGGGCAGGTTTTTGAGGGGTTTTGGTTTTTTGGATTGTTTTTATTGTTGTGGATGTCCTTTCATAACACAGATGATCTAATATGCTGCCTCCTGGTGGCTTTTTGTAACTATGGGGGTTTTGTTTTATTCTGAGCGGAGAGGAACCCAATGTTTTCATGCATTCACTTAATGTTAGTAGAGAGCACAGAATATTTCAGAAGCTGAAAATGCACACTTGCTGGGTCTTGAATATATGCTATACACATACCTGGAGGAATCAGATTGATTCCATTTTCTGTGTCTCCCAGAAGACAGTTAAGAAAACAAACATCCATCTCCCAGAGTTGTATATTAAATCTAGAGTTCATTGTGTCAAATATTAACTTTACTGCTTCTTCAGTGTGCTATTAATCCTTTGTAATGTGCTTGCAGAAAACAGAATTACTGTTGTTTTTCTCAAGGCTTCCTTTTAAATTTGAACAGTTATGCTTAATACATAACTCATCTTTAGAAAAGACCATTAGTAAAAAAGTAACTGGATTAGATAGAGATTTGAGCTAGATTGCTTTGGGAAATTCAGCTTCTTTCTTCCTAACAAAATGTTGGTAAAATACAGACAGCTTTGGGTGAGTGAGTTACAAGTTCAGTGCTGCAAGGTCCAGCTGGTAAATATTGAGTTCCTGCACAGAGAGCTCCTGTAGCAGAGGCCTGACATGCCTGTATAGGAGTATAAGGAGGGTTTGATCCCCATGAAAGGGAAGACTTGCCTGTCCTGAGGACTATGCTTTAGTGACAGGAATCCTACACAGTGCAGACTAGAAGCCTTTCCTCTCTTCTCCCTCTTTTGCGCAGATATCCGTGGCAGAGCAGACCAAGTTACAGGAAGTGCTTCTGAGACAACATGCATGTCAAATGAGGAGAGTGCAGCAGTTCTGCGTGCTCATACACTGCACAACAGCAGCACAAGGCTGCTTGTTTCCAGCACTTTCTTGTCCAGACTCTGAGCCTAGGTGAAAAGCACTGCAGACAGTAAGTTTGGGCAAGAAGAGAACAATCACAGAGTATGAGGGGAGGAGAATCAGTGCAAAAAAGACAAGCTAATAGAAAACAGGGTTTACAAGGTGAAGAGATAGCAGTATTTCTGTATTTACAGAAATATCACATTCTTTCTTTAAAGATGTTGCCAGAACCCAGCTATGGGACTGGACCAACTTATGAACTAACTGGAAATTTGGCTCGTGTAATATTTTTCATCATAATGACCTCTTAATTTGTTAACAAAGTTAGATAGTTGAATGTGGCAAGTGATTGGGGCAAGTTGCTTCCCTTAAAATAGCAAGGGCTGAGTCTGTGTAGCTGCAGAATATCCTCTGAAAAGTTGCATTATATTGCAGTGTAGAATTTATCAGGGATCTGACACACCTCATGTTAGCTAATGATGCACTTCTGCTCTTTCCTGAACTCACCAAACAGGGAAAAGATGCTGTTTCATGTCAGGGCAGAAGAAACATCAGTATGTGTCACCAAGTTCCCTGCTCACTATACAGGAGGAGAAGGGAATGAAGTTTATTGATAGACAGCTCACTGCTTTGAGAGGGAGTTCATGGCAAACAAAACAACCCTGAGCTGGGAAGGAAGAGACAACTCTGCTCTTTCACCACTCCTTTTCCTACACTTCTCAGGCATTCAGGATGGCTCTCTGAAGACAGATGCTCAGGACCAAGGAGGTGACAGTCACAGAGCACTAAGTAACACATGTAGCAAGCAACTGGCCTGATAGTGGAGGTAAGAGCCCGTGTTTGTGTGCCTGACAGCTCATTTTAGAAGCAGAGTTATTGCTCAACATTGGTACCTAAACAGAAATCAGGCCCTTAGTAAGGATGAAGAAGAGTACTCTCAAGCAGACACTTCTGTCATGTTCCAGCAAGACATGAACTTAAACACCAAATAAAACTGTTGCCATGTCTTATGCCCTGGAGAGAGGGTAGGTACCAGAGCAAGAAGCAAGAGTTCAGCTCCAGGACTGATGACAGGTGAGAGTGCTTACAGTTTCCATGAAGAAAAAGTAAGTATATTAACACATTCATGAAGCAAGATGTTTATGGTCTGTTGAGTTCTTGCCTCCCTTTCACAAGTCATTTGGGGGGAATTCTCCTAGTACAAAGCAACTTCAAGGATCAGAAGTCAGTCTTGTGTAGACATGGTTATGTTTCCTGAAGTATTGGTGGTAGTGCCTCCTGCCCCATTTTCAGCATGTGTTCACACTGGTGTCTATGTGTGCTTCCCATGGTGACTTTATGAATCTGGTAGCCACTACTTCAAACACCCAGTACCACAGGATTCCCAAAGAAATGCCAGCATCCCTTGCTAGGTGATGGCTCCACTGAGAGTTTTATGGAGTACAAGCACAAGGTTAGGAGCCCCACAGGCTGGTGGAGGAAGCAGCTGATGATCTGTGTGACTGCTGCTTGACAGAGTATGTTACAGGCAAGGAGCATCACTCTGCTGCATGTCACACAAACTCTGCATTGTGCCTGGAGTGAAATGGCACAATTAATTCTGCTCAACTAACAGAAGTCAAAAAATCACCAGCACTTTTTTCATCACTCGCTTAACTCACTCATTCAGTGCCATTGGGTCACAGCACTTAGAGGAAAGCAAAACTATTTCATAAGGGCAGCCAAACTGTGTTCTGAGTGGAAAGGGTGATAGCCTGGTCCTTCAGGAGGGCTCGTTACATTCAGCATAGTAAATGTTTTTCTCCAGAGATGTTATCTAAAACCAAGGAAAATAGGAACAATAGGAAGTATTACTGGCTGTGGTGTTGTCCTGCTCTAGTGTTTTAAAAACATTAGCTAATTAATCCTTACTAAGTCACTGACAGTAGGCAAGCATTGCCTACTTAACTTTCATGGCTAAGAAATGACAACATATAATTTTCCCAAGGCCACAAAGTTGATGGATGACAGGGGTTTCTAGGTACAAGGGTAAGTTTCACTCCCTGAATGACAGTGATTACAGTCTGCATACAAAGGATTTATGGCCAGAATTACAAGAACTTGGAAAGCCTCACGCTTGCTCGCTGCATGGCATCGAGTGTGTCATGGTCTGTGGTGTTTGCTGTCATTCCAAGGCCTCACCATGGGAATCTCTCCACTTCCCAAGCCAGTGGGAAAGAAGTGGTATCCCAAGTAAGTTCCCTCTAAAAAGCAAGGTTCACATTTCTCCTGGCAACTGTAACTAAGCAGTGGCTCCCAAATCTAGGAAAACCACATCACACCATTCTGAGGGCAATACTTGAACTGAGGGCAGCAGCAATGTACTGCTGCTTTCAACAGAGCATGTGCTAATACTCTGTGAGTTTTGAAGGTCATACTAGTTAGTTAATTAGCTAAAACCAATTTCTGCATCTGTTAGCAGTTAAAGCCAGTACATCTGTAAAACATTAGCAGTGTATTTTCTTTGCACATCTTCAAAAAGGCAAATAAAGGGGAAAAAAGGAAAAAATCCTTCCCAGAAAAACCCCAAACTGAAGTTATTTTTTTGTCACTAATACTCACCTACCAAAGCAAGAAAAACCTGATCTGAAATTTAAATGCCAGATGAATCTTTCTGAGCTGGCAGTTAGACAAATGGAGGACATTTGAGACGGTGATGATTGATGGAGTAGATGTAATGACAAGTGACTTGGTTCAAATGCAGTGCTGCTGTGCACACTCCTGCACACAGTCTGAAGCAGAACAAAAGGTTGTCTGCTACATATTTTTGCAGAAGTGACTTTTTAAAAATTCTTTGGTAATTCAAATTTGAGTTTTTCAAGCTTCCCATTTCAAGGAGCCTTCTTAGTTCCCAATGAAATTAGTGCATTGATAGTTTTCAGTTAAAAAAATACTACCATTTAAAGATTCAGTGAGCTCCTACAATGAAGGATCATCCTTGTCATTGGTTCCCCCAACATGAAAAAAAATATTCCTCTGTGAAGAAGCAAGACAAAGGAAATTAGATAATTGCAGCATTGTGTATGCAGGTAAGGGTTGACAAAGGCCTAAGAGCAGTTCTATGACCAGCCCAAGATAGCTCCACTATGGGTACTAGGAGATGATACCAAATTTTATGGTTCCTACTCCAGGTCCCTGAGTGCAAAAAAATCTGTATTGCTCCCCAGGTCCTTGCTGTGAGATTCTCATTTGTCCATTGTTAGAAAGAAACAAGCTCTTTTCTGCTGGCTGAAAATGTTTGATGCAGTCCAGAGGCTAATAGAACAGCAGGAACCAGCCAAGTAACTGATGTCCTCAGTCTGTAAGAAAGTGTGATTGAAAGGAGGAGTTAGCATAGGAAATACCTGTATTCTTCATTCTTTCATTAGTATCTGCTTGCAGAGCTTGATGCTGATTTTTTTATTGCCTTTCAGGAAATTGGGCTGGATAATATAGTTTAGATATATTCTTATGATTGGTTCCTTCCATTTGCTGCACTTTCATCCTTCTTCCAGGAAGCAGAATTTATGTACATGACATGAAATAAATCTCTTGAGTTTACAACTTCCATCTCATTTAGGAAAGAATGTCTATGTGGGAGCTATGGAAAAAAACAAGGCCTGATTTATTCCTGTTGCTCCTTTAAAAAAAAATTAACAGATACAATTGAAAAGTAAACTGAACCAGGTTTGGATTTGCAATGTAAAGCTTATTAGGGTCTAAGTCCCTTTGAGATGATTCACAGTTCCAGTTGTCCAAGTAGAAGGGGCTTAGTGCACAGCTCATGTCTGCAGTCAAGTCACTGGGGCTATGCACAAATGGATTTGACCAGAACTGCTGATTTTTATAAAATGCATATGTTATGCTCTGTGGCAAGAGTCTGGTGTGATCAGTTGTCCCACCACGTGAAAATAACCTCAGAGGAGGCATTCATCAGTTCTGAAACAATTTATCAGGGTACCCAATTTTTATTGTTGTCAGCACCAACAACCCTGGTGATGATGACAAAAGAATGAGCACAACCTACATAAATGCATGTTTGTATCTATGGGAAACATTCATTTTGCTTCACTGCTGCCAGCCAGTCTGTCTCTTCTCAGGAGTCAGCTTAGGTCAGATGAGTGAGATAGATAGATTTGATGCTTTTGATTCATAACTCAGGATAACATTTGAGAAGTTTCTAGACAGGAGTACTTTTAGAGCTGAGCTGCAGCTTCTCATAAGAGTTTGGTTTGAGGGAATGAAACAGTGCTTATGGAGAGATAAAATGGAAGTGTGAGGGAGAGCAATAACATGTTCACATCTTCCATTTCCTTTTTGAACTGCAATTTTCCTCTTCTTTCTCCTTTGCAGTCAAATAATAAAGTGTGAATTTAGTGGCAGATGACAGTATAGAGAAAATACAGCTACAGTGTAGAGTCTTTAAACCTCTTCTACAACACGTGTCTTCTTTGAACTGTGCTTAACCATTTGAGGTGTCATAGATACTGATGAACAGAGGAAAGGTCCAGAATAACACAGCTGATCTATACCCATTGTAAATGAAAACAAACAAACTAAATTCCACAGCTTCTGTTTGGAAGGAGACGGTTTTCAGAAATGTATGATGAACCTTGAGGCATTTCTAGTGGAAGTATAGGACTCATTCTTCAAGTTGTTTTGAAAGGCTGGCTGGTTTTCATGCTCACTTATTCTAAAAACATGAGCTAAAAGATTTCATTGTTGCTGTTCATTTCTATTCCTAATTCAAGAACCTGTGAAAGGTCAAGAGATCATGTATCTCTACAGACAGCTATGTTCCAGCATCTCATTTCAGTGACCTTCCTCTGAACAGCTTAACAAACACCTAAGTGGTAACTGAGGACAAAACTTGGTTACTTCTGATAGAAAGAAGGAGGAGCTTTATTTTTTTGAGCCCATCCAAAACAGCCTAAGGTGATTTTGATCATTAATTTCTGGGTATAGCATGTTTCTGATGTCAGTAGCTTCTGCAAAGAGGATTTTTTTTGTGTTGCTAGGCTAATGCCTCAAGGTATGCATGTGAATATATCAGGTACTGGCAAATTGCAGCCTACAGATGAAAAATTCTTAATAATGGCTGTAGAAGTTGAAGTGGTATCAGAAATTGTAACAAATAGATAAAATATATCTGCAACTAATAGAAGGGGAGGTTAAAGCCGTGCTGAGAATGAGTGGTGTAAAAGCTTAGTACAATAAGAGACTCGGACCCTGGCACAGTCCCTAGTACAAATTTGGGGCTACATTCAGCGACTTATACTGAACAAAAATCTTTTGTGAATTTTAATTCAAGTCTGATAGGAAAATGATGCTGAAGATGCTTGCAGACTTGGGCAGAAAGCTTAAAATCTGTAAGAGATGTAGAGGTCCTATTGGGTCTGAATTCCCATATGCAGTTTTATGTGTCTCCTCCTACGTAAGTGTTTCTGCATCCCACAGGATCAGTCGTTTTCCTCTCTCTGTAACATATTTATTTGTAAGTGTTGTCCCCACACAGGACTTTCTCTTCAACACTGAAATACTATCAATCCAGGAGACTAGCCAGAGAACCTGGACACTGTTCAATATTCAAATGACTTAACATCCAGAATCTGCAACAGCTTTTCTGGTGTCTTTGAAATGTCAGGCAAGCCCAGAACTGCCACTATTCTAAAATGTGTATTTTACAAAGAGATTTTCAAAGTCAGGGTTTTTTCAGCGTGTTTGGAGTAAATGCACAAGATCTACTGCTGTATGCTATTCAGCCATGACACTTAGATAATAAAATAAGAGGGCTAGAGAAATTAAGAGCAGAAGTAAAGCCCTCTAGGCAACAATGTAATGTAATACAGAAAAGATATAACTCAATTAGAAATAGCCAGCTGGCACTAATGGCTCATTTGTTTAGACTCCTATTTCTAGGCTGTCTGGCTTTTGGTGAGATGGGAGCAAGGAAAATCATGCCTGCCTGCCAATGGCTATCATTAAAAGCACTATTAAAGAGAGCCATTGGGCTGCAGCTAAGGAGGCACTCAAAACCTTGATCATTGCAAACAGTTTCAGGAAACCATCAAGTACCTGAGAAGACAAAGCTGAGCTGCAGGAAGCTGGGTATCATCTATGGACATGCTAAACTAACAAAACTTTCTTTTTAGTAGAACACAAGACTTTGCTGTGCCTCAAAAACACAACTTGAGATTTCACCTCCATACTGTCTATATTGCAAAGTGATTGGTTTTAATTGCTTTAAACAAACAAAACCAGAAGGGTAACACAAAACCCCAAACCCCAAAAACCTGAGGTAGGACTGTTTCTTCCACAGGTTGTAGTATATGCAGCTGTGTTAAATGACAGTGTTCTGGTGCGAAATAAACAATACTGCTGAATTTGACAAGCACAAGTATCAAGCAATGAGATGTGCTGGTGGAAGGGTGAGAGCAGTGGGAAGTGGTGGGTACATGCCATCTGGCTGGGGATGAGCACTGAGACGTATGGATGTGATCTATCCATCTGGATGTTGCCATTTTGGGCAGGGAAAGACTCCTGCCTGCCTTCCCCCTCTACCCTCTGGTCCTCCTGGCTGCAGAAGCTGGTTTGACTCCTTCGTTAGGGTCAGGACTATGGATTTTGTTTCATTATCTTGCTCCACCTGCCATGATCAAGTGCAGGCCCCATTTGTATGCCAGTATTATCCCTCTTCCTAATTCTTAGCCCTCTTTTATGAAATCCTTGTACTTCACTTTTTCTGCCTCAGTCCCCTCCTGAATAAACCTGCCCTGATTACTTTTTTCCTGGATGGTCTCAGTTTTGCTAAATCCATACTCATACTTGATATTTCTGATAGTGTTATCTAGAGGGAATAGTAACAACAGCAACAACAATAATAATATTATGATATAAACATTGATGTTGATATTATCAGTAGTAGTGGTAATATTCCCTTAGAGGACATTATAGATGTGGGTACCCACAAGCATCTGATTCCTGTGAGGTCCCCAGGACTCCTCTGTGAGATCCTAATTGTCCCTTAAGTCCCTGTGAAGGGCAGGCATCCCTCATGGCACTGTCCGTGACTTCTGTCAGCTCCTCACTTGCTTATCTGCCTCATCCATGCAGAGGAGTTTTCCAGATGCTGTTTGTGGCAGGACTGAGTCAAAGGCTTAGGAATTTGCCTGAAGCTGTAACAGGGAATGCATGTGTGAAGTGATGGGGTGCCTAGTTAAGAATTACTGACTTTTTTGCTGGCATCTAGTGCAGTTCAAAAAGTAATGATTGTGGCACTTTGTAAGTCTGTCCCCAGCATGTACTCAGCTGTTTTCAGGCTTCATTAGCTGTAATATCTTCATATATATATGTGCATTTGATGGAGTTTTTGCATTATTTTCCTTTTCTAGTTCAAAGAGCGATGTAACTGCACCTTGTGTTACATTTTCATAGAATCATAAAATGGTTTGGCTTGGAAGGGATCTTTAAAGGTGGTTTAGTCCATCTCCTCTCAGGGAGCAGGGACATCTTCAACTAGATGAGGCAGCTCGGAGCCCTGGTGATTGCCTGCACCTGGAGGAGCAGGTTTGGCTAAGGCGCCAGCTGCTCCTCGTTCCCTCTGAGGGAACTGCCCGCAGCAGCCATCTTGGAGGGGAGTTGAGCTGGCCTCTTTGTTGAGAAGTTGCAAGTTTTCTTGGATCTTCTTAGAGCTATTGTTAGAAGGAAGTATTGAGTGAGCAGAGAGGACACCAGGAATTCATGATGGGAGTTGTGTTTCAGCCTTCAAATGGATGAGATTTTCCTGTGAGTGGGTGAGTACTGGCTGGAGAGGCCTTGTTGTGCAGAGTGGAGATACAGTAGCAAGGGACTGGAAAATACTGTATTTTGTGTAGGCAATGTGTGATTTTCTGTAGGTGATGTGTGATTAAGGAGTGGGTGAGAGGCTACCAGATGCAGGTGAAGGTTGTGGGTGCATTCTGAAGAGTTGTTACTCTGATCAGTGCCCTTGATAGGAAAATGGTGGACTGGTGCTGCTGCAGAGGTTACTTGTGGTGAAAACTTAGATAAAAGGCCCTTCTGGGGCAATAATCTTAAAACTTACACGATAAAGAAAGCAATCTGAAAGTAATACACCAGAAAGTGTGGTTTGGTTTGCTCTATCTCTTGTGCTGTGTGTGAGAGGCTTTCATTCTAAAAGCATCTTTTAAACATAGAAAATGGCGGACTTTGCCAGGCAAGCTTCCTCAGTGCTGGCCAACACCTTCACTTGATATCCAACTGGTGTTCATAAAGATTTTTTTAAATTATGTGCTTCATCATTTTTAAAATCTTCAAGCATATTCAATCCTACTGTGTGAGAGCAGTTTATTTAAACCTACTGGTGTATTTTCAAAGGCTTGGTGTTAGGAACCATTTGATGACAAATGTGCTACTGTTTATGTTCCTTCTTTATGAAAATGTTGTTTATAAGCATAGAGAGTCTTTCAGTATCTTCAGAATTGCCTGCACCTTAACAAAGCAAATGGCAGTTAGGTTCTGTGACTCTTATGAGGTGCTGATTGGAGTAAGCATTCACACAGTTCAAAGAGTTAGTGCCCTGTCTGCTATTGATCATTCGTATGTTACACATGCTGTTCTTTGCACTGGTTAAGCTGCATGGGGAACAAGAACATGACAATCTTTCTTCATATGTCATCAGACTTTTGAATAAACCTTGGCATACTCTTTATGGAAAATAATTTGCTAGATTAACTTCTCACAAATTTTTCATGGATGGATAAATGCTGAAGTCATTTACTTGCTGTAGTAGGATGAATTTCAGGTTGTATATGATGTGCATTAACACACTTCCCTACTAGCAACAGATACTGTGCTGTCATTGTTCCTGTGGTACTGCTGTGGAGAGATGAAAGCACAGCTAAGCTTCATCAGAAACAACAAAATCACTTCTGAATGTGTTTATCTTTCTGTAATGTACACAATTGAGATGTACTTGTTCAGGTTTCACTCTGAACTAATCGTCGCTTGCGTAAATATTCTTGAAATGCTGTTTTAGAGCACTGCTGGGTAATGGGATTGAGTGAAACTGGTGACATGAAGCCTGCTGTCCTTTTTTTCTAAGTTACTGTGAGAGGAATTTGGCCTTTGTTTTTGAAAGCAATGCAGAAATTGTCAGATTATTCAAATTTAGAATCACTGAAAGGCTTTGAATACAGAGATATTAGAGACTGTAACATCCATTTCCCAGTGTAGTTTTACTAACTACACCAAATTTGGGTGCAGTGTTGGGTTGGATTCAGTGGGTTTGGCCTAAGCTTAGATGGGGTACAGCTGTGTCTTTTACCTTTAAAACTTTCTCTGGCCTTAATCACCTGACGTGTAGAGTAGGGTGAACACATTTGACTTTTTCTTCTTTCAAATGATCTTGGTTGACCAGAAAAAATGTTTTACTGGTTATAAGTGAATTAAATTGGAGAACAGTTTTTTTGCTTTATAGATCAGGTATTTGAAATTTAAAAAGGGGGGGGCGAGATAAAAGAAAAGCCTCTAGTTGTTTTGCTCTGGTCTGTCTGGAAGCACTGCCTGTGCAGCACGTTTGTGTCCTGTGGCTGTTATTTTTAGAATCAGGTGAATGATGGGAATAGTTGCACCTGCAAGTTCCAAACTTACTTGCTTTAATACTCCTTAGTGAAATGTGTGTGCTCTGGGTGCTGACAGTGAGCCATCTGCTTCAGTGCTCACAGAAAGTAAACAGTGAAGGGATGTGAATGCTGTTTAAGGAATAACTTTAAATCTTCCCAGAGTATTCTGGTGTCCTTATGGAGACCTTGTTTTGCCTGGCTTTGTCATTGCTGTCACATGAGAACTCTGTGTGTGTATGTAAGTAGCATAAAAAAGGTTCTGTAAGTGCTAAAATTCAGAATAAGGAGTGAGGAGTAGTTTCTTGCCAATTCAGGAGTATTTAACTTCAAAAATCCGTGGGAGTTTAGTTGTTGGGGGGGGTTTCCTATAAATAGTGATGATTTGCTGCACTCTAGCGGCTATCTCATGAAAGTCTCGTCCAATGCCAGCTGCGGCTAAGTGAAAGCTGAGTGGATGGGATGTTCATTCTCTCTGGTCTCTGGAAGGTTCTACCAGCTTGTATTTTATTGGTGCCTCAGTTGCTTCAAATATATGTCTTTAAATGGTGTGTGCCATAATTACAGGGAGTAGGTTGACAAGGGTGGTCTGTTTTATCCTTGAACTCAGCAACAGCAGTATTCAGGGGCCTGGAAATGTTGTGTTAGTTTTAATGGGCTGTGTGGCTTGTGGTGGGGTTTCTTTCTGTTCAGTGATGGTTGTTGTGGGAGCATGGCCTTGATGGGTGTTTTGTTTGTTTTAATAGCAAAAGTAGACTCAGTTCTGGGTGCAACTCCGGGTCTTAATATCTGCATGCAGGCAGATTGAGTGATATTCCTAGTGTCCTTGCAATGCCTCAGATTCCAAAGTAAATCACCTCACTCCCTATTTCTGTAGAGACCCTATTAAAACAACATATGCTTGACAGCCTCCTAGTTAGTAGTAATTGCTCTCTTGCTAGTAGGAGCAGCACAGACCTAACAGGAGCAGCTGAGATTGACTGTATCCATTGCTGCTGTCACTACTGAGGAGGGTTAAATCTCAGGAGACAACCCATATCTGTGCAGGGGACTGAAAAAGGAAGGCAGAGATTGAGGACACAGCTTCTTTTCCTGGTGTTGATGCTTACCCTGACACCCTGAAAGGTGTGTTTTTAAGATGGAGGTGTTTGCTTGTTTTGTGGGGTTTTGAGTTGGTTTTGTTGGTTTTTTTTTGGTTGTCACTCCATGGGAAAAGAAGGGGGAAGAGCAGAAAAGTCAGTGACCTCTGGATAATGTAGTCAACTCAGATGTGTAAGCCTTGATACAGTCTTGCTGTGTCTGTCTCAACTGACCTGTGGTTTGATCCCATACCTGCTGTGCTCTGGATGCAAGCTCTGGTCTGGCCTGTGGGCATCCTTTGGTCTTGAACACCCTCCTGGGCCCTTTTTGTCCCTCAGTCAGCAAGGTTCAGTGACTCTGAATTTTGGCAAAGACAGAAACTGCTTAAATTGATATGTAAGTAACATGACTACTTTGACAACCATAAAGGTAGTGCACAAGCGAATAGCAAATAGTGGGGACACTGGCAGCGTGACCTGTGACATTAGCCAGAGATCCTTCTGCAGGAATAGAATTGTATGGAGAGATATGGAATAAATTTAGACTGACAACAAAACAGACTCTTCTCAATGTTTTCTGTGCATTACAAGGATGAAAGATGTGACAGAATTTCACCCTAAATTATTCTTCCTTGTCTTTCCTCTAGTTGAGAAACTCCAGTAGTGGTCATGGGAAAAGTAATTGTCTGTAACAGTCTGGGCCATATTTGAAGGGAAGTGTCACCATTTCAGGGCCAGTAAAATAACTAGATAAATGGCTAAGATGCACTCTGAAAAATCTATTAATAATCATTCAAAAGAAATTTGTTTCTGACAGTTCTAACCCAAAGTGAGCACTGAGGAATTATAATTGATAGTTCAGCTAAGGTACCCAAACAATAACTGTTCCTTTTTCTGCTGCATTGACAGTAAAAGAGAGTGAGTCATTATTGCTACATTTAACACTTGTACATTTTTATTTAGTTAAATCAGCCATTGTACACATTGCAGCTATGTATTGTTAGTGTTGTATTTTTTTTTAATTTTTAACTAATACATGCCCTCATAGATATATTCAATTAGTGTTATCACCATGGGAACAAGATGCTGATTCGTCAACTTAAAATTCACTTCTTCTCACAGTATTCAAGTTCTTTGATAACACAGCAAAAAATCAAAATAAGAGGTGAATAACCATTATGTTGTTACACAGAACATCATCTGCACCGCAAGTAACACAACAGAAATGCATTTCTTTAGAGCCCCATCCTTGAAGATCATCCTGTGCTGTCTCTGACAATAAGAAAGCCATGATGCATTGTGAAATATTTCATCATGGGTCTCATTCCATTTGGCTGCCAAAAGACTATTTTTTCCTCTTTTTTTGTTTTCCTGCTTGCCAAAAAAGCATTAGCATGGCACCTTGGGGCTGTTTTGCCAGCAGGAAGCCAGAATTCCCAAGATGTTTTCATGTTTTTGGCATCAATACCTTAATGAGGAAGTGCCCTTGTTCTGAGCACTGAGTGAGTCATTAAAAAAAACAAACAACAAACGACCCAAGAATTGTAGAATGCCAGATAAGCTTGGAAAAAGTATTACTCCTAGAGGAGAGGATTTGTTTTACTCTGGTCTTGAATATACTATTAAAAAAAAAAAATCAAATAGCTGTTTAAAAACATTTAGTTACTGTGTGTATTATATGTGCTAAAACACTACAGAGCTCCCTCCATTAAATATTAAGGTATAGAACACCCCAAATTTCAGATCTCTATGTTCCCTTGTTTGAAAATAAAAGTGCAGACATGCTATTGTGGTTTTCAGAGGGTTGGTTTAGAAATATATATTATATATATATATATAGATAACAAAATATGAACAAAAACTGGCTTTCAAGGATTGTGAGCACTTTCTCTTTAAAAAACACTTGATTGGAAGATAAAAACTGCTCGCTCAGTGCTAAGAGGGCTAAGAAGCTGACATGGTTATAGGAGGGTTTGGTTTTGACCTTCAAATGCCACATGCATGTATCGGATAAGAGGCAATCTTGATAAAACACGGTGAATTAATTATTCTCTTTGTATAGTGGGTAAGTCTTTCTCCCATAGTTATCTACAGTGCAGTGGCCAGCAGGAAGTACCACCAATAAGACAGTGTGGTTTGCTAAGCTGTGATGAAAACAGGAAACTACTGTAGTTATAATTGTTTAATACGCCCTGCCACACGTCCAGATCTAAAAGGTTTTAATACCATATGCAAATGTGCCATAGATATAGCTGCTAGCAAGTTGGTTACCTAATTGGGTTTTCTTCTTTTTTGTTTGGTTTTTTGTTTTCCTTTTTCTGGAAACCTTTAAGTGGCTGTCAGAAGGTCTTAGAAGTATTAATGGCCACAGTCAGCTGTTACTTCACGAGACCAGCTGAATTTCCAGGTTTTTAGCCTGACTCTTAGAGCCGTTAACTATTACAGATCCCTAAACTGGAAGTCTTATGGATGCAGTAGGTCTGCAGTACTTCCTCCTCAGTCAGTCTGTTTGCAGTTGATTGTGTTAACATTATCTTGTTAATCGCTGTTCAGCAGTGTCAATAGACCTTGTAATCCATGATGCTAATCGTAGTCACAGGCAGTGTGTTTTCTGCAGTCTTTTAAGCCCCAAATACTCTTGCTATATACAGTTTACACGTTGACTCCCTTTTTTATGACACATGTACATAGTCACTTGAAGAGGCCTGTAGACGAAGTTGGCTTGACAAATGCTATTTCGTGAAGCTAGTGCAGAAGCAAAGGGACAGCGAGAAGTGGCGATGCTGACAAATTCCCAGTACAGCACAAAGACGATGATTCGGTGGATAAATCATCCCAAATGGAGGATGCTATCTTTGGTCACAAATTAGCTTACAGGGTAAAAAATAACAAAACCTCAAAATCAAATACGGGGATGGGGGGGGAGAAATGAATTCACTGCATCTGCACGGGTAGAAATGGCAGTGTCTTCCAGTGATTATGTAGGTAATAATGTCTACACCTAGAGGAGATGAACGCTGCACACGGGATGGATGGTTATGTGGTGATGTTGAGGGATGGCAGCTTCTCACTTCGCCTCCTCTTTCCAGTCCTCTTTGCAGAAGTGTCTGAGAAGCTGCTGGAGGTCATGTTGGAGGTCATCCTGTGGTAGTGCTTCTGGTGTGTCTTCCAGCTCTTCTATGTGAACGTGTTTTCCATACCGATCCTTCATCACAGTCCTCTTCTGTGTGTTGACTTTACTCAGCTTTGTCCTAAAACAAAACAAATGAGAAAACTGCCTTAAAAAGCACACAGTTCATGAAGGCTTTAAAAACCACTCCTTTTCAGCTGCTGTTTTAAGGCTTTTTGATTTCAAATAACACCAGAAAAAAACGTAGCTGGTATTTTAAGCCAGCTCCTGAGGTCAGATAATTCATTATATATTCTGAATACTACACAAACCAGCAATTTAATTGGCTTGCATAATATAGACTACTAGCAATATCTTATACACTAATTAAGCATACAGTTTTAGACACCCAACAAAAACATGCTGTAACACACAGACATGCAACCTATGTTGAAATTCACACAAACCCTTCCTATTCGCTGTAGTTAACTTAAATACACAGATTTTTCCTGTGCAGTAGTAATTTAAGCTGATTAATTTCCTGAATGCTTACTTCTGACACCCAGTAAAACTAAATTTTTGGTAGTCTAGCGTCCTTAAAGCCAACTTCATCTACTATCCTGCTCTGCTAGTCAGAACCTTAAACCTCACCAAGTCCCTTCCAGGGCTAGGCAAATAAATAGAATCATAGAACAGTTACAGCTGGAAGAGACCTTAAAGATCATGAGTGCAGCCTTTGTCCTAGCCCTAGCAACCTGCTAAATGATGCCCCCCAATGCAACATCCACCTGTCTCTTAAACACCTCCAGGGATGGTGAGTCAACCACCTCCCCGGGCAGCCTGTTCCAATGGCTGACAACCCTTGCAGGAAAGAAATTCTTCCCAATATCTAATGTTTCTAATGTTCTACTATATTCTAATATTATAATAATTCTAATATATCCTAATATTTCTAATATTAGAAATTCTTCCTAATATCTAACCTGAACCTCCCCTGGCACAATTTACATCCATTTCCCCTCATCAAATACAGTTACAAACGTAACTGTCATAGGTCAACTGGGTGTCTCTTGCTTAGTCACACCCAGAAGCCCAATTTCTGGTCCATGTGTTCGAGAGAGGACCACAGGAAGCTAAGCATGCTTGGGAATTCCTGCATGCCTCACCAAGAATAGCTTGATTTTTACCAGACAGCTGATACTTCTTAATTTGACCTGAATAACCAAAAGGTCCCTCTGTTGGGTGGAGTGCTTTGACAAGAATGAGCACCCTTCATCCAAAAGCAGATGCAGAAGCTCTTGTGACTGTCGGTGCACCTTTGTGACACCACTCTGCTGACTCTGAAACTATGTGTTTTACAGCTTGTTGCAATTACAGACACTGTTAGGTGTGGATATTTTTTCAGGTGCTGATACTGGCTTTACCAGCTCGAAGGCCACTGTCAGTTCAAATGGTCTGGAAGAAAAGGTGTGTAAAAGACACCTAGCCTGTAGTAGCCTTAGCTCCACTTGTGTGTTGTAGGAATGAATGTGCTTGCTGTGCTACAGTAGCTCCCCCCCAAATACTTTCCATCTGCCCTGCCTCATTCTTTCTACGGCTCAACTGTCACATGCATATAGCTATGTATATCTATCTCCATCTATATATATATCTATCATCTATTTTGATCATATTCAAATTATCAAATTATTATAGAGTCAGCTGGCATGATAACATATTTTTGAGTAACCTTGATTAATGTTGTTAATAGTAAATGACACTGTAATTCTTCTGTGGCCTCCTATGCTATTGGATTAGCAGCAATACCCACTTGGTCTGGGTCTAGCCAACATACAGTTAACTTTTCTTCACAACAGCCTCTGGGGTGCACTGCTTTCTGCTTGGGGCCAAAACAGTGTTGATAACAGAGCAGTGCTTTGGCTACTGCAGAGCAGTGCTTAGACAGCATCAATACTTTTATTTTATTTTAGCCTCTGGCCTCACCAGTGAGTAGGCTGGGGGGGTGGACAAGAGCTTGGGAGGGCACACAGCCAGCCCAAACTTGCCAAAAGGATGTTCTGTACTGTAGAGAACCATACTCAGTGATAAAAATGGGAGAGTAGAGGAAGAACATGGGGGGAGGGGGGGCTTGGGGATTAGGCCTTCCAAAGTGACCATTGTTCAGCAACTAACTAGCTGGGCATCAGCCTGCTTGTGGGAGGTGGCGAGTGATTGCCTTTGCATCACTTGTTTGGTTGGTCTTCCCTCTTTCTTTCACTTATTAAACTCTATTCAGCACATGATTTTTTTCTCATTTTTGCAGTTCCTATCCCTCTCTCCTGTTCCAAGGTGAGGCAGGAGGGTTAGGGATTGGCTGTGTGGTGCTTAACTGCTGGCAAGGGTGAACCCACCACAGCCTTGTTCATCAAGTATTTTCCTCCTTGTCACAGAATGTTAGTAGTAATCTTAAGTACTCTTGCAAAAAAAGCTTTAGGTGCTGGCAGCAGTTTTCACCTCAGGCACTCATTAAATCCACTCATTTATTAGGAGTCTGTTAATCCTTTTATAGTAACAGCTGATTGACATGCCAAGCCAAACCTTTTAATAATTGATCCATCCTCTTTCATGATTTCTTTCTCTACTAAAGTGGGGAGTTGGACTTTCATTGTGTTCCCTGTATAGCTTAAAGCCTTGAATTAAAACATAAATTTCAAATTAAAACAAGAACCAAAAACCTAGGATAAAAGAGAATTGCTCTTTGTACCTTAATGCTGTATATTAATGCTGAGAAAATAATGAATAGACAAATAAGAAGCATCTGCCTGCCATTTGTGTCCTTTCAAATATTCCTCAAATGTACATATCAGTTACAGTTTCTTGTACAGGATAGTTTCATTTTACTGATAATTATACTAAAGCATATCTTGGTACTTTTTTCCAACTTTGAAGTAGCCCAACTCAAGGCTCTGCAGCTTTTTTATTTTCCTTTGGCTGGATTTGGGTTTGTCTGTGGTACCTTGTGCAGGCTTCTAGATTTTGTAAACTAGAAGCTGCAAGCTGGGAAAAAAGTGGTATGTCCCAGGCCAGTTCTTTGAACCTCTACATAACACTTTTTGCTGCTTGATTTGTTATTTTCAGGATCTCTCCTTGTTTAACACACTATTAAAAGGGACAACAAAAGGGATTAGGAGTGAAGTCCTCTGAGTTCCTTAAAGAAAATGGTATATTAATTCACAGAATCATTAAGCTTGGAAGAGACCTCTAAGATCATCAAGTCAAACTGTCAACCTATCACCACCATGCCACTAAACCATGTCCCTAAAATACCACTTTTCTCTTACTGAAATGTCTACTGAAATTACTGGAAAAGTGTTCTGACGCTTGTTTTAATATTGATAAGGTATTTTTACCTCTTCAAAGTCCTCTTTGGCTGATGGAAGATCAGTAGCTAAGTTGGCATCCCCCAGGTGTTTCTCTGTTCTCTCTCCTTGCACTACAGTGGTCTTTATGACTTTGCTGACCTTCCGGCCTTCCACAGGTTCTGTCTGGAATTTGGAGGCACTAGGCAGAACAGCAGGTTCAGACAGGGTCACCTGTATGGTTAGAAAGCAGAAGTATACTGGTTATAAATTATATAATAGATTCTAACAAAACTTTTAGTTGCTCTGTCATTCCTTTTAATCTTTGCTATAGAGATCAGGAATATAAGAAGTGTTTCTTTTTTATGTCTATGCATCAAAATAGCAAGTGTACATTTTCTTACCTGCTTTACAGGTCCAGAATGAGACACTGTAAGGATATATGTCAGTTCAGGCAGCAGGAACAGCCCTGGATAACATATTCTGCTGAGCAGCTTCATGCTGGCAGGCTGAAAGCTGCTCCTGGAAGTGGGGCTAGCTTGAAGGCAGCAGGGATTTTGCTGCCCTCCACCACACCACAGGCTGCCATCCTGGCTTACCAACCAAGGCCATGGGAGTTACACCAACCAACAAGTGGACCTCTTGCTATGTTCATGCAGGTAGTGCAAATTAGTGGTATCAATCTGTATCTTAATCTGAGAGATCAGTCACACTTGTAAACCCAAGGAACTCTCAGAGGAGCAAGAGGCCAGAATATTAGAATACCATGGGAAAGTGACAAACTCAATTTTGTTTGGCAAAACATTAATTTAATGTACGTGAGTTCCATATGATAGAGCAGCTCTGGTATGGTCAGCTAACTATAAAAAATTACCTTTTCTTGTTACCTTACTCCTAAAGAATTAATTCTGATGATTAATTCTGGCAAGAAAGAACAGCAATCATTCTGAGCATTCCTAATTTCTTGTTAAATGTTGTTTTCAATTACAGTACTGCTGAAAGCAACCCCTATTAACAGCTTCCGGCCTTCTATCACAACTTTAACTGTGCTGATACAAATGTCTGCAGGGTTACACAGTGAACTAAGGCAGGAAAAGATAAACTGAAAAGCACTTACCTTTTCAGGTTGTTTTTTCTTTTTAATTACCTGGCTCTACAAACAGTTTGCATGAAATTAATACTATTTTTTTTTTAGTCTCTTCAAAGAACATCCCATTAAGTTAAACCTAATATGACTGTATAGTTTTAGAAGGGCTTAGTTATAGAAAGCTCAAGAACATCAGATCATTTCATTACTTCCATTCACTAATTTTCTTAGAGGTATAGTATATAAAGTGTGTATAATGTACAGATTTGCCATTTATCTATATGCCATCATAGTAAAAAGCTGCTTTCTTTATGAATTTGGTAGTCCTTGTAAACCACAGAATCTGTACCCTGACTTATTTTCAGAGAAAACTGCTCTCCTTCCTTGCCCACCTTTCCACCCCTCACCTTTTCCCTGTCTTTATTCCAAGGCCCTTCTATCTGCAAGAAAGTGTAAGACACAGTGACTAAGTACACTGTTGGTGTACTGCTGCTTTGTACCATTACAAGAGAAGTAGCTCTGACCTCTGACTGTTCACTGTCGCTCTTCAGCACAACCCGTTTTACAACTTTGGAATAGCCATCTCCTTCTTCGACAGTGACAGGGTTTTGTGGTGCTCCTTGCATTAGGACTTCCTCTTTTTCTGTGCCATCTGGAGACACATATCTCCGGATGATCTTTCTAGTAACCTGAAGGAATGAAGTAGAGCTTTGTCCCAAAAGAATTAACAATGACATATTCCTTCTTATTCTCTATATAGTATATTCTACTCAAAGGGCATTTTTTTTCCTACACAGAAATGATGGTTTGGTGTTTTAGTCTTTAAAACACATACAAGTTGGAGACTATTGGTAATTAACTACCTTTTCTCCTTGGGAAGAGACCTTCCTCTACCTTCCCTTTCTGCTCCTGGCTATTTAAAATAGCATTTGAGAATCTTGAAAACTCTGACTATTCTTGGGATGTTGAAACTATCATGATCCTATTGCTAGGAACCAGCATGTTCCTGAATGTAAGTTCAGGTTTTCTTTAGGGCTAAACAGCTATTTAGGAGCATCACCCAGAGATCTGCCCCAAGGCTGGAGAGTTAGGAGTGGTGGTAGGATATGTTCCAATAGTACAAGCAAATGCTTAGGACAGTGGGCACCTCCAGTGTTTTGGAACATCACCTCTGAACAAGTGCAGAACCCTGAAAAACAAGTAGAACGTTTGCAAAATGTATGGTGTCACCCTGACAATTCCAGATGGGTCTATGATGTTTTCTTGGGACGCAGATGATGGTTTTTGCCACCAGCAGAATCAAGTATAGATTTAGGAGACCTGCACAGCAAGCACTGAGTTGTCAGATAAAAAAACCAGGAGCACAGAATTTCCTCTTCTGTGCTGTGCAAATTCACTTTTATAAGTGCGATCTGAAAATGCATACTTTGAGGCAATCACACAAGCACATACATTCTATAATCTTTGTGCCATAAAAACAGAACTGTATGTACAGATACAAAAATTCAGGAACCTGGTTGGGCACAGCTGGGTGGAGATTTGAAGGTGTAATGTGTAGCTTTAGATGACTGTTGCAGACCCAGCCTGCCCATTAATTCCATAAGACAAGCAAATGTGATCTTAAGATAAAATTGTGGTGGTGTGTGTTTTTGTTAAAAAACCAAACTTTCTCAAGAATGTGGATCTATGCAGAATTCCCATTGGCTTTAAGTGGGAAAATTAATAAAGTATGCCATGTTAAGTTATAAACTGTCACACACAATTATATTGCAAATCAAAGTAATTCTTCCAACTCTGGAATCTCTCCTGAACAGAAATTCTGGTTCCTTCCACTCTACTGTTAAAAATCATGGCCCTTCACAAGAAACTATCTGGCATGTATGTGGATGTATTTATCCTTCCTTTCATAGGACAGTAAGAAGGTAGCAAAGGGCATAACTGACAGTACCTTCTTTACCACTGTGTGGCCATGTTCATCTGTATACTGCTCTTCTGTGACTGTTTCTGGTGGCATTTCAGGCATACTATCAGCCTGTGTGACAAAGAACAATGTTTTGTGAAGCAAGGCCTTCATGCAAATATGCAATTTTAAATTGTTAATTGGTTAAAGAATGCAAAAGAAATTGAGAAATGTTAGACTTTTTTCTGCAAATAAATACTTAGGCATGCAAAAAGAAGTTATGCCACAATGGACATGTAAATATATGTTAGTCAACCACATGTTGCATATGGTGCTGAAAAGTCTGTTATTGTCCTCCAGAGGCGCTGAAGGGAATTCAGAGCTGGGTTAGCAGCATTGCTATAATCCTTCCTTCAAGAAAACGTATTGGAATGGCTTATCCAATGCCCACGTGTTATTTGGGAGCATTCCAACTTCAGCCCAGCTGTCTCAGCAGCATGCCTAAAGGTGTCACCAGGGCCCAGTCACCACAGGCTCGTGCAATTATTCCACACTTGGTACCTGAATAATCACCCGGCGACGAATGACCCTGGTAGTTACCATCTCGTCCTCGTCGGAGCTGGTCTCCAGCACACCTAGCTCCTCTGCTACCTCCTAGTGGAAGTATGGAAGCAGCACTCTGTTGTGTGTACTAGCAGTACATCCAGGTTCTGCTGCATTTTTATCAAGACAATCTTCACTTCTGAAAATTTTTACTTTAGGATTTTGGCCTCTTTCCTGTGAAACATTGGTGTGGAGTGGGAGGCTTTGGCCACTTGACTACACATTGGCTGTTCATTAGCATATTGAGAAAAGAAGGATGAATCTTTGTGGTACCAATTCTAAAGAACAGTCTTAGTGTTCTTACGTTTGCCAGGGACAAGCCTGAAATTTGTGGCATGATGTTGCATTGTGGACTAGAAGGTATTACTAACACCAAGTCTGGATTTCATAGATGTTGAATATGGATTCTGTATTAATTACACACAAAACTGTATGACAGCCTTTTAATCCTCTATACTGGGAAGTACACAGTACAGCATAGAGACAGTAGGACTAAACAGTTTTAACCAGAGGATACTGTATCAATAGATTTGGCACTGGAAAGATCCAGAAAAATTAGTAACAAGTGTGAAGTTCTTCTCTCTTCTGCTTAGGGAAGAATTAAAAATTTAAATAAAGAGGTCAGAAGGCAAAGAGAAGCCGAAAAGAACTACTGGAGAAATATCAGCTGTATAGAAGCATAAAGGGGGAAAATGAATAAGTGTGGATGTTTCTTTTTGGTGGTGCTGGTTGTTGTTATTACTTCTGTAAAAGAACTCAAGGGTAAAAATAGTACATTATCTTTGAGGGCAGCCTTTCCTTCAGCAGCTATTTTATCGAGTCCTGTTGTAGCTCACCTTTCAACATCTGAGTTATCCTACACATTTTATATTCAACCTCTCTGTGAGATCCCAGAGGCAGAGCTCTGAAACTCTTCATTCCAGAGGCAGTACAATTGGCAGCACAAAGAAAGAGGAGCCTGTTTCTAGGTGAATGTCAAAACAGGGAACAATTTCTTTTTAAGTAGAGCTGTGCTTTCTTTGCTCTAAGTTCACTGATAAAAACTAATATTCTGCCCAAGTATGCCTTCTACTTCTACTTCGGACAGAAAAAGCTGTTTATTCTTAAACCTTTATCTGCCAAGTAATTTAAATTCCCCACTAAAAGCCATATAGTTACTTTCTTTCACTGCCCTACTGATGTCTTCCCCTCTCCAAACACCGCAATTACAATAAGGTTCCTTTTTCTTACACAACCAATGACTTAACCCACGTAGTTGTTGTTCTCTTCCATCTCCTGTGTCTCTTTACTGTCTGCATGCTACATAAATACCACTCTCAAGTTCTTTTCCTCCAGTATATCCTTAGCATTCTGTAATGTACATCCTACTGCCTCTTTTCCACCTCACTAACTTTACAGTATTTTTTGTGTCATTCTTCATGCTGCTCTAGGCTAGTGATGGTTTAGTGGTGACTTGGCAGTGCTAGGTTCATGGTTGGACTCTGAT
Organism: Bucco capensis; assembly: GCA_013396975.1. NCBI lineage: Eukaryota > Metazoa > Chordata > Aves > Piciformes > Bucconidae > Bucco > Bucco capensis. The sequence goes on along the minus strand of VWZO01011706.1, from coordinate 1,208,050 downwards.
CTTAAAAGTCTTTTCCAACCTAAGGGAGACTATGATTCTTCATTAGCTTTTAACATTATTACTCTCATTACATCTGTTTTTCAGCTTTCGCTTATACATGGTTTGTTTCTGATGTTGTTATTTACACTAATTCTTTCACATATATGGACATAACGGTCACAGACCAAAGGACAAATAAGGGTAGCAGAACCAGAATTTCCAGACTTTAAGGTCTGGGGTTTGGAAGGAAGGAATGACCCAGACATAAAACTTGTTCTTCTGTGTCAATTACTTTGAGACCGTGTTGTTATTTACCTTGTCTAAAGATTCCTCTTCATAGCCTTTTCCAAACTTTTCTGTCTGCTCATCAGTTGACTCCACTATCACTAGACTAGTTCTCCTCGGAGAGAGGTCATCCTGGTGGAGCTGGGGGTCCTCAGGCTCTTGGATGATGGGAGAGTCACCTCTCTGAGCAGATGATGGGGCCTGTGGGGATGTTTTCTCTGCCTCTTGCTTTGCTGCACTGTAATGTGCAGATTTTTCACTTGCTGCTTTTCCAGTTCCTGGAGCTGTAGATTGCTCTGTTCCTGGAGTTGTGACACTGTGAATTACAGGTTCAAGGGAAGTTACTACTATGTTATTCTTTCCAATTGCCATAAATAGAACTATCCTGGTTTAGGCTGGGATAGATTTAATGCTCTTAGTAGTAGCTGGTACAGTGTTTTGTTTTAGGTTTAGTGTGAGAATAATGTTGATAACACACTGATGTTTCAGTTGTTGCTAAGCAGTGTTTAGACCATGTCAAGGATTTTTCAATTTCCTGTGCTTGCAAGTGAGCAAGTGCACAAGAAGCTGGAAAGGAGCATGGCCAGGAAAGCTGGCCTGAAGTAACCACAGGGATATTCGGTACTGTAGGACATCATGCCCAGTACTGGGGTCAGGGGCACAGATCACTGCTTGGGCATTGAGCAGTAGGTAATGAACAAATTGTCTTTTTCTCTATTTTTGTTATCCTCCTTCTCATCACAATAACTACTATTTTATTTTATTATTGTTGTTGTTATTCTTTTATTTAGTTATTTTGGTTATTAAACCAAGGGAGGGGGAGGAGTGAGTGAGCAGCTGTGTGGTGCTTAGTTGCTAGCTGGGTTTAAACTGTGACAGGAGCCATAATGCACTGATCAAATATTGTTAAACTTATGTTGTCTGTTGTCTAGGAAATTCTAGAAAGAACTGGTACTGCTTGACAATAACTACACAGGAATGGAGTAGAAAGCTCTCTTATCTTCCTGACCCAAGAAAAACCCTTGTGTAGAATTCTGGAGTCTTATGAAATAAAAACTATTCTCTCAAATTTCTACATTTTTGTGATGTTCTTTTGAAGGAAAGAAGGAAGGCAGGCCTAATAATACAGGGCAATGAGCAGGATTGGTAATTAGTGATTAGGAAGGTTGGCTGGCACAAGCCAACGCCAGATCATACTGTGTGATGAGCAGTTATACAGAGAAGAGATAATCCATTCCACATAGGTATCATTTTAGTCCTTTGACACTTACAAATATTCATGTTGTGAAGCAGATGTTTTTTCTGGCAGATCTTGAGTTTTCCCTGAGAATTCAGCTTCTATTTGTTCCTTATGTGCTTGTCTCAGGAGCTCAGCCATTGACACTTCTGCCTCACTCCTGGGAGTACTGTCCTGAAAAGGAGAATAACTGACAGACACCTCTTCCTCTGAGACAATAGGAGGGTGTTCAGTTGGCTCACTGTCTTTAGATATTCTATGCTGTTCTTCCCTCTTATGTCTTGAACTGTACAGTTCTTCTGGCAGTGCAGAAAACCCTTTAAAAAACAAAGATGGAAAATGTCATTACAAGTCTTAAAAATGCAGGAAGTCCTTTTCTCCATGTGCAATTAAAATCCCGGGGTGGAACATATTACCTGAAGTTTTCAGACATCTTGAGTGGGAGAGGATTACAAATCCTAACGCAAACTTAACTTTTCTGAAAGTACTTGTGTAAGCGGAAAAAAACCCCAGCAAACTGGGTGTAAAGTGTTTTGAGAAACTACTGCAAACATTCCTTTATTTGCTTTATCAGAATCAGCTAATGGAGGGATCTTCCACCTGGTGAAATAGTGGCCTGTGTGATGTCCTGCTTGCATTTATCTGTATTATCTGTGCTTTCAAAATGAGATTCTAGTGCTCAGTCATAACAGTTAACAGATTATCCTAGTCAGAGATTTCAGAGCAGAAGCTGGTGCAGTCTGGATCAGGAGGCGTTTACCTTCGCTGTGGTCCAATCCTATAGTTTGTTCAATTTCTGCATACGTGCGAGTGCCATGGACCTGCATGGAGTCTATGCCGCTGGTCTCCATTAGGTGAACGATATCCATTCGGTTGATTTTTGTGAGACATTGGGTAAGATTTGTATCTGTGGCATTAGAACAACACCATGTGTCTCAGTTAAGAATTTCACACGTTTTCTCCCTTCTATTTTCCATATGAAGAGCACATATAGGATACTAAGCAATATAATATCGTATATAATATAGAGATGTATTTAGGAGCATTGCTATGAAAAAATCTAAAATGAACTGAAGGGCTGCCTGTAAAAATTCCAGCTTGTTTTTCCCTTTAACAAATTTGTTTAGTTTCCCCAAACATTTTTTAATTTCGGAAAAAGAGGCCTCAGTTTTTGTCTGCTCTCTCAGCTGTAAATTGTTCTGCCTTGCCCTCAAATGAACAAGATGAAATAATTTTTTCTCTGAGGATACTAGGATATATCATGTTGTACAGACAAGCTTAAAAAAAACATTTAGTACACTCTTATGTTCATTCTTTCTATAGCTTACATTTTACTCAGATTTTCTTTTTGTGATCATAACATGTCTGTCACCTCAGCTAACAAATTTGAGACTGCTATGTGTACTGTGACTGGAAACAAACCTGTTGCATGCTTCCCATCCCTTTCCAGCCAGTATTTGAGCAGTGCATGGCTCTGGTCTTGAAGTGAATTAGGATTTTCAATTCGGATCTGGTGAATTTGTTCTTCTGTGAAATCCAGTTCTCTTGCAAGCTCTGAAAAATAAATCCATCTCTGTAATGATGTCTTTTTCCCTACCTTACATCTATTTTATGGCTGTCAGCAACAAAGTGGATTACAAACTTCTCTAAAACCAAATTATCTTTGTTTCTATGTACCTCATGTTATATTTAGAGACACTGTTAAGAAGTAAGTTCATGACAAAGAAGTGTATTATACCTAGGAGTCATGGGTCTGTGTGAGCTTTTCTTTTTTTGTCTACCATTCCTAGTTCTCAGAGGCACAACACTACTGGCAAAATATAGCAGTGACAAGCTATCAAGTAGAGTGCAGTTGCAGAAACAGTACATGAGCAGATCAAAATGTTTCAAGCTACAGATCCCCATGTTAGGCAGATTCTATCCTCTGAAATGTTGAATATTTCAGAAACTTTGTAAGGCTAGATTAAAGCATAATACTACAACTACTTCTCTGGACTTAATTCATAGACATTTGCTTTTCTTTAAATGAAACAAGAGTTGAAAATCAACAACTGAAAATGTGAAACTAAGAATAATTGGTGTCTTCCTGATGTAGCATAGCCTCAACTGCAGTCCAGCAGTGAGAAAAAGTTTAATAGTCTGTGACATCTTTATTGTATCCAGAACCGGGAGCAGCTTCTGACATCACCAAACTAAGATGCAACTGTTGAAAAAGGTCATCCCATGGGTTAAAGCCATGGAGAATTTGTGGGATTCCTACAGTTGCTCCTGGTCTTCAGATTTCTGCTTCTTTCACAAAGAAGGATTCATATTCTATTTGACTGTTATTATCATTACAGTGAAATGGACTGGATTTTGGAGGGTGTCATGTTTTAACAGGATAGAGGGAACCCTAGCCCCAACCCCAAGATAATGTTATTTCCAGACTGGTTTGTAAACTGGTGGAACTGTAAACTTCAACAAATATAGAGTTAACTACATGTTAGATTCAAATCCTAGGTACTTAAGTAAGTTTGAACAAAAATTTTCAGCATCCTAATCTGTTACATTGCACAGGTCCAAGTCCTACTGATTTCAAGATAATCCATGTTGGGATGAGTAACACATGCTCCCAGTCTTCTCTATGGATTGAAGTAGAGTACAAGAAAGAAAAAGGGTGAGTAACGTAAGCAAAAGTATCAGTGCTATTTTACATATACTCTGAAGATGCTCATAAAAACAGCATAAAGCACAATCTTCATTATGCAGAAGTCAATGTGTTCTGTCTCTGGTATGCAAATCTAACTCTTAGTGCCTTTCCATATTTTCAGGAGTGTGATGCTGCTCTAGGGATAGATACAAAAAAATGTGTAGACCTGATATAATTTTTATTGCAGCTATTTTTTTGTTGGATTGCACAGTTTGACACAGCATTGAGATTTTTGCACAGCTCTTTCTTTGTAAATACTTTTGAGCCAATTTTCAGTGATAGACACCTGCATTTCATTGTGTGTTACTTTCACTTGTCTCCCCTAATGTTAACTGTCTCAGATCTATTAAATGCATAATATTAAAGTGATTGTAACAAATAGGTCTCTGATATCATTTATCCTTACAGTGCATTGCCTTCCAGCTCAGGAGTAGGGTAACATACCCCAGCTCTTTGCCACGTTCTTGTCCTACGTATTTTCTCTCCTGAGATGCCACAGCAGAGGCCTTACCTCTGCTTCTGAGTTCTTACCTAACAGGCTATAGGAATCTTGGAAAACAGAAGACAGTGAGCTACTGAAATATTTCCATAAAACATTTTAGGTAATCATGAAATCATCTAAAAGAAACATTGAAAAAAGGGAGGAGTGCTCCCCTTCTTTCCCTCTGGAGTAGATAATACACATTTTACCTGTCCAGCTGAATCCAAGATGATCAGCAATATGGGCCAGTCTTTCCTCTGTCCTTTCCTGATCATCCTGTTGACCTAAAGGTCAAAGAGAGCCACAAATTGCCTTTTACAATTTAAAAACTGTTTTCATAGGTGATAGAGCCCAAGAAGGGAACAGGTAGATGTGGCACTTTGGGGGATGGACAGTGTAGGGCTATCAGTTGGACTTGATGATCTTGAAGGTCACTTCCAACCATTACAATTCTATGATTCTAAGGGATAGGGTTTTTTCTAACTGTTCTAAAAGGAGACAGGATGATACAACTGGGTAACTACAGCAAGGACTGTAAATCCCCAGGGGTGATTGGGGATTTACCAAGCCTGATTTTCCCAAAAGCAGAGGACTATCTACATTCTCCTTTTGAAAATCAGGCTTTTGGGTGAAAATCTAAACAAGCACTTAAGTGCATACTGTACCTATTTTGGCCAAGAAGTTTATTCTAAAACTCCATTCTAACATTACATTGAAGACTTTGATAAAGTCAAGGGCCATAATTTTCCATGCCTCCTTAGTAAATGCCAAGGTTGAAAAATTCATCTGGAACAGTGCCCCTAATTATGTTATTTCTGTTTCAGGGGAAGTTTTTGTTCAAACAGTCCATATGGCATTTCATATTATGGTTTGTGTTTGAGATACTGTTAAGTCTCTTTGACCCAATGATACAAATACTTAACAATGAAGGCAAGGAAAAAAATGAGATGTTCGTTCGTCAGTCTTCATTTTTTGGTAACAGTGAGACTGACTGTTCCTCCCATTCTCAAAGCTAATTTGAGGATGGCAGAATTTGAGTTTTGATTTTCCCTGAATGCACACATGGATTGAGATACCTCAGATTCAGAATATGCTTAGGGTTAAGGAGTTATCATGTTTCATTTTAGCTACTGGATTTCCATCACAGCTACACAGTACTAGTACTGAAGAGGACATTCAGGAGACTGAACACAGTTACTCAGGGTTTTCTCTCACAGGTGAGTGAGAGGAAAACCAAACACCAGAAAACCTGTACTAATGTTACTGGTGACAGAGAATTTTCTTAAAACAGATTATCAAAAAAAGGAACATGGAAATCTTAATTGTTTAAAACTTGTACAGGTTTCTTTGTGTAATAACTCAAAAGAAAATAAATTTGCCTGTCTCGGTTTCAATCAATGCCCAAATATTTCATTATTAGTGAAAATTACAGTTAAGAATAGGGCCAGGGAAAGCCAAAAACCAAAATGTGCATGTTGCTGACTGATCAGTTTAATGGTAAAACAATAAGTATTTCTTAGAAGTGTGTTTGCTTATTAAGGTAACACTTCCCAGAAGCCTTCATGGTTTGCAATCTTGAGATTGTTTCACAGAAAAGAAAAATACAGACACAACACAAAAAACCAAACACAGCTCACGCAGGAAATACAAACATTGCTAACCACCAAAAGCTTAACAGAAAATGCCATACACATTACACATATATACAAACATACACACACACCCCAAAGAAAACAAAGAACAAAAAAGTTTAATTCATGACATGCGTCGCACAGGGAATCCCAGTTGTTGGCAAATACCTTCAGCATGGTCATGGACATTTTCATCAGGGATACGTTCAATCTGAGTCTCTACAGACTCATCCCAAATGGGTCTGGTGTCAAAGATGTCTTCAGGAACTGACTGCTGAGTCTCACTGGATGGCACATTTTCAATAACTGAAACTTCTAAGGCACTACTGCTCTCATCATCTGAAACTAATTCTTGTTCTCTCTCTGACTGCGTAAGTCTTTCCACTAATTTAGAAGCTTCATCACTAATTTCTTCAAAGAATTCTATGGAGTTTTTGTAAAGGTCAAAAAAGTGTTCCTTACTTTCTTTTGTGGGACTAAAAGCACTGTGGGAGGCTGATGTGCTTCTGCTTTTAACTGGCAACCGTGATGAAAATACCTTGGGTCTTGCTCTTGTTGCCTCATCTGAGTCTAGCTCCAGCTTCATCTCTCTCTCCCTCTCCCTGGCCTCTGCCTCTGCCTCAGCATAACTCCTAGCCTTTACTGAACGCTTAGTCTTTGGGTCCACAGGAATACTTGCATCAGATTCAGATTTACTTCGGTTATCTTGTTTCATAGGTAGTTTGCTTGTTGTGTCAAGAGCTTTGGGTGACTCTAGCATGCAGACAGATGTGTCTGTGTATGTGTATTGTTGTTCAGCTTTTTGGAAAGCTGCTTTGACAGGAATTTTAGACTTTGGTTTTGCTTGGTCATCTTTTCCTTCACACTGCAAACTGTCTAGGAAGTCATCTGTGGGAAGGCTCTCATTTTCCGATTGTTGCAAGGACTGGGATGCAGTAGCAGCTGTTCTTACAGGGATTTTGGATTTGCTTTCACAAGGCACACTCTCCATTAGAGCAGTAGGGATTTCAATCACAGATCTCTGTTCCTCTGGTGAAGAATCTGGCGACTCCTCACCCTGTTCAGAACAAACTAATCTAGTGGCTTTGGAAAAATCTAATTCATCTTCTACTACAGACTGCTCAGGAGAGATGGGGCAAGGCACCTGACTGCTATCAGCCATGTCAGTCTCCGTTCTGTAGTGGGGCTCAGCTTCAGAGGCAGCAGTTTCTTTCTTTGGTGATTTTGAAGAAGCCGAAATACCCATTTTAATTGGAATTCTGGATTTAAGATCTGCTTTTGTGGTGCCTATGCTGACACCTTCACCCGCCATTTCTTCTGATTTATCGGTAGACTCAGATACTGGAAGTGAGTATTTCAATGGATCTTTTTCTTGTGTATCTGAGTCCTCTGCTTCTGAAGGTGAAAATGGATTTGGTGAGCTCTTCAACTTAGAAGATTCCACCTCTGCTGCTTCTATCACTTCTTCAGATAAAGAAACTTCCTCCTGAGGTGGCTGCCCCATTTGGAAGAAGTGAAAGCTTTCCTCTGTATAGTTCCTTTTAGTCATGTCAATAGCTCCACTTCTAGTCATTTCAAACAACTTTCCTTCCTGAAAAAGAAAAGGATTTTGTTCACTAAGTGGTGTCCCTTCTTCAGTGGGCGTTCTGGCTGGTGTTGTATCCGGTGTCGTGCCTTGTGATCGCCTGTCTACCATCAAACCAAATATCTTCTGTTCCTCTTCTTTCACCCGAGCCTCAAAAGCTTCATCATCTTCCCGTATTTCACTCCACATGTCAGAATCCACATCAGTTTTAGTGATGACAACTTGACTGATCAATTTCTCTGTTCCATCTCTTGTATCCTCAAGGGCAGATTCAGCTAATTTTGTGGAATCTGATGCTGAAGACCCTTGTGACATTTCCTGAAATGCGTTCTCTGGTTTTGGCTCTATTTCCATATATACCTCCTCTGAAGATTGATATTCACTACCTGTTTCTCTGCTAAATAAAGCTTCACCACTCTGATATTTTCCTTCTTCAATAGAATAGTTTTCCCTAGATAGCAGACTTCTACCATATCCTACCCTACTTTCAGAGCCACTAAAGAAATGCTCAGAAGAAACATTTTCATAAGGGCTTACTATGTAAGGAGCACTATCATCAGTAGCATCTGCTACACCACTTTCAAGTTCCACTGTTTCAGTGGTAAGGGATGAATACTCTGGTAAGGGTTCCTCAGCATGAAAATCTCTTTGAGATGTTTTAAAATCTGTATCTGCTTTACCCAAATCACTTCCCAAAGCAAAATGGTCAGCAGTATCATCTTCAGCCAGATTACCATCTTGTGGTACAGAGTACTCTGTGGTACTGTGTCCACAAGAACCATCATCTGCTCGCACAGGTACAGCTCCTGTAGAAATGAGATCTGTGTGTGTTAATGCAGTGGGTTTGACATCTTTTTCAGCAGTATCATATTGCTGTGGTGTTAGTGAAGACTCAGCATGAACTTCTTTTTGAGAACTGTCACCAAGGGAATGACACAGAGTACCCTCAGACTTTGTGACTGGAACACTGGGACTAAGTGTCTCACTGCAATGTGTACTGTTACATTTTGATTCATGAGTTTCTGGTGATCCACAACCGTCAGAATGACAAGTGCCTGATTCTTGTGTGGAAGCCTTACAGCTGCTCCCAAGGATACGTGGTGGTTCTTTGTCATCTTCTGCTGGCTTACCCTGTTCTGCTTTAACTGCATCTGTCCTGACAGAGCATTGCTTTGAATCAATGGGTTGAAAACCTGCTTCATCTAGGCTAGAGCTTGAGTCAATACTGGATGGTAATGGTGAGGGTGGCTGCACGTGGATCACAGGCTCCATTAAGAGGCCTGAGTCAGCTTCTTTTTTCAGCTGAGTCAACTCTGGCTCACTTTCTGAAGAGGAAGAACGTTTTCTAGATTCAGCTGCAGACATGATCACTGTAGGTACATCTTTTTCTTCTACAGCTGTTGACTCTGGTTCTTCAGCTCCACATGCAGCTTCCAAATCGGCAACCGCAGAAGATTCATCTTGCTTACAATCCTTTTTGTAATCTCTCTTCTGTTTTGCTTCTTGTTCTAATTCATCAAACATTTTGATTTTGGTCACCATTTTAAACATCTCCTCTTCAGGAGTGAATCTCTTCTTTGGTTCACTTTCTGAATCATCCTCCGGTTCTTCACTGACTTCAGGGATCACAGCTGACTTTGGTTTGTTTGACAGTGCCTGTGAGTCTGCTGGTTTAGGTGTGATTTCATAGCTAATTTCTTCAGAACTAGGAGTTTCAGGTGAAAGAGGACTTTTCCCTGAACTCTCCATGAGAGATGTTTGCTCTAGACTGTCATCATCAGCACTTCCCTCAGGGTCACGGAGAATCCTGGAACGCACTGGTGCCAGCTCTGGGCAGGTCTCTCCTTTGCTAAGAACAGACTGAAGAGGACCCTGCCCCAAAATAATAGCCTTGACTGTTTGTTCTACAGGGCTACTTTCAAGGGAATCCCGGCAGGGAGACTCTTTCATAGGACTGGGCTCCAAAGAATCGGGCGTTTTGTGTGATGAATTATCTTCTAGTACTGGGCTTGCTTCCAGTGAGTCTTTATGACTTACAGCCAAAGAGTCATCTGCAACTGGGCTACAGCCTTCACTATCATGGCTAACAAGTGAAAGTTCCAATTTCTGGGGACTTCTAACCACACCATGGCGTTCACAGGTTAGATCTTTTTCTTTCTCTAAAGCAGTGTCATGTGTTTCAGAAGATTTAGTTAAACGTGCAGTGGTACTGGATTCTTTATCCCTGCTAATATCTTTCACAATGGAAGCTGAGCTACTTTCTTTATCAGCCTCTTCTTCAGAGGCTGTAGGTATAAGCTCTTCTGATACATGGTCAGAATGAGACTTACTAGTCTCAGTAACAGCATCTAGCTGTTTTTCAGTAATACCTTTTTCATCTTCCTTTGGAGAGAGTTCCTTCGGAGGACGTGTTTCTGCTGTTGTGTGTGCTCTAGCCGCTCCTTTAGCTTCTTCAATTTGCTCATCGGTTTTCTTTGGTGAGAATGAAAGGCTCTCAGGGCTCGTTTCTGGAGTCTCTGCCAAACCCTCATGCTTGTAACTTTCCTCAGAGCTGATCTGAGGCGTTCCATCAAGTAGGCTACCTGGAGAATCAGCCACGCCTTCGTGTTTAAGGCTTTCTTGGCTCCCATCAAAAGCAGCACTTTGCAGAGAAAGAGCAGGAAGGAATCCATCTTTCACATACTCTGTGGGAAAAGCAACACTGAAAGGACTGGTCAGTACTTGCTCCAAGTTAAGCTGTCCCTCCTCTGTCACTGAAAGGTGTCGGAACTGTTGATATTTGTCATTATCCTCCAGTTCTTCTTTAATGACATCAGAAAAGTCTGTTGATGTTTTTCGGTCAGGGCTGATCTGGAAGTCAGGATCTCCTTGGTCATCAGAAGTCCTGCCCTTTGCAGATGCTGTATCTTTGGCACCTTCATCATCAAATACTGGAGGGAGAGGTTCAATTGTTTTTTTGCTGCTCTGCTCTTTTACGTGGTCTTTACCTGCAGCTTTCTTTGTAATTTCAACAGTAGAAATTTGCATTTTTCCTTTTTTTGATTGTGGCTCTTTCTCTGCTTTTAATACCGTGCTTTGTTTGTCTTTTTGTTTGTCTGTCTTGTGGCTTGACACTCGCCTCGTTTCGCTTTGTGAAGAAATGGGTTTTCTCCGGGTTGTTTCCTTCTCAGGGAGCTGTTGCTTCTGTTTGACAGATTTGTGCTCAAACAGTCCTGATATATTCTTGGATGGGTCTTGACCTGACTGGAAGGCTTTCATCAGTTCCCGAACTGACATGGTCTCCTCAAGTCTTTCTGTCTTAGAAGAAGGTGAAACAGGTGGTTGTGCTTTGTGTGCTACAGGTTTTTTGACTTGTACTGGTCTTTTAGAAGCCTTTTCAGCAGTGCCTTCTCTTGTTTGAATTCTGACCGGTAGTTTTGACCGCACTTTTTGTTCATCTTCCACTCGTTTCTGAAGAGCTTTAACTTTATCTTTTATTGAGCCAATAGGAGTTTCCTCTATAACAGGGGATACAGCTTTAGCCTCAGGAGCAGCTGTTGGTGTTAAGCCAGGTTCCTCACTTTGTAACTCCTTTGAAGTGAGCTTCCTTAGTCCTGGTTGTTCTCCAGTGCTGTGCATCTTGCCTTCCTTTTGCTTTTGCTTATCTTTTACTTTTGTCCTAACTGGCTTTTTAACTTCTATGGTTGGCTTCTGTTGCTCCTGCGGATGTAGCATTTCAGTTGTTGGAGATTCTTGTCCTTTTTCAAAATCTCTGCTTATTACCACAGCTTCAAATCTCTCTTCTACTACGTCGTCTTGTAAGGCTTGTGGCTGTACCTCATGAAGAGAAACATACGATTTTAAATCCTCTGTAAGGTAATCTACCATTCCTGTCATGTCTCGCTTCTCCATTTTCGTTGTTCCTTTGTCTACCCTGACTTCTACACAGGTAGGTTCAATGACTTCTAAAGGAGCATTTTTTCTGGCCTCTTCAATTTCTTCATCACTGACAATGACCCATTCTTCTTCCACATGTTCCTGTTTGGAAAGGGACGTGTGCAAAACATGTTCTTCTCTAGGGTAGGATCCACCTCTCAGAATTTCATTTACTTTTTCTAAGTCTTCTTTCACTCTCTCAACTATTTCAAAAGGCTCTCCTGGCTCTTCTTCAGTGGATTTTTCAAGATCTTTCACTTTAATGGAGCCTGATTTGTCAGAGGGGTCTGTTGTCAAGATGGCAGTCATTTTGATCAAGTCTTGTTTCATCTCAGAGACTTCAGACAACAGGTCTGGACTGGCTAGTACAGGGACTTCATTAACCAGATGGCTTTTCAGGATAGATGTTTCTGTAGATTCTGTCTCGTCATCTTTGATGCGAATGAAAAACATTGAAAGTAAAATGGAAATCAAAAATAGAGATTGGAAAATGTAATCAGGACTGAAAATGACAGTCTTTGGTTGCAGTGGTAGGAAGGTCAACAAAATGGGCCAGGAATGGTGGATCCACAAGATCTGAGGGTACAAGAGCAAAGCAAAGCTAACGGGTGGAGGGGGGGGAACCAAAACAAATTAAAAAAAAAAGCCAACAAAAACTGAAAAGGAAATGGCAGGAAATAACTTGCTTAACTTTATCAATATAGCACAACCACACACACATTATCAAAGCTGTAACAAACCAAATCAGGACACCACTAAAAAAACCAAAACAACAACAACAAAATTGAAAATTAAAATCGGAAGAAACACAGTGAAGTCACACAAAGATAGGCATCTCAAGATTGTTCGGATGTTACAGATCAATGTTCAAATAAAAATAAACAAGAAAGAAGGGGAAAAGCATTAGAACTGATTGAAAGTCGATTTCCTCTAAGAGAAAGCCAGTGTTAGCAAACTGTCAGAATAACATTAGGTTAACATTTTACTTTTTTTTAATTAATGACCAAAATAAAAAGTTAGAAGTAGTTCTGCAGTAATCTAAAATATGATCAAATATGTAGAGATCTGAATCAGCTGCAAACCGGCATTTCATCTAAGGGGATTTCACACCTACACAATGAAACAAACATTCTTTTGTTTTAAGAGGCATGATCCTTTCCTTGGAACATCCTCATTGACAACTAATGAATTGACTGAGGATAGAGAAGACAGAGAAAAAAAAGGAGAGATATAAGAAAAAACTGTGAAACAACTTACAGGTGATTTCAAGGTTTAAAAAAATGTGATGTATGGCAACCAAAAATCAGAGACAGTCACACTGGACACATACATACAATTCATGTAAGGCAAGTTATTTCCATGCAAAGCAAAGGTGTTGCAGATGCTGCTAGGTATGTAGCTTCAGTTAAAAAATAATAGCTCTAAAAACTAATAAAGTAAAGATACATGAAAATATTGTGGTGAAATATTTGTCTCATCTGTGCAATTCAATATACAGCAAGCTGGATGTAGGTAAGTCCCATTATGCCATATTGGCATGCTGGGAATGCTTTATTTCTGGAAGAGCTACTAGAAAATGTATATTGGACAGAATGAAATATTTGGAGGACTGAAGCAAGTTATGAACAGAATGCAATGCTTAGAAATAATAATTGTACCTTTTTCTTTTAAAGGTAATACATCACGTAAAACTTGATGTGTTTCTGTCAAAGTAGTACTGCAAATAATGATATATTGCTCAGGTTCTCATCTGGATTTTTTTGCAAAAAATAGCCACTTGGCTACACTATTCATGTGTCTAATAAATGCTCAATGTTCATGCTGTTATCTTTCCAATTAATACATGTACATAGTATATCAAGAATAAATAATGCTCAAAATGCAATGTAAAAAAAGGCATTGTACTTCAAACTGGAAACAAGTCAGAAATCATTCTTTTCCTAAACAGATTTAAGAAATCAGTGCATTTGAAAACAGTTTTTATGAATATGTATTTGATATGCATCTTCATTTATAGGAGATCTTCAGCATTGTGAACTATTCACCCTCAGTTTCTCATAATAATGTGGCCTGAGCTCTACAGTCATATTTCACCACAGTAAAAGGGGGAAAGGGTTAAATAGCCTGATTACTCTGGACAGTATCACTTTTTTTGCATGGTTGTATTTAATGAGATTAATGAAATTAAATACCAGAGCATTAATCATGTTTTCATTAAAAGTGATACTGTCATTTATCTCAAATATGAGGTAACAATGGGTGTCAACAAGTGGAAAAAAACAAAAAAATGGAGGGATGAGCATTCATACAAGCAAAATAGCAATAGCAGGATCACTAGGGATGTCAAAGGAAAGTAAATGCTTAGATGAACTGTTTTAAACTGTATTACTTATTAATTTATACATTAAAATGTAATTGGATAGCTGCCTTGGTATTAAATTGCTTTATATTACAGTTTTAAAATATTGATGTTATTAGCAATAGCAGTTAAAGCTTAGCTCTCTTTCATGCTTATCTTTATTCTTAACCGTCTTCCATACAAACTGTACTATAACATTCTTCAAAGAGAAGAAAATCTTACTTTTTTCTGAAGTCATATCAACCTGAAAGAGAAAAAAGGGGGAAATTTATATATCAATGATATCTGAACTTTTAAAGTCACTAGTTGGGGCAAATCCACTAGATGTAAGACACAGGGATTCATTTACTTAAGTGGAACAAAGAATGTATTTGTACAGTAAGGGCATGGCTTAATTTATTTAGTGTTTCTAATAACAGAAAAATGATTACTTTGCTACAGTTATGTCAATAATAGACGCAAAATGTTGCATTGTATTTTCTTTAAATGGGGTTAGCAGCACAGAGGACCCAGACTTTTGCATTACAGGGTATGTCATTGCATTTTCTTATTTCTTCCTGTCTAAAGTAAAGAAGTCCAATATGGCCATCTGAAGGAAGGCACATGTCCCACCTGGGAGTTAAGTAGTATGCTTTATATATCATTTCATTGTACATTTTCATTCTGAAAGAAATGGCTGCAGACTTGCTGCTGCCTAAGGTAAGAACTAGAACTTGATGGTACTAACAACTATTGATACTTCTAAACAGAATTAGTGATGGCCCTCTTTTTGGTTATCCTTGTCAAAAAACATTTTAAAAAACTGCAATATCTGACTATTAAAATTTAAGAAGCACATTTTCAAAGTTGCCTTGTAGTTTGACTTTTTTTTTTCAGTTCTGCTAGCACAATCATTTGTCCACATCAGAAAAAAAATAAAAAATTGGTGTTGATTTGGATATGCAAAGGGATGCAAACTTAGAAATAGCACTAGACATTTAATTTTCTATACAAATGTGGTGGTAGGATGCTGAGGACAGTTCCATTGCAGTCTGGTTGCTGTGTGGTCTCCATCAGTGGAGGAACTTGCTGATGGAGGTGTTGTATTTAGGTCTGTTCCTCTGCTGCCATTCCCCCTTACCCACCGCCACTAACAAGAGGAAGCATAGCCAGACCATGCTTAGGGGTGTTAAGAAGCATACTATGCCAGTGATCTGCTGGTTCTAGGATGTGGGATGATTCTCAACATCAGAAAAAACAACCCCATTCCCCCCTTTTTGTGCCATGGAGAGTAAAGCTTAAAGATCTACAGTTGTTTGGCTTATTCTTCAGCACACTAATTTTTAAGTTATTTGAAAGCACCTCTAAAGCCAGTACATATGAATCAGTAAAGCTTCAATTTTAACATAGGGAAGGTTAAACTTGGTCAATTCCAAAAGTAAGCCTGTGCAAAAGTGGCCTCCTATTCACTGGGTTTGTAGCACTGAGCTAGTAATTGATACACCTGTTTCACTACAGATTTAATCTTCTAAGCTATATCTGTTAATTGCATTTTAGTAGCATGCATAAGCAAGAACATGCTGTTACAGCAACATTACCTCCTCTTCTTGTTCTTGATCTGATTCTGATTCCTTTCAGTTCCCAAATGTGCAAAAAGAAGAGGAAAACAGAGCAGCAAAATGCAATTTTTAAGAAGAGAGTTGGAAAAAATAACTTCTGACAGCATTTATCAGAAGAAAACCATCTACCTCTGCAATTGATTTATGTCAGAGCAGCACAACTAAACTGTAAGTATAAACCACAAAAGGCTACAGAATCAAGCAAATTGCTAACAGAAAAGTTGCTTCTGGGTGTCAGACTTTTGGTGATCCTTATTTGTACCAAAAACATAAAATACATACGTACATGCTTTTTCAGCTGTAAATTTGCATGAAAAATTACTTAAAATACTTAAGAATATTTCCCATTTACAGTTAAAATTTTGAGATATGTTCTTTTTATATTATACAAAAATGCTGTAATAATGATTATATATATTTACATATATGCTAAAAATGCTGAGGAAAAAAAGAAGCCCTAATCCATTCCTAAAAGGCAATGCAGCTCCTGAGCAGACATGAACAGTAAAAACATCTGAGTTATCACAGAATTGTAATAAACCAACTCTTTCTAAAGAAAGAAGTGCTGCTTAATATCCGATCTCACTTAAATGGGGATCAAGGGCATTCCCATGATAAGAATTCAGCTGCTCTCAGTCTTGTTGTTTATAAATGCTAACTCATACTAGAGCTTTATTCTCCTTTTTCTGCCCTTGATATTGGACTATTTTCTTCTCCACGTACATTAATAACTATTATAACTATATTCTGAAAAAAGACTATTTACACTATGTGATGTACTCAGATTCTTAAAAGATGTGGTTAGATGCAGGAAGAAAAGTCAATGTCAAAAGTCAAAGTAATGTTAAAATCTAATCTAAAATAATGGTTTCGGCACTGCTATCATCAGATAAACAAGGCAGTTGAGCTAAAAATGCCATTGCAAAGCCCAGTGACTATCAAATTGACAAATGAAAAAATGACAAACATTTTTCTGTACTTCATACTGTAAGAGCATCATATGATCTACAGACATCATCCTTATCCTCAGCGAAACAGTGTGAATGGTAATATCACCTCCAGAGAGATGAAACCGAAAGCCCTTGTGTGGTAATTATTCTTCTTTAAAATACCTGACTACAAAACTTTCAACAATATTTTGCCTTCCTACTCATCTCTTGTTTATATCGTAATGCTGATGACTATAGATCAGTAATTTCACAGTACCTTTGTGTAAATGGGTAAAGTGATGTTCAAATTACATATGGCTTGATGAACAAGGCCTCTCGTAGATTTGGGCTCCTTCATGAATGATAATCGTCCACAGGGCTCTTGAGTGGTATCTCGCACCTGGTAGAGCAAACAGACACACACCTATTCTTTTGCTGCACCATCTACTTGTGCCACTCAAACCTGAGGCTAGATGTGGGAGAAAAAGTTCAGGTAGGCAAAAAGAGCGTGTGAGGGGTTTTCTTCCTGTTTGTAAATGTACATGTAGATGTGTTTGTGTATCAAAGCAAGAGAAGACACAAGCATTAGAAACTTATTTACAGAAGGCAGTCCAAACATTGCAACCACAGGCTTAAAACAGACGTTCCAATGTGATTGGGCTTCTGTGATAACTTAATACCCATTTTTCATTGAAATGGTCATCACAGAGACTCATGTCGTATTGGGTGATGAAAGGAACAACACATAATTTCCCCCTGTATGGCAAGAATACTTATGTTAGTAACAACTGGTCCACAATCTTAGCATTAAATATTGGGTTTGTTCATTTGACAACTCTTTTGGCTGAGTGGCTAAATATAGTGAAAGATTACACCTCAATTTTTTCTCTAGTAAAGTGTTTTCTCAAATGTATTGATAAATTGTAGTCTTTACAATGAAGACATTTGCTGGAATATATGTATAGGTGTGACCATTATTATCTTCAAATGACACTACCTCAAGCTGTACTTTAAGATTTTACAGTGAAACTTAGAAAAATCTTTCACAGTTAGTAGGAAAAAGTGTCAGCACTTGGAAACTAAGGTATTGGTGATGTAGCTTTAGCTTTTGCATATAATGTCAGAGAATTACATCCGATATAGAAGAAATACAGCTGAAAGCATTCCCTCAGTTTTCTAAACTGATGATACAGTTAGAGACATTTGTAGTAACTTAATCAGACTGAAAATACTAAATGCAGAGTTTTTGAACATATTTTGGGAAATTGGTAATGGAGAAAAATATGCACAGCCAGAGGTAGGTGGTGAAATAGATGAATTTCTATAATGGAACAAGCTTACAAAATATTGCTGAAAAGGAGGGAGAGAGTTTAAAAGCTGTCTAGCAGCATACAGCGAATTTAATACAATGAGGGAGGGAGTGGGTTTTCTCTGCTTTTTGGAAGTTTCCATTCATAAAGACTTTCTCTAAAACTGCTTTATGTCATGGTAATATTGTACTCTGGTGTACTCAGGATGTCCCAGTAACATTACCTTAACAAACAGAGGAAGTCTATTTTCTTTGAAGGCAAAGAAACTGAATATATGATGTTGCCCACTCTTTGTTAGTGGCACCAAGTTGCCAAAGCAGTCAACATAGATGGGTTTTCCTTCTAATACCTAGTGGAAATGAAAATGAACCAAAACAATTAATCACAGTGAACTGTTTAAGATTTCTTAAACATAGTGCTATAGTAGTTTCAATCAATTTCTTAAATTGTTAGGACTTGTCAGCATTTACAATTTAAATTTACATTTAAATGTAACTGTACATTTACACTTAAATGTACAGTTACCGAAACATCGCAGAAACATTTCAGATTATTAAATTCCAGATGGAATACATTGTTAATTCAGTAACAATAGCATGACACTGTAAATGACAAAGTGAGTACTCAGTGTCAGGTATCTGGACAAATTCTCAATCTGTATTTTCATTTGGATTTTTATTTGCTCTAGTGTTAGCATACTTTGCTAACCTGGCCTCATAATCTTTTTATCAATTCAAAAACTTTCTAAAATAGACTACCTTTGTGTTTAATCTACTTGCATCAGGCAAGCACAGTGTGTATCAGTAATTTCTATTCTTTCAGCTGGATTTGTAAAGGCCTAGAGGTTTTTCTTGTGTGTGAAGCACAATATTACCTTCCATCATGGTATGTTGACCCAGGAAGACCCAAATGTAGTCAGCTGAATATAGATTGATATAGAATATTGAATATATACTAATATCAAATACAGCTGCCCACCAGCCCTGTGGACTGAGAGATCAGCAGCTATCCTTTGGGAATAGGATTTCATCTTATCTGGCAGCTACTCTTGCCTTACATCTGACAAAAGCCGAAGTTTCCATCCTGTCTTCATCCATGATACTGCATCATGACAATAGTTGTTGGCATTGCTATTTTTCAGTACTTGTAGCACATAGAAGGCAAAAGGAAGTAGCTTAAAACTAGACTTTAGAAAATGGAGAAAACTGCTTCAGAGTCTTGTACAGTACCTCTACATCCCTGCTTCTGGCAACTTCAGCAAAATTTTCTTGTTGTTCTAGAGTTTTATCCACCTTGTCATCTGTCATGCAAAAACATCTTAACCGTGCTTCAATGGGATCATGTGATTTGGCAAACACCACAAATTTGGCCATGTAGGGGACACAGATAATCTCTCTGTACACTTGGGAAGCAAAAGTCACAGATTCCTGTGTCTGTCGACAGTCTATCAACCAAAATCTGTAAAATAAAATGAATTGAGTAATCAGCAACAGAAAGATTTCAGCAAGAAAATTATGTGTTTTCCTATTAGTTGGTATTGTATATGGCAAGTCAAAATAAAGTAACAGAACCAGTTACTACTTGGGAAGGACAGACTAAGAATATTCTCCAGTGCTCCCCTATGCATTTATAAGCATGAAATAAAATCAACAGGGAGAGCATTTGGACCAGAACTTACTCTCCTAAATACCAGGGGCAAACCCTTCAACAAGTCTCCTGCTGCACAAACTCCAGGCCATTGTTTGTCTTTCTGGTAAGCTGTCACTCAGCTGGAAGCTTATTTGCTTCCAGGTACATGACTGACTTTTCAAGAAGTTCACTTGTTGTGTCCTGTGGCAGACAATACCCTACACCTTCTCTGGATTTAAACACACAAATATTTGAAGCTTTTCACATTTTTGTATCAGTAAATTATTGTCATTGTAATATATATATATATATATATATATATATTTCTTACACCTTTAGCAAGACAACCCAATTGTTATTTTGCAAAGCTAACAGCTTTCACTTCAAGTCATTTTACTTCTGGTCCTAAAATGTAACAGCAGAAATCCACCAAGCATTTTACCAGGAGTAACCTGTATTGCTGCCTTCCTCAGATATCATTGAGTTTCTCTGTGGAGCTGATGACATTTCTTTTAAATAAAATTCACTGTGTGGGTGGAAAGCATGCTTTAGTTTGACACCCGTAGGATGGAGAGGGAAGGCAGGAGAGGTCAAAGACACCTCAAAAGCTGATACAATCTACAGGGGGCTGATTACTTACTGTAGATTACATGGTATTATAACCTACAAAGCATACCTTTCAGTGTGATTTCTCTGGTCTTACTCATCTGCAGCTGAGTAATAGTGAATTTCATGCTGTGCTTCTCTCCAGAACATTAACAAACACATTGATTGAAAAACAGGCTGACAGCATTTGAAAGAGAGAAAGCATGTTTGGTACATAAAGGTTCTGCATACTGATACTTTCCTTTTCAAGTGTGGGAGACTCAAACTGGAGAGGCTATATCCTCTGAGAAGTCACCATATGGTCAAATGATTTGCTGTCATACACCAGGGGCTAAAAAGCCCAAACAGATACTGAATTTTTTAAAAAGCTGCAGCTCAGGAAATGGTAAACAGTTATGCCTCAAAGTCTGCAGTTTAAGTCACACGTATTTTAGACAAATGTATCTCTTTCCCAAGCTCATTTTGAACAGAATTAGCCTTGTAAATGGGAAAGCTGTTCTCCATCATTAATGTTTTAACTAGACATAAACAAGTTACTGTGAATAGCAAACAGTCACGAATCAGCTGAATCTCAGCAGGGTACAAGGGTAGATGCACTTTTAGGCCAAGGTGCAAGTGAAGAAATTGAAGCTAGCTTGTCCTTCAGCAAAGTTAATTAATGCTCTGACTGTAAATACATGAAAGATCCTATTTTCTAACTTTAATAGCATTTAAAATCAGGTTTCAAGCAGCCTGTTTAACATTCATTTAGATTAAAAAGAAGAGGTAGAACCCATTAAAATCTCTACATGGGACCCACCTCTATCACAGAACAGTAGTCATAGTAATTGATTTTTAATGCCATCATTGGGATTAGAAAATATTCACTACTAATATGAACTGTAGTTCCATAAAATGTCACCCTCATTCTGGCTGCATTGCATGTGTAGCCCTGCTGGGGACTTCACAGTTTTAGGGACTTTGACCTCTCAAGCTTTGCATCTAGTCTCCACATCTGGTTCTTAAATTAATCTTTAATTTCTCCCTTTAAAGAGAACACAGCAGGTAGCAAATGAGAGCTAAAAAACACTAAGATCTCCCTCTTGTGGTCATTACTGCTAAAGAAAAAGGTTTAGTTGACCTGAAAAGAAATGTACATAAGCAAAGCATCCAGCTTAACAGGAAAAAAAACTTTTCTGAAAGGAGAAAGTATAGAAAAACAATAGTTTATTTCACCTAATGTTAAAGTTAGACTGTATATTGTACTGCAAGAGCTGAACTCCTTTTAACATTGAATAAATTAATTCATTAAACAGCACACCTAATCTAATAATTCTCAACACTGAATGTTTGCACTGAAGGAAATTAATTGACTTTCACAGGAAAGTTATCCAAGATTTTTATGTTTGCTAGATTACACCCAAGTCACAGACTGCATGTTCTGTTACAGAGAAGGAGATTTTTGAGCATTTCTGTGCTCTAAGTCATTGACAGTGTAGAAACGAAAATCCAACCATACATATGTTTTTTTTAATGTGAAATTCTGTTTTCAGAAATGTAGCAGTTGAATCTCATTACCAGATGGTTGGAAGGGATTCTTCTCAATCACAGTTTTGTACACCTACAGGCCTTTCTGCTTGATTTCTCAGTTGTTAGATATGTTGGAAGTAACATCTTTTATGGGATGTATAATGAGCTACCCAAATAAGAGATCTCAGTTTTCTCACCAATTGGTTCACAACACAGACAAAATTATCTCTTTTCCTTCTACATATAAGCTAAAGCAGTTTAAAGGAAATATTTGTTGAAAAAAGACAAGCACTTCAAAGTAACACTACAGAACTCATATTCTGTGTCGTAAGTACCTGGCAGACACATTTGTTGTGAAGGAAACACACTCATTAACAAATGTCAGTGGGGTTGTTCCAGTAATGTCTTCCCACTGGGCAGGGGTGGTTCCTCCTGAAATGATAGAGATTTGAAAAAAAAATTAAAACAAGCGAGTCTGCAACTTTCTTTAATGCCAATATTTTCCTCTGAAGCATAATGCAACATTATGTCTGTAGTACATTTAGTCTGCTAGGTATGTCAGTTCTCAAAAAACAAACTGTAAGGCAAATGGAGAAAAATACCCCAAACCTGAAGTCTATGATTATGCCCTGGTTTCACTGGGACAGAGTCCTAGGCCAGCCACAGCCTACAGGCCATTAGCAGTTTGGAGTCAGCCAGGGCAGCTGACCTGAGTTGGCTACAGGTGTATCCCATACCCTAAATGTCACACTCCATATAAAAAGAGAGGTTTGCTGAGGGAGGCTCTTCCTTCTCCTTTTCTCCATTCCTGGACAGTCTCACTCATCATCTGCTTCCAAGGACTGCTTTCTTATTTATTGTGACTGCTGTACTTTCACTAGGGTGAGTATAACTTCACATACTTTATATTGGCATTGGTATTAGTTTGGCTGTTTGGTTAAATCTGTTCTCATTTCAACCCATGGTTCTCCTTTTTTTTCCAATTCCCTTTCTCCTGGGGAGGATTCACCGGGTGATAGAACAACTGCTATTGTTTAGCCCCACATACAGGCTAAATGTAGACACATTGTTACACATCTCTGTTAGTCCAAACAACAAATGCTATTTCTGCTGGAAAGTAATTGTTTGGGAAGTAGTTTATTTTCACAGCCTCTCAGCCTAGTCAGGTCTTCATAAGCTTTCCATGTGTATAATCAGTTTAGTGTATTCAGCCCACAATGACTGACAATTTCAAGAGGCATTTAAAACACTAATATTTGCATCTTACCTGTTATGCTGCATAGTAACCTTAAAGTGGGGGTGTCGCCTCCATAACCATTCATGATCCCATCATTGGAGGCCTTGGGGACAGGAATTGTCATCGTGATGGGTTTATGGAACTTCCTTCTCCTGGGCTCCAGTGTGACTATAGGACTGAAGGTAGCCTTGTTACCTAAAATCTTCTTTGTAAGTTCAGTATGCATAGGTTGTGCCTTTCCAAAGCAAAAGACAAGAACTGAATAGTTACTTGAAAATAGTATAATGAGTAAGTAAAGAACTGAGTCTGCATGTTACCACAAAACCCTTAAGTTTTTACAGTAAATGGCACAATTTCCCATGACAATCTGCAGCACAGTCTCCTGGCTAATGTTAGTTGGGGAGGCATACAGGAGGAGGAGGGGATGGAGGCAGGGGAAAGACTTCCTCCTCTTTCAGTAGTAAACTGTGAGATTTGTTTACATCACTCTCAGAATCTGTACCTTTGACCTCATTCTTAAAGTACTATGTACTTCTCTGATGCCTTTCCTAAGCAGTATTTAAGAAATTGTTCTACAACCTACACCAATATCATCGTAATCACCAAAATTAGGTGCTTTCACCAATATCATATAGACAGTTAACAGACAGGAATCTGAATTAAAATCTGAATACCCAAAGCTTTAGCACTTGCTTTGACTTTCACATAATGTTTTAGATTATTTTTACTAGAAGCATTCAAGTAAAATGCTTTGAGAATTCTCTACAACAAACAAAAAACAACCTTGTAATTGTTTCATTATACCTGGAGGCCAACACGAATCCGTTTGGTGAGAGCCCCTTCAGGGAAGACTGCCTGCACTTGAGGTACAACAGTGCTGCTCAGCACACCCCCCTCAGGGCCAATTAGGTTGCTGTCCTGTTTGATCCGGGACACCACTGCAAAGTACTGAGGGAAGTCGCGGGTGATGATGCGGCAGATACGTTTCTTCTCAAGCTCTTCTGGAGTGTCGAGTACTGAGGCCAAAAGAAAAGATGGTCAGAAGACAAGAATTTTGTAGAAGCAATACAGTGAATTTCAAAATATCTTTCAGCTTCTCACAGTTTAATTGCAATTAAAAAAACAAAGAAAACAAAGGAGAGAACGAAACATATCCCAGTATTATAAGTTCAGCTACAACAGAGAGATCAACTATCTGAAGGGAGCTTAAGACAGCAAACTCAGAACATGTTGACAATGTCCTCAAAATCAGCAGGGAAATAAGCAAAAGGATTAGTCCCGACCCCTCTCTACCTTCACGTTTAGCCTATGGCCTGGAGTAGCATCAAGGAAACTACACTCCAAATCACAAAAGTATCAAAGTATAAGTTCAGCTTAAAGTATGAGTTTACTTGTTTACTCTTTTGTGGCTTGCTTTTTAAAAAAAAATAATAATCAAAATTAATAACAAATTCTGCCCAAAGCCAGTCTGTTCTCTCAGAAAGCAAGAGTTCCCATGACTGACATTTCCTCCCACGTGCGTAGCTGCTTGGAAAGGATTAGTATGATAATTGCCTCATTTTGGAAAGATGTTTGCTATGGAAGCTTTTCATTTAACACTCTGAAGGAGCAGTAGAAAACAAAGGACTAGCATGTATTCTCAGTTTTGTGATAGTATAGTCTTTAAGTGTCTATGGTGGACCAAACACGAGCTGCAAAATAGAAGAAATGGTAAAAAGATATTAGCCCCAGTTACAGAAGTAACGCAAGAGTAAAAAAAGTCACACTAGATACCTTCATCCATCCCATTCAGGATTTCATTCAGCTCATCCTCAGTGTATTCACAGAAGTGCTCCTTCCAGCTGTCCCCATTCTCACTGCGCAGGATCACCAGCTCTCGCTCTTTCCCACGCAGAGCAGCAAAGTGGGGAATCTCCACAATCACAGGCCTGGCACAGCAACACAGCGCATTAAATGCACACAGGAGAGAGGAAGAAACAGGATTAACAGCAACTCTATTCAGTCTGCTACAAAGTGACCTGGAATTCTACCTATTTCACTGGAATACTCTGGCATAATCCTAAACTAGGAGGTCACTAACACACATTAGATTTTTACAGGGACCAGTAAATGCTGAAGGACAGATTTAAAAGTGCATTCACCTCTTTCCACAGTGTGAATGATACCCGGTAAGATAATACTGCTTAGCTAGAAATTTGGTAATTGTTTTGAAAATTCATTTAAAAACTCATGCTCATTTTAGTTATCACTACTGTCTGGGTTAACCTGTGCAACTTCATTTCAAAGAGAATCTACTGTAACATGTATGAATAGTGGGACAAATTCTGATCTCACTTATACTAGTGCAAATCAGAATAATTTCATTGCAATCAGTGAGCAATTGTGACCTGTTCCAATTTTACTTCATTGTAATTCTATATATTCCAATGAATTTATTCCTGATTTACACTCTGGGAAAGATAATGGAGGTCTGAGGAGATCATCTGGGTCTCTATTTCAGTATAGGAGATAAGAATTTGCCTTGTTGCCTTACAAGCAGATGTCAATATATGTATCCACATATATATACACATATGCAACATATATGTGTACATATGTTTATATATGCATAGTCTTAGAAATAAGAGAAAATACAAATATTTGTATATACATTCCTCTAATTAGAGGACTCACACAGGTTACCATGTAAATAGTAAATGTCATGTGTTGTATTATACTGATGGTATCCAACATATAACATTAATCAGTCCTTGATATTTAAAAAAAAAAATCAAAACCAAAAAACCCCACAAAACTTAAAATTTACAGTAGATTCCTTTTTTTTTTGGTCCCAATCCAGGTTGCTTTGCTACAGACATCAAGCACATAACTAGGAAGATTTCATGCCAAAACAAAAATGAAGGCCACAGTACTTGATAAAGATACAAACATACCACCAAAACAAAACCACATACCACAAAGGTTGGAAAATGGTCCACTAAGGGTTAAGGTATACAAAATTTCAAATGATAGAAAAGGACAATATCATGGGCAGAATGACATAAAAAAAATCATATTGCAGAAGGAGGAGAAGAATGGGGAGGTCAGCATCCATCAATTTGTTTCAAGTCTCTCCTACCCAAGGAATTTGGTCCCAGGAGGCCCCAGCTGAAGGATTCGGCTGACCAAGCTTTCTCCCTCATTAAGTGGGGGAGGAGCCGTAGGCAGATGAAGTTTACTGAGTACATCCAAAGCAGCAGTGAAAGAAAGAACATAAACAAACTTTATGTACTTTTTGTGCCAGAATGCCAGTGCCACTGTCTGGTCCACAGAGTGGAATTAGGCTATACACTGAATTAGGTTCCGTCCTAGCAATGAAAATTTGGTGAGCAAAATCAGTTCTCAATTTAGGATCTCTTCTTGCTTTTAGGAAGACAATGGAAGTTTTGGCAGTGAATGCAATGGGAACAGGATTTGGCCTTAGAATGCATCTTTGCAAACAGTACAGTAATTTTCTGTCATCACTGCCAGTACAACACCTAGAAAAATGATTGCAGGAAGGGCACAAAGATCTAAGAATTAATAAAACTGTGCTATAGCCTGGTCTTGCAAGTAAGACATTCTCATTAGATAGAGAAACCATTAAAAAGAAAGCAGGAGACAGACTTAAGGTCAATTTGTGTGTGACAGATAAGAGGAAGACTGAATGTGATGGCACAGTATCTTTTCTGCTCTTTAGAATTCTTTCTGCTTCTCTTAAAAAGTGACAAAGATGTGAAAAGAGTAACTGGTACAAAGCATCTGATTAACCAGCTTGTTTGCTGCTTTTTGTGATATTGAGAGGTATCCTTGTCTGTCAAAACAAATGGTTGGCTTGCTCTCAGCACCAGATTATAGCAACAGGGAAGTAGCCAAAACATGTATGTTCTCCTTTCACACTCCATATAAAAGCAGAGGGCAATTAAAAACTACAATCAACTTTTTTCTCTCCCTCAGCTCAATCTTCTCAAAAAAGCACTAACAAAGAACATGGCTCTGATGACTGCCTGTTATAATAGGGTTTTAAAGCAATTGTTTTGTTTCAAAATGGATGTAAACTATTGCTGTTTAGAGTCACTTTTGTTATAATCGCTTCATGAAGCTATTTATTATAATAGAAGAGGGTTCCTTCAGTCATCCACTTTTGGATGTCACAGTTAACAGGGAGAACAGTTGATAAAACAAAAAACAAAGAAGTGTGGATAACTGCTGCTTTCAGCTGAAAATTGCTAAACCAAGCTCAGCAGCAGACACAAATCTGATCTTTCTATGGGTTTTGCAGCATAGGACAAAAGAAATGGCAAAAAAATTCCAGGGTTGTCCTATTGCTTAATTTAGCAATTGCAACCCTAGAAAAATCAAAGGCACTGTGCTTCCCTGATAGTCCCAACTACTGGCAATGCAACACAAGGCTCTAAAATAAGCAGCTGTAACTTGTGTTGTATCTGTAGCAGGCTTTACATTTGGGCTTTAGATCAGTGCTGTGCTATTCATGCCTTCTATGTAGGTTATTTAAATATAGTACAAACTGTCTTTTCTGATTGCAAAGGGGTCTTTTCCCACCACTATAATATCACAACACTGAGTAATAATTATATCTAAGGAAGCACATTAGCCTTAGCACTAGTGGTTAAAATATCCATCTTCAAAAGAAAAGGCATAAATGCTTTATAAATTATTAACGAACAACCAATTTGTACTTCACATGACCAGTCTGTTACCATATGTTACAAACATCTTTTTCTGTTCAAGTCTATTTCAATGCAACTTGCAAACAGATGAAAATAGAGATTGAAGGTTTTCCTTTAGGCCATATGGCACCCCTTACCCAAGAAACTGAGCCCCAGAAGGTCCAACTTCAATCAGGCGGCTGGCCAGCCCTTCACCTTCCACCATGGGAGGCATGGTGGCCAGTCTGTGGCGTTTCACCAGCCGGCAGGTCACTCGTGTTGGAGCAGTGCATTTTCGCGGAGGAATGATGATTCGTAGTCCATTATGCCTGCAACCTCTCATGGCACCCCCACGAGCATCCACCATGAAACTAACTAGGAAGCTGAAAAATCAGGGGGAAAAAACAATTCGATACAAAAACATATCCAAATTCCTTCGGTTACATTCAACATACGTAACAAACTACATAGGTAAATATAGCTCTTTCTCAAAACGTACAATTAGAAAAAGCCTTTCTCCCATGTGAAGTGCCAAATCATGCTAAGATCATTTATTTAATTAAACAGGCTAAAATGCTTAGAGTTCTTTGTAGAAAGTTTTTTCACGGTGCTGCTGTTGGTAGAAATACCAGCAGTCACTAATAAATGTGAGCACGTGTATGTACCTGCAAACATCTATACCGTACAGTTGGCACTCCTTAAAGACTTTGCAAGCAAATGCATTTTATTGAAGAAAATTCTTTTTTGACTAAAGAATATAAAGCCAATTCTAATTGGAGGGGTGGTTGGTTTGGGTGTTTTTTTAGGTTACTGATATAATTTTCTAGTTATTTGATAAACTATAATTTCTAACAAAAAAAGGGTTTAGATTTAAAAATAATCACATTTCATTCTGGAGTGTGTGAACACAATTTGTAATACATTAGTGGAACTAGCACACAGCTGTATAAAAACTTAACATGTCATTATTGTTTGACGACAAATTTGGGATTTTGGTGAGGTGACAATAGCCACAGTCACTGTGTAAGAGGTTAAGTTATGGATTTTTGTTTTTCTGTTTTACTTTGCACAGCAATACAATGTCACAGTGGAAAACTTACAGATGCAGAAAGTCATCTACAGGAAGCCCTCTTCTAGCATAAGGTAAATTATCTTATTGCTTTGTCTTTTAAAGGGAGAAAAACATTTCATGGATTTTCTTTTGTTGAACTTTTTATAGTTTCATGTATGATCAACAGGTAGATTTTGACAGAGTTGTTACAAAGTCTGGGGACATTCCTGGAGTTCAATTTTTTTTACTGGTTTATGACTTAGGATCATGCCTGATGTGGAATGGGAATGTCAGGTTGCTGGAAGTAAGAATAGATGGGACAGAACGGTATCAGGCCTATTTCTAGCCACTAAAATAGAATCATCACATGGGGAGTCGCAGAAATGCTACTGAAGGACCTGCAATAGAGAAAATCCCTTATAACATGGGTAACAAATACAGGTATTTTCCACTGTCCCCTTGACCGTTCTGTGCAGCAAACATTGCATCCATTCATTGTCCACACAGCTACAAGTCCACATGCTGTATAAACACAACACTCGACACACCGTGCAAGTCAGAAAAATGGATGATGGAAAGGAGCCACAAGCGCCAGTCAGAAGCACACCATGCACCACAGATGCCAGTCATTCTCACACATGCAGCTCCTAGTCTACTGCCATTCAGATACCTCTAGGTTTTGTTTAGTGTAAAAGTCTGGGTAGTACAACCATTATCTCATTCCTTAGAGGTTGGTGTTTCTGTGGTTTTAACAAGGGGGGGAAAAAAAAAAGAAAATGAAAACATTTTACAGCTTTGATTCTCTGGGGATTGAGAAAAATGGGAGCTTCCTTCATAAAATACATACTTTATACATTTCAAAGCACAGATGAAAGAAGAGCTTGAGAGATCCTAAACACTCAATTGTTGCAATAATGCTCTATGGCTTGCATTGCAATTTTCCTTTAGCTGTACAAAGCAGTGTTATCAAAGTGATTCTGAATTCTGTTTCAGAGAATCAGTCCAAGTCTCTATTATAATGGGTGCATTAGACACAGGCAGGAACACTGAGTGCTGGGACAAGTTTCACATTTTGACGCTAATACTGTGAGCAACAGAACTACTAACCCCGCAATTGCCAGCACCTAATGAGTACACTTACTGAATTATATTAGCATTCACATATTTCATTGTGTAAGCTGTCAGAAACAATTTTTAGGATTCAGTTATTTTCATTATTGATGTAATACTCAAGATTGTATACTGTAGCAACAGGATCACCTTATTTTGTTGTCCATCATTGAAATATTAGTGCTAGGTCATCTGTCTGTCCTACATCCTCCTTAGCTTATCTGTGTCTCAGCAATGCCAAAACCACTGTTTACTGCCAGAAGAATACATATACATAAAAGGTAATGATCTAAATCAAGTAATCTCTCTTCTGATCAAAATAATGAGTTCTCTGGCTTTTAATATGGTGTTCTTTCTCCATATAATAATTCCTTTCAGACTAACTAAAAGACAAGCAAGGTGCTGAAATAGTGCCTTTTCAGAAAGCACATTACACAGTTAACTAGCTTGTAGTGTAGGACCAGTATAAAACCTGAAGAAGCACAAGTAGATTTTGATTTTAACCACCCTGTGTTCCCACACCACCAAAACTTGGGATCTAATAGAGATCAATTAAAAATGGAGTGTGGCATTTGCCTTCAGTAAGCACTAGATATGCAAAGGGATAGCTGTGTGTGTCCAGGTGTTAAAGGTGCAACTCTTTCTTTCAGTTTAAATTCACTGAATGTGCCTGATGTGTCAGAGAAAGGTCTGTCAGTAAATCTATCACATGGTCTATCAGTTTATCACTGAAACCAACTATTGCTAAAGAGACTGGAAAACCAGGCAAAGAAATATCGTCAGAAGGTGGACACAAATAACAATGGTTAGAATAAAAACAGTAGGACATTATTATTATTATTCACTGTAAAACAGCTGTTTCTAACATAAAGATGATCTTAGGTATCTACTAAATAACAAGACACAATCTGGCAAACAGGAATGTTCATCACAGTATACCCTAGAAAACAGGTATGTGTGCTATCACTGACACAGACTCCCAGATGAAATGGAAGATTCCTAAAGAGTTCTGTGACTTCTGGATGAGTCTGAAATCCCCTAAAAGACTGCAAGTACACTTCAACCAATGGACAGCAAATTCAGGCAAACATAGAATAAATAGTTGAAGGTCAGCAAAGAAGATTAGTGCCACTTATTATACTAAATAGAAAGGAGCTGAGTTGCAAAACCAGTTGTATTCTACTATGAAATTTTCAGAGAACAGTTTTTGGAGAACTAGCATTAATATAATGCAAAAGAGAGAAACTGAAGGGCAAAATTCCTCAGCTCCAGAGCTGGGACATAGAAGTGTAAAAGGATGGTACACCAATGCAGAATTTGTGGAGCTGACACAACAATATTTTTTTCCATCACACTGCCCTGTTAATTTCTTAACCTTTTTGCCACATTCATTTTTTCATCCACTTTATCCAGTTGCTTTTCATCTCGTTTTTTGTAAATCAGAGTCAAATAAATAATTCATAACATAGCATTTTATAAATCATAGCAGCTTCCCTTTCTGCCTCTTTGCTACATAACAGAGTATCTGAATGGTGACATTACTGTTCCAGGACTGAAAAAGCTTAACCCATTTGCAGGACTTTGTTTATCACTATACAAATAACTTATACAAAAGCAATGCATGACATGAAACATACCTTCTGAAATTAGTATTTAGGAAACAGAAAAAATTGTATGACTAATATAAACGAAATGTAAAATGCAAATCAATTATTTTGTTTCCCACATGTGAATACACCATTTTTCCTCTCCCTAATATTTCTTTTACCAGATGTTTAAGTGACAAGACTGACATAGGAAGAGATTGTACTCCAAAAAAATGGCATAATAGGAGAAAGGAAACCTTAGCAGGGACTAACTGTGGTTAGAAGAAATTAGATAAAACTGTGGAGAGCGAAAACAGCATAAATAGGAGAAAACTTTTGGACAGCTGATAAGTAGGAAAACATTCTTATGAGCCATCTAAAACAAAGGTGGCCAAAATAAGTGAACTGATTGATCAAGCAATGCATCAAAATTTCATGTACTTTCCATCAGCAAAAGTCTATTTCAGAACATGTTTTAAATGTCCTTTCTATAATAACTACATATAGTGGAAGCATCCTGCTTTAGCACTGACTTCAGTTTTGTCTTGGCAAGCCATAGCA
Organism: Bucco capensis; assembly: GCA_013396975.1. Classification (NCBI taxonomy): domain Eukaryota; kingdom Metazoa; phylum Chordata; class Aves; order Piciformes; family Bucconidae; genus Bucco; species Bucco capensis. The sequence goes on along the minus strand of VWZO01011706.1, from coordinate 1,176,075 downwards.
TGAACTTAAATTTCAATTTTGTGAGGATTCAAACTCAAAGCAGATTATGGGTTCAAACAGCAAAGTCAAAATCTGTATGTCAAGGGTGACTAGGGCAACAGTGAGATGATCTCTTCTCAGTACTAAGGCATCCTTTGACTAGGTTTCATTTTCTGACAGTTTTAAAGATTCAATGAAAAATTATTCTTGCCACAGACATGTGACCCTCATAGTCTTGCAGATTGGATTGATCCTGTTCTTTCCTGAGATATAGCAAGGTGGGAGTCCAATATAACAGCCAAATCAATGAACACATAAGGTTTGGGGAAATCATTGTCTTCTTTCAGAGAGAATGAAGGGGAAATCGGGATTATTTTCTTTTTAAGAAAAAATAAAGAACAAAAGCAATTATTTTCTAGAAATAAGTTACAGACTGCTTCTGTTAAATGCATAGCTAGCAGTTAGATCAAACATTCTCTTTTTTAGTAATACTTATCAATAGAGAGGTCATTTCATTCTCTTTAATTTTAGAGCAATTAAGAACTACATCCTTGCCGTAGGAAAGGAAACTATATCAAATAACATTGGCTACAGTGTCATTCTGGTTGAAGACATCTATAAAAGGCCCCTGTGTCTTTCAGGCTGTTTCCATGCCTTCTACAGAGAGTAGAGCAAACAGCCATGGGTTTTCCACTGGCTTCACTTGAACAAAAAACAATATATAACATTAGATTTATCCACCTTACAAAAACTTATAGTGTATTTTCATGTAATGCTGGCATTTCAGATCCAAGCCTGGGATATTACCTCTGCTGCTTATGGAATTAAGTTAGTTTTATTCTTTATCTATGCTTATGTGAAAGATAAAAGCAGGAAGAATAACTAAAATAAAGAATGGATATGTCAGCACTGGGGGAGGTGAAAGAAGATACTTATTGTGTGGTTGGTGAAGGGTCCCTGTTACATAACTAACTTTGCAGAAGAGTCACCGTTTCAGGTGGCTGCAAAAGCAAGCATATTGGCACTCAAACACACTTCTCATTCTGCAGGATCATTTGAAGAGCCATGCAAACCTAGCATCATCAAGTGTCTTTCTAGAACAGGCAATAGTTCTTTGAACACACCAAACCAGAGGAGGCAAAATTGATACACCACCACTTTCATACAGTCAGCTCAGGTATAATTATTCTCTCAAACTAGCTAGAGGCAGGCACACATGCTCTCATCAGCACGAAACAATAAAAAGCTCTAACTACAGCACATCCATTGTAGATGTATTTGAGAATTGTACTTCATCTTAATTTTAAAAAAGAAACTGGGAAACAAGGAGATAGCAGCATTCAGTGTTAGTCGCAGTGTGAAGAAGCAGAATCAAACAATCAGGGTGCTTCAGCCATTGTAAAGTATTCAGCTGGAGAAGGAAAACCAACAAATAAACTAAGAAAAAAGGATCCAGCTCCTGCTGAAGTCAACACCAAGTCATTCAACTACCTCAGTGTGCCTTCCATCAGGCTGCAACTATGTCATACATAAAGCAAAATCCACATTCCAGGAGGACAAAAAACATGATCCTACACAAAAAAAAACCCCTAGAGTACATTCTCTTCACAGCATTAGTCAACTACAGAGTGATTGGGTGACATGACCTAAAATATGTGTTTGTACTTTGCGTTTTTATTTAGCCAGTTTAAAATTTTGCACAGCTGAATGTTAAAGATGATTTTCAGCTTACTATGGTTATGTTAAAGGAGATGTAGAGGTATTGGGCCAATAAACATTTAGTTTTCCAAGTGAAAATAATCTTTGGGAAGATAGTGCTTCAGGTGTTCTGTGCAGCATGCAATGCGCTAGTGATCCAATCAGTGATTAACTGAGGTCACACAAAAACCACACATGACATGAGAATTAAATCCACTTGGTCTGTGCTGTTATTCTGCTATTTCCAGTGTGGTGGCACAATTTGGAAAATATGGCCAAAGGAGTGGCTCTGCAATATGCTTTCTATAGACAAGCAAGAGAAAAGGCCTATTTTGTAACACAACAATTGAAACTAAACCTATCTACAGTGGTTTGTGTTGGATTACTTGGGGGAGCAGGGGGTGTGCCTTCCTTTTAATAATATTAAACCATGCCACAAGAGAAAATGTATTGTTAATTAAATCAATGGTTAAAACAATCTAGGAGTGCACAAGGAGCTTTGTTACGATTTTTTTGCAGTGGACTTATGATGTGTCCAGTATTGTTTTCTTATAGAGGACATAGCAGGTGGGAGAAAATGTACACTTACAGAAATGGGGCCATGTGTAACTATTACTCCTAGTCAGAGGAGATATTTTTTTGTCTTGGCTAACATTCACTATCAAAAAACTAAAGCATCCTGAAGTGAGGTAAGAGGGAAGGATAAGAAATGCAACGTATTAGAGAAAGAAATTATGCAGAAGTTCACCTGCTGTTGTCATGATCAAGACATGGAGAAGAGCATCTGCAACAGAATAGATGATTTAACATCAAAAAGGAAAAGAAAGGTGAAAAAATGAGTTAAATGAAATACTGAAACATCAGGAAAAAAAATGAAACTGGTTTCTAAATTAAACACATGAATATATACATATGTGTGCATATTCATCACATGTGAGAAGGTAGGAGTGAGTATGGAAAATAATCATACATAAATATCCTTGGTTACAAATGGTTCTTCTTACTACAGCAGAAAAGCCAGGATGATCTGATTTCTCTAGATCTATGCTCAAATTCTACATCAGATATGTTGTCAGATTCAAATACAGTTAGATTCTAAGCAAATCTCTCAGAACTAATTCAGGGTAAATGCTGCTTGGTTTAGGTATCTACATCTGAAATTTGGACTATGGTATACCAAAGGGTAAGGATTCAAAGGTAATTCCACTCAGTGTTTCTGGTAACACAATAAATCATGATTTTAGAATAATAGAAGGGCCTAGGTTGGAAGGGACGTTAAACATCATCAGGTTCCCACTCCCCTGCCATTTTCTTTTCTTCAAATTTCCTGTCAATATATTCTGTCCTCCACTGTCTTTCATTTCATTCTAACATGTTTCTTGTCCTCCTTTTGTTCCACACAACAGAATGACAAATTTCAAACTTTCAGTTCAACCTGTCCAGGCTCTTAGTAATGTGTCACACAGCCAGTTAGTTTTCTGGTATCACTCTTTATTATATTTATCTCCATTGCCATTTTTCTTGCACTGACATGAACAGCGAGTTGCTATTAGTGAAACAGCTGCTGTTTTTCCTTACTGTAACTTTCTGAATAAGGTCATAAAGGCTACAGCATAATTTGAAAACATTTAGGCTTTCAGATTTTAGAAATGACTATCAGCTGGTCGCTGCCAGGTCCTGTTTCCGTACCTATTTCCAGGAAATTAAACTCACATTGGGGAAACAGTATTATGGATTCATTATACAACACTTGAAATATATTTTGTTTACCTTGTTAGCAAGGATCCAGCCTCCTTTTTGGCAGACATGCAGCTAAGAATGATAATTCACATTATTTGTCACAGTTCGTGCTGCCCATTCCCTCATCCTTCTCTCTTTTCCATTGGTGGAAGCAACAACTTTCAGAAAGCTAAATTCACTAAAGATGTCTCAACTGTTTAATTTTATCATATACAAGTACTGAAACACTTAGATCACCAATCAAACAGAGTCTTCATCAAATCATATAGAAGAAACCAGTATCTTTCATTAAATAGGAGTTTTACTGTGAGCAAATCAGTTGGAAAAACTGCAGAGCTGCTATATTCTCTTGGTCTAGAACACAAAAGCAGGTTAATATGAAAGCATGAACTCAAAGTTCCTTCATCACAGTGCCATGTTCCTGACAATATGTCAGATTTGCCTGTCTTCCTATCTACCATACCTTTACATATTTGTCAGTAAACTTCTTTGAAATACCATCTATACAACTAAAATTTTTCACTGTTTCACCAGAACCCAGGTATTAAAACAACATAATTTTGCACATAATTTATACTTTAAAGTCTTACAGTTAGCCTTATCTTTACCATTCACAGTTTACTGTGGGTGACAGAGACACAAGAAAATGATCCTGTCAAGCAAAGAAATCTTTCTGTTCAGTGGGTTTTTCTTCCTTCCAACTTAGCAAAAAATGTGTGTTCTTCCATAACAGAAAATTGTGAGGTATGAGATTAAAACTGTGAAATGCATCCACATGTATGTAGGCATTAGTTCTGTCTCCCACAGTGCTTCAGCAGGAAATTATACCTAATATCCCCTAATATTGCCAGCAAAGCAATCAACCTCTCTCTTGCTGGACATTCTGGCATACTTTGCTCAATATGTAAGAGCAGATAGTTTTATCAGGAGAAGCAAACCTCATTTGCTGAAAGGAGATTTCAAGGCAGGAATTTACACTTGTTCCTTCAGTCAGCATATGGAACTACTCAGAAGCTGTTAGCTGTGTAAAATAACCAGGAGATCTTTATGGTGAGATTGTGAGCACCAAAAGAATGTTACCTCTTAATAGATAATTGTTTTCCCATTTTCAAAGTGGCTGCCAAGAGACTCTGACCAAATATCTTGCTTATCAACATATTGAAACCAGTAGTTACATTTCAATTTCAAGTGGATGGTTAAAACATTTTCCCCTTCTGAAATTTCAGACATAGTAGAAGTTTTGGTTAATTATACACAGGCTGAAATATATGCCTGTGAAATTCCACATCCAGAGAATAGTTCTCTATAAAGTTATCCTTTTGCTTGTGGGTGTTACACTGTAATCCAGAGAAACCCTTCCCTACAATGGGAAATCAATAAGAACCCAACAACAATTTGGGCTTAGCCACTGAAGTAGTGCAGGGGGAGAATAGTGTCATTTTTGTCTCAGATTGCACAGAATACAAAATTAAGAGCATCTGTACAAAATAAGTTAGTCTAATACTTTGCTGATAAAAATGAAGTGTTGTACAGTCTCTTCCAAAGCTGAGTAATCATTATTATAGGTTTATTACAGTACTTAGTGGAAAATGAGTTGGTATGTATAAAAAGAACATCATTTCTGTCATGTTAAATGTCACTGTTTCATACAAGGCTGCAAATAGCATTGCTGTGCTTAAAATCAGATGTTCTTATCATTAGCATCCTGGTCTAAAATATCAAAAAATAGCTAAGTATCACTAATATATTTTAAAAGAAAACCACAAAATGATTGCATATCCAAGAAATAAATGTCACTGCTCATCTAAAAAGTATTTTGTTCATCTTCTGTAATCACTGGATAGACCTGCCTTTCTGAAAGTGAAAAGTAATACATCCTTTGGAAGAAGCCTGTAAACTATTCAGGGTTAGAATAAACCACCAAAACAATTTTAAAGCTTACATACTGAGATATATATAAAAACACATACATACTGTACACAATAAGTATTTTCATTTAATTTGTTAGTGTTAGAACTCAAGAAAAGCAAATTCAAACAACACTGGTCACAGGTAAATATCCTGCTACCAGCTAAACAAACTTCTCCTGTATGTTACAAATCAGTCAATCTGCAATCACAGTTATGACAATATTGTTCCTTTTCTAGACCAGGACTGCCTATTATTCCAAATGAGAGCCCAGGGCTATTTTTTGAAAGATAAGGACTGTAAGCTTGTTACAGACTCATTTGAGATTAATAAAAAAAAAAAATTCAAACTCTCTCTCCTTGTGATGTGCAGCCATGCTGCACACAACATAGCTCCACAGAAATGCTTTTCCATTACATCAGTTTCTTATGAATTCACCTGCATATACTTCATCAAAGCTGAACACAGGGCACAAGTGTTCAATTCAGTGTAAAGAATAAAATTTCTTAAAACGCAGTAAGTAAGAGCACTTAAAACAAAAGCACTCACAGATTTTTGAGAGCAACCAGGACAAGCTCTCTAAGTATGAATTTGGTTGGGCCTGTATTTTGACCTGTCTCACTCCATTTCAATGACCTTACCTAAATGCAAATGCTTACAAAAGAGTCAGTGGTAAGAATACATGAACTTCCTGGCCAAATCTGTGCAAAGCACATAGTTGTGCTTTAGGTTGCTTGTCTATTACATGGTTCCTGTAATTTAAAATCCTTGGTTTCTTTTTTTAGTAACCATGAGGAATACTAGAGTTGGAGCTTACCTAAACTACTTCACTAGCACAGGAAGTACCATCTGGGCTGTCTAGGCCCTTGGTCTCAATTATTACTAACTTCTAAAATGCACTGTACTTGTTTCTTCATAGAATTCACACAAACACGTGTGTATGTATCAATTATCTCATTCATTCCTCTTGACCTTGGCTGAAAGCTCACTGACTTGCAGTGGCTTCAGTGGATAGGCTGGCTTGATTGTCAGAGCTTGAGATCACAACAGTGTATTGACAGCTTTAGGAGGCAATGAATTAAAATATAACTCCTAGTTAGACATTACTTCAAGCTGCTGCCACTGCACGTATTCTGTTTCTCTGCTTTTTAGTATAATGCTAATGGATACACTCACCCTGAATGAATAGGGCTGGAAGAAAGAGCCACATTGTCCAAGTTTTCAGGGCCCCAGCTTAAGCGATATGAATTCCTTTCAGCTTCTTTGGCCAGAGTTGTTACCTTGGTAAGCAAAAAACCCTCCTTTTTACTACAATAAAATCAATTCATCAACTAAACAATAAGAGTTATTTTGCACAGTAGTGCCTAAAGCATTTAAAATTCTTTAAAAAATAAAACAAAGGAGTAATAATATCATTAAGAGATCAGAAACCTCTTATTGGAACATTTTGTAATTATATATTAGTGGTCCCAGTGAAACGAATACTGTGATTTACCAAAGGGGTATTTCCTAAATCTTTTTTAACTACAGGCGTGCTTCAGGATAGTATCTTTGAAGACAATGGCCTCAAATTCATTAGATCACCTGAATATCTAGCCCAATGGCTGTTAGCATCATTCAGAAATCAGTTAAAATGGAGAACATTATAAAGACAGTCCCTGTATTAATGTATTCATACAGCTCATCCACTTGTTTTAGAGTAGTATTAAACACTGCACAGCAAAATATGCCATTAAATATCAATGAAAATTAGATTTATATTAAAATAAACAAAGCAGCATACACAACAAGGTATTATTAGTATCATCTGAACTGTAATCTTTTCATATTTCTGTATTATCTAAGCCAAGAAGTGAAATTAAGAGGATTTGCTTACCTGCTGGCTGGGGATTACAACCGTGTCATCGATCATGGCACTGTCCCTCAGGTAGGAGGCATGGCTCAACGTGTGGGACCTGTCTGAACTGAAGGATCGCAGGCTGGTAGGTTGGTGGGATGCCATAGCAATATACCAGCAGTACAGATGATGTTGGAAAGGTGTCATGATAGATCGAGTGGGAGAATGAAAAAAGCGTGCTATTAGCAATATGATGCAACTTCCAGGGGGAGCAGATAATAGTCACTGGGGGGAAAAAAAGAGCTCTGCAAATCTTAGTTATGCTACCTTTCTGACCAAGGGCCAGATTTGACTGATTTATCTGCTTCAAAATGAAGAACCTAGAGATTCATCTCAATGACAATTTCTTTTATTCCCACAAACACTTGATATTTGGCTTTGTGGCATGATAGCTTCCTTATAATAAAGAGCATGAATAGCTATTCTGCTATTCTCTTTGGAGAAGTTCTCTCTCCTGCTACATCACACAAGCAAATCACTATGGAAAACCAGAATACTAACATCCGAAGAAAAGCTGAAATGACTCTTTATGAAGCTTTGTTATGATCTACTCTCTTTCCTTAAAGCTCTAAGTAAGCTTGATACTGTCCCCTGGAAGGTACACACAGCAAGGTGAATTGCGGCCAGCCGCAAGCTCCTGTGTAAAACAAACTTCTTTATTCCATAAGCACCTTTAGAGAGGCAGTCCAAAAGTGAGCACTGTTCTCTTTGTAAGTACACAAAGCTCTACAGAAAACTGGTTGCTGTAGCAATGAGAGATGCAAGGCAGTAAATAAGCTGCTTCCAAGCACTGGCTCAGAATGTAACTCAAGTATCCAGTAGCAAAAAGCCAAACAAAAAAGACAAATAAGACACCACAGAAGGACATACTGAGGTAAACGGGGTTTCTGCTACCAAATAGCACTCATTTTGTCCTTTAAATTTTTACTAGCAGCAGCATTACAGTAGTGATTTTTAAAAACAAATCAGCCACCTTCAGATGTGTGTGTACTCTCTGATGTTCTGTATCTTGAGGAGTATAGTACATATAACTGAAAGCAGCAGTTTCATTTTCATGGCTTACACATCGATGAGTAGTACTCATAATGACTAACATGCTGGATCAGAACAATAAGCCATTTATCTAGGAAAATAGATTTTTAAGGAATAATTCATTTTCAGCAGCTAACAATAAAAAAATCATGTATGCATTATGGACATGAGATTCAAGTGCTTTAAATGCAGATCTTGTTGAAAATCATATTTTACCATCTGATTCAGACCAGTCAACCATTTTTAACAATACCTACATTCACTCAATTTTTTCATCCATTTTTAGAAGGAAATGGTTATCTTACTTTTATTAGAAATATATGACATTAAAGAAGATCAATGCTATTGCCCATTGGCTTACACCTATTTAGCAAACTAGACATACTGTACAGAACTGAAAGCAAAAATATGTATTACACAAGGATCAGCTTTAGGGGAAAAAACAACAATAAAAAATCTCTCTTACATGTCATGAAATGTCTTTCACACAGACAGGTAGAAGAGGTGAGATATGTAAGCCCAATATTATCGAAATTAGGCATTTCTGGATAAAACTCTGGTTCCATTAAAACAACCAACAAAATTTCAACAAGGGCAGAAGTTTACCCTAACTGCCTGTATATAATATTGAAGCAAAAAGTTATGAAAAGGAATCCTGACTGAAGATTATTGTAGTGTGAATTAAGTGGGCAGAGTACACCTTGCTTGTCTATAACAGGAGTACTTCAGTGAACATGTGTTCTTTGGTTGAAAAAATAAGCCTCAGTAGCAGACCCCATTTCCCATCATTATCCTTTATTCCTTTCAGCATTTGATGCTTCCAGAACTGCTTTGCTGTGCCATGCAATGCTTGTAAGAGTTTCACCATCCAAGTTGTAGGTTCTGCTAATCAGCTAGTGTCATGTCCTGGGTAAATACTGAATGAAAGAATCAGTATGTACTAAATTTCACTGGTTATCTGTATGGTGATTTAATCCATATTCTCCTGCAAGTACCCAACACTGCTACTGCGACTGCTACAGTACATATCCACTACACAGTACCTGTATGGAAGCTCCAGTAAATACCCAATATATTGAGGGTATGAACTTTATCTACAGACACAAGCATTAGTGGGGTCTGAAGTAAATTTGAAATTTCCTACTTCACTTAATATCAAAACTAGCCTTCAGGTGACCCTGCCCCTCTTCTGTGTGCTATACCAGCTAATGAAGAGCAAACCAGAAGTTAAAAGATCTGTGCTTTTGAGACTTAGAAATAAAGGTTCTGACTGAAACAACAGTCCAGTTAAGGAAGTGTAGTAGCACTGAACAGAACTTATTATTATAATAACTCTTCAGGAATCCTGTAAAGAAACCCAAACCTGCATCACAGGGACAAAACTAATGTCTAAATACAGATTCTTTCCAAATCTAGTTGATAAATTTTAAGTCACAGGGGCTGTGGGGTCAACAACACTCTACTCGGCACCAGAGACTGAACTGGGAACCTAGCAATGTTGCAAAGCTCCTGACAGTAGGAGTGTGTCTGGCGCATAATGCACAGGCAAGTATCACCCACCTCTTCTAAGCCCTGAATAAAGCCCAGGTGGTATGCAGAAAATAAGCAGCACGCTCTGGCCAAAAGTACTGTGGATCAGTATTCACCACTACATATCATACTCATTTGAGACTAACTCTCTGCAACAGCAGTGTTGTTCACTTAGTTCTCCAAATCAGCTTTCCAGCATACAGCAGGCCTCCAAACTGGATGAACAGAGACAGGTGCCATAAAGGGATTTAGAGACAACATGTTTTCATGCTGTGTAATACCTACCTGGGCATGGTGCTAATGAAAGCATATGAAAAAGAATGAAGGGGAGAGAGAAATAAAATAAATAGGGAAGATGGTTACAAATGAAAAAGTTATGTTTTAAAATCAAATTGTCTAATGCATAAGATTACATGAATCTAGACTGCTTCTGCTATTGGGCTTTACTGAATTTCTTGATAAACCAAAGCCAGTATAAAGCAATGGAAATCCCATTAAAGCAAAAGCAAAATAATTTAAGCAGTCTCTGTGAAAATTCTTACAACCAGTAACCTGAGCGTGAGAAAATGAGACCATGGAGCTAGAATAATGTACTTTTTCATTCTTTCTGTCTTTATAATTTTGCTTCATTTCAATATAATCATGCTTGATGCAGGATGTGAAATGATTTTCAAACAACACAAAGTAAAACATATCAATTACCTTCCGGCAAAAATCTACTGAAACCTACTGACTATTTAGAAGCTAAAATATTCTAAATGGGAGCAGAAACTGGCTTAAGATTTGCACAACCATTTCTATACATCATCTTAAAACTAAACAAATAAAAACCGTTACCATTGAAAATGCATGATGAAAGGTTATGAATTTAAGCATTCTGAGGTAGTTTCTAAGCATCCTCTGAGACTTAAAAAGCCACACAGTCACTTTGTTTTCAGTGGATTCACTAGAGCTGTCTAAAACCTAATAAAGACTCCAAGCTTATAAGACTTGAATGATGAGGGATTTACACATGCTGTGAGCCAAACCGAACTGTTTCCTGACATCTTTTGTTCCAGGAGCAATTCATAGGCTACTGAAGTAAACAGAATGGATCCTAGTGATTTAACTGAGCTCTGGAAATGCTACCAGAATAACAATCAGGCCTGGAAAATGAGGTAGATTAAAAACCTCTTCTGTTGCCAAGACCTCATGTATTTTTTCTTTCCCTCTTTAGTGAACTCCAATTCTAAAGGCAATAAGTCTGGAGATATTTTGAGTTTACACTAGACATTTTCAAACAAGAATGCCTGAGTAGCCTATTCTAAATTAGAACTATAGGTGTTCATCTGCCAGTTTGAGACTATACTTATGCTCACTAGTAAAGGCTGTCATTTTGAAAAGGGAGCTCTTTTTTGTGGGCTATAGTGACATTCTCTAAAAAAAAATTAAAAAAAAATAAAGCTACAGACATTATTCCACAAATACATCTAGGCTTAAGTTCAGGTTGTTAGATATAAGCAAATCAGTAAGTTTTCTGGACTGAACACATTCTGTTTTCTATTTTATTTATTTACAACAAATACTGTGCTGTGCTAGTAAAACAAAAATTATCATCTTTCCTGCTAATTCAGCCCTGATGAAACAGAGTCAATGTGCTTGCAGACAGTATACTCACTGCTAATGTAATGCAGAATGACTAAGTCCATTGCTCCTTATATATATAAGCCAGCAAACTACTCTAAAAAGTTGGCTCTCCTAATGCTAAAACATCCTTCCATCTATCCACCCATCCCCTGACTCATGACAGGAGGAGATGGGGATGATTCATAAGCCCTTTTCACACACAGCCTGACTTGTCTTCCTGTGCCTGACCACAAAGACAAAGCAAGCTATGCCTTTTCAACAACCAAGATTCACAACTAAATTCTTCCCTAGACTGAGTACAGTATTAGTGCCAAACATATTCATTTCTCAACCAGTCAGGAAATATTCCTCCTGCCCACACTTTCCTCCTATACAAAGTGAGGACTGTCACACTGATGCACCCAATAAAGAAATGTTGACAAGTGCATCCCATGTCTCCCTTGAGTTCAAGACCCCGAGAAAGAGATTTCAAACATTTGTAACAAAACGTGTGCAGTATCATCCCAAGAAAAGATGTGTGTCCAGGCAAATACCTGTCAGATCGTCCTCCTTCCAAGCTGTACCTTAGGTAGTTCATACCATCTAAGAACTGGCTGCTTGGTAAGGAGTCATCTCCTAGTTCTCTGAGGTCTTCTGGCCTAAGGTACTCTCCTCCATCTCCGGTCATTGTGTCATCACCTTTAAACCAGAGAGAAGCACAAACACAAGTTTGATTTCATTGACATCTTGGGATCTAACAGCAGGATAGCACAATACACAGGAAAACATTTTCCACTCAGGAAACACTGCAAACCACAAGCAATTAATTTATTTAAGGAAACTGGCACATCAAGCAAGATTTAAAAAAAAAAATTGAAATCAAGGTGATTAATCAATTAGACTTAAGCTAATTTTTGCTGTTGCATGTATTGGTAAGAGGCAAATTTCTTTGCTACTCTCTAAAGCTTGGTCTCTGTATCTTTATCCATTTTAGCTCTCTGGTCACACCTATACTATATCACACAGCCTGACAATTTATGACTAAGTATAACCACTCACTTGATTATAAGCTCTGTGTTTTCAGATGAAAATGTGTTTTCTGTGGCCTTATGCCCGGTAGTTGCAAATCCTAATTTAATCTGTCCATTGTCCAAACTCCACATCATATGAGGCTGTCTCACCTACGTTCCAAAAGCCTTCTGTGATCAGCACAAAAATTCTTATTTCTAAAAGCTGGCGATACCCAGAAACAAGCTCATATACATGGATGGTAATGATCATTAATCAGAAAAGTAATTAATAATGAATCAAAGCCTAAACAATCATTGATTATCTGACATAAGTATCTTTTTGCACATACTCTGAATAACAGAGGTGGTTTGGGGTTTGTTTTGGGGTTTTTTGGGGGGTGGGAGCATGTCCAAAGTTATTTTCCCCAGGAGATTCTGTCTACAGGAAGTCACAGTTTGCTTTTCCCCTGCAGACTAAAAAACCAGATTACATTGCCAAGCAACATGAAGACCTTTCTTTTCATTCCCTTTGCAACCCTGCTGCATGGAGATTTCAGTCATTTTCCCAGTGGTTAATTAATTACTACTGTCTGAGCCTGCCAGAGGCTTGGTATAGCCCACAAAAACCACACAACATGACCCTAGACCATTGATATCTTCAAACTTTCATATTTTCTAAGCTGCATGGGCAAATATCAAGGAATTATATGAAGGAGACTGCCACTGTTATGCAGGAAGAGTCTTCAGGGGCAATGCATTCACGCTGATACACTGAGAAACAGCATGGATACCACTTAACAAACCTTTACAATCTCCAGTGTTTCTCAGTGTGAATGCATTGCAAAACAGAACTCACTTGGGCACCAGGACAGTTGCCATTCTTGCAATTTAAAGTCTTAAAAAATCAAAATTGCAAAAATCAAATATTGTTACTGCTGCTATTTCTGTTAGATTATCTTCCCCCTCCCCTGGAAAATGTAATTGGTATTACAAGCTGCCCTGTTTTGAGTTAGAACAGAACCAAGTTTGTTCAGTTATTTTACTTTTCAGCTAAGTCTTTTCTATGTAACTGCACTTTCTGAGGTTAACAGCATGTTTTTGCAGACACTGTCTGCTTCTGGTAGCGATAACACTTGGTATTTATAGTTAGTACCAAGGATTGGTGTGCAGATCAAGGTCACTGCTAAATCTTGTGTAAAAGGCCACACCTGCAGGAAGGAGCAGACAGGAGAGGTTGCCCTAAACTGACCAACTAGGTATTCCATTCTGTATCCATCATATTCAGTATAAAACTGAGGGATCACAAAGGTCCAGTTCTCTTCTTCAATGGCTGACATCCAAGGAGGATTCCCCGGTTCCAGAATTTAGCTCCTGAAACCAGCTCCTGTTAGCCACTGAGTCCAATCTGGGACTTCCCCAGTGCCTGCCACAGCATCAGTGGGTGATGTAATTGCCATCAGGGGGTTTGTTTTAGTTTTCTAATCTGTAAGTCTTTCTCCCTTATTCCCTTTCTCTTCCCCTATGGGAAAGGAGAGGAGTTGACAGATTCTGTCACTCCTTTAGTGGCCATCCCAGCCCTAACCCTTGACACAGGCTATAGGAGCACTGCTTACTACTACAGGAAGAAATCTTGGTATTTGTTTTCATAAAACAAATTAAGCTAGTTTTTCTAGCTTGATGTTTCAGCTAATAAATAAATAATTATGTCATCTAAAATTAAGTAACCTTTTTGTATACACAAATATAATATGCAAAAACGAGGTCTAAATCTTTTCAGTATATGAACAAAAGCTCTTGAAAATTCCATCTGCCCACATGAAGAGCAAGAAACTGGGCACAGTTTCACAGAAAACAGTAAAATGCATTTAATCATTGCATGTTTCCTGCCTTCTGACAGATGATGCCTCCTGTTTCCTGGGAATGTTCACATTATAAAGCAAAAGGCTGTGTAGAAACTTAGAAGATATTAAGACAATGTTGTTAATCAAACAGTAAAAGAAATTTTAAGTTATGTTTCAAATAAACCCGAAATCTGTAATCACAGCAGACTTTATAATAGAAACAAAGGCAAAATCTTCACCACTTTCAACACACGCACATCCTTCAAAAATTTCCAAACTCTGCTATTATTTCAGTTTTGGCCTCTTACCTAAAAGCTGTCAATAATGGATCTAAGTAACATTAGCTGTTTACATTTTGTGAACATCTGCAAACAGTAATAAGATGATCTGTGAATATTTCACAATGTCTCCAGAACATTTATCTGCTGGTAACACAGCTTACTTGCTACCACACTAGTCTTGAGTGAGTGAACTACAAGTTAACAAGCACTCAGCCATCCTGCCACTAATATTGTGTTGTCATTAGAAGATCTAACAAGGCTATATTCCCAAGTCGCAGTCAATTCAAATGTATACAGACACATTATCTGTTGAGAATAAATTACATATTCAGCTGATTATGAGATTCTTTACACAACAAATCTTTCCAGATGGTAGTTTTGTGGCAGTACAAGAAATTATCCTTTTTAATCATGCTAGGAAATTCATCTGCCATCACATTCCCCATCAAATTAATGACAGTAATGTTTTTACCACTTACTGAGCAGTTTGTGATAAATATAGCCCTTGACATTAATGCTCCATGATTTGCAGTGGCTATCCTTACAGGTGGATTTCAGTGAATTGCCCATTTAGTGCTTTATCTTCTGTTTACTTGAAAGAACATCTTCCTCTGCTCAGTGATACCAACAGACTTTCAGAGGTTTACTTGACAGAGAAAACACACCAGAAAACACTGAGTGACCTTACTTACACTGTGCCCCAGCTGAAGCCTTTCTGTTCAGGTCTGGCCTCATCACTGCTACTGCCCATCTCTCAAGTATCTCTAAAAAGTTTGTCCTAATCTGCATTACAGGATAACATCATCTTCTTTAGGGAAGTTTTGACAGGAAATAAAATGCACTAAAAAGAAGTATCAAGGAATAAAAGCACTGCCTTTTTTAGAACTGGACCAGAGCAAACTACCCTTACCAACACACATGTTCCATGGAATAATAGCCCACAATATCTGCTGCTCATGGAATGGGTAATGCTCCTCTGACTGGGAGAGCTCACTTTGACTAGAAAATATCTGTATGTACTGTCAGCAGCCATAGAATCTTCAGTTAATTAAGGTTAATGTAAATGTAAAAGCAACCAGGTTTTATCAGTCATGAATGGGAATAATATCCAGTAGCTGTAAAGGCAGATTTAGGTCAGATGGATAAGACTAGTAAAAAATACATTCCCCCTTTTTAACATGCTGATAATTATTTACTTCTATGAACAAGTTACAACAGTTCCCTCTATAACTTGTCTCTGAAGAAAATAATTCAGTGCTTGACATTGCTCATAAAATAAATTAGGAAATAATGTATAAGTAAATACAGTAGTGTCTTCTGGTCATGCCCATGCACTATTCCTTCTTTGCACTAACCAATGTGTGTCTGTAGTTTGGTTCATGCCTACATATGTCACTGACATCATTTATTATTGCTAATCTTTGTCAACAACACTGATGCAAATGAAAAATGGTGCTTTTAAAAATTTTGCAACCTAACCACAATCTCCTATTTTTCATTACTAAAGCAATCTTTAGCATTTCTATCCCAACAAAAATCTTGGATTTTCTGGCTTCCCTTCTTCCTCCCACCTTTCAGGAAACACACCCAGTCACACTTCAAAAGTAATGGAAAGGAGCAGTGTTAGGCACCCCGATTATGCAAATCCATGTTGCTTCAACACAAAAGATAAACAATCCAAGTTAAAAGAGAAAGTTAGTCTTACTCCACAAGCTTCTGCTAACAGCACCTGTACCACTATATGCTTCACCATCACTGAAGCGTTCATCATCAGAATGTTTAAAGGCTGTACAACATACAAACGGTTGGAGAAAAAAGGAATAGCCTCTAATTAATCCTGCAGAAGCAGAAAGACCTACAAGGCTTTGCAGATTTAAAGATGGTTAAATGGTAGTTCAAAAGATTTGGAGAAAATTCAACAAAGTGAACATAAGGCTGTAAGCAATTTAAAGGCCATTTATCACAATAATTACACAAGTAGTTGTATGTTTTTCAAACAGAGAATGCAGCAAAACCATGCCTCAGAGAAATAGTTTCACTGGTTATGATGCAAAAGAAAGTAATTTCTTTTGAATCACACTTGTTTGCTTTCACTTGTGACTTTGCAAGTATTAAAAAAGAATTAGTATCTGGAGTCTAAACATGGTATTTTTCTCAAGAGCGTAACTCATTTATCAGCATAAATTCCATTTCAAAAAGGAATACAAGCAGTTCAGGAGCATGAATGCCATTAACTTCTAGTACCATTTAGAACCACAAGTGCATTTGTGTTCTCTGAAAAAGAAAAAACCCAACCCTTTAACTGTATTCCTAAATCCCTGGGACTTTCTGAAATTAGTCTACATTAATTACTCTACAAGTTATTTGCATGAAATAACAACAACCATAAAATGACATCTGTATTTTACTGTAATATTAATTAACACTGCCAAGAGTAAAAAAGAACTTAGAAAGTTCTTGCAAATGTGTCTATATTTATCAGATGTCACTGTGATTAAAATGTGTTAGAAGACGTCTGTGAACTTTTAGAAAGGGATGTGTTTCAGCTATTTCCTTAATTCAGTGCTATACAAAACCACAGTCCCTCCAGAAGTTCACAGAAATTTTCTTGGGACTTAGCTAAGCAGTACAACACATGCCTCCTGCCTGTACATACAACAGACTCTGAAACCAAAGTGCAAAACTTAGTGTGTTGTTACTTTATGTCATGCCATATGTATCCATGATTCATGTGTGCCAAGAGCTCCCTCAAGGGAACACTCTCCTTACCTTCCACCTTATGCATCTTCTTACACAAATGGTTCCAATTAGGCAGAACTCCTAGGTGGCACTGAGCCAAAAGATTTTACTGCTCAAACTCCTTTTTATGGGTCAAGCCCAGCTGTGGGACAGCTCTACATTAAAATTTTAAAATCTGAGGTTGGGAAACATTCTCATATGTTGATTTAGTTCAGATAAGCTTTTACTGAAAGATGTAGGGGTCCAGGATTTTGGGTTGGGTCAACTCTTGGCATCTTTATTCAAATGCTATAATGACTACAACATTCCAAAAAGGCCATTACATAGAACTTCATCGGAAGCACTGCAAAACAAAGATGTCAAAGTACTTAAGCAGCTTTCTTGATCCTGTGTTACAGGTTATGTAAGTGATATGGAATAGGAACTTAGCAAAGTTGCTCACCTTCTTCATCTGAAACATCCAGGACTTCAGTCATTGTCTCAGGTACATTTAGCTTGTGCTTCTCTGTTACAGTCTGCAAAGACAGAATCATCAATCCTCAAACACCAAAAGAAGCAGCAAAGTTTACAGCAGGATATTTTCAACAGCAACAGCAGTGGGGTCTGATGAGACATTTTATAAAGTGTTTTCCCTTCCCCTAACTTTACTTTTCATCTTTACTCCAGAAGCTCCTATTCTCAGTGATGTATAAGGTAACATTTATTTTGGCAGAAAAAAGCACCAAAAAAATAAAAATAATGAGTTGTTCAGAGGCAGAATAGAAAAGAAAGCTCTGAAATGGTGCATGTAGAACAATTCAGCTCAATGTTTCCAAGATGATTTTAAAATGAATTAGGTAATGTCTACAGAAGAGCTTCAAAAAGTTGTATGTGGCATATGGAAATTATTAAATCATAAAGCATTTGGAAATGAAGTTAAGAATGATGTGAAATTTTTGAACTAAAAAAAGATGTGAAAAATCTACACAGATCACTTGAAACATTTATTCCCCCTGCCCCAAAGTGACTACACTGCATATTAATGATAACCTTCTCATAAATCATGTATATTCCCCCAAATCATATATACATCAGGGGAAAAAATTATTTTTTGAAGATTCCAATATATATTGTGTGCACCTTAAGGCCTAAAATATTGTAATACCAGGCAAGTATGGACCGAGGACTGCTGGGAGGACACTAAGTGAGAGAGCACAGAGCAGAACAACACTGGAACACCTTCTTAATATGATTTTTATCTTCATAAATGACTTCCAGGAGGAAACAGATGATGTTCAGAGGTGCTGAACCAAGAATGCAGACATCCTTTTAACATCAAGATACACACTGGAGAAGGAGATAAATAACATAGCAAGAAAACTTGTAGGAAGTGCAAGGTGTGAAAAGGTTTCCTGCAGGAAACTCCGCAGCGTGTTACGATATGGAAGACAAAATGCCAAGGACTTAAAAAAGAGCAGTGATCAGAACAGCATTAGTCACAACAGGGAAATAAGTATTTTCCTGGCTCCACCCAGACATTCAGCTGAACTGGAGAGCTGTGGAGGGGAATCAATGCATTGCCCTTTAAGGTATGCATAAGCAGATGTGTCCCTTTGACATGGAGAGGAATGTCAGGAGGCCATGTATCTTGTGAAACTCCCACTGAGGTAGTGCTTCACTCCCTGTTGTGGATGGTATCTATCAAGCATAAATCAACATTACAAGCAGAAGCAGGGAAGCAGCATATAATCTGAGGGACAATTAACATCAAGCTGATTTCAAGCCCTATATGCAATATGCTTTTGGGGAAATTCCCATTGATATCAAGCACTTTCGTGGCACAAAACTTACTAGTTATTCTCTAGTTGTGTTTTATACTTCTCTATTTGTAGCAAAACAACAAAGATGGCATTCCTGATTATTATAAGATACTGTACTTTTATAAATTGCAAAATTACCAACAGTGTTATTACTTTGGAAACTTATTTTACAGGTCTGCTTCACGTTTTTGAAATGTATTTAACTGTGACAACAGTTTTCAGTTCAATCTTCTGAGGTACAGAGAACAATGCCCTTTGCAATGCCAATTAGGCCTTCTAAACTTACTCATAGCCATGATTCAAGACAGTTAATTATTTCTGTTGCAGTGTTTTTCATAACATGTTCTGCACTGAACATCAGTTTGTATTCACTGAACGCCTCCACTAATATGTCTGCCTTCTCCTCCCTGCATTCCCATGGCTTTCCTCAGACAGAAATGTCAGGCAGCAGTAGGGTGACAAAGCCAGCAACAAGACATGGGGAGGATGTGATTGTTCAGGTGACATTGACCTTGTTTCTTCAATAATAAAGCAGTAAGTTAACAAATACTTGATCTGCAGACCCAGATAACTAAGGTTTATTTATCATTATGCCAATTTAGTCCTAAGTTAGGTTTTTACAGACCCCTATATAATAACAGTCTGGTCTCTGTCTAAGGCTCCAAGACATTATTATTTATTTACAGAGAAGTAATGATACTTTACTTCCTGATTTTCCCTTCATTTAGAGAAAATGATTTCATAATTTCACAACTGAAAGAAAGTTTGGAAAACAGAATCAAGAGAATGTGTGCACATGTGCATGCATGTTTCAGAAGAACAAAAAAAAATATAATGATATCTCTGGAACAATGACCTTGGCAAGAATCATGAATTCTACCATCAGTCCCCTACAGAAGATGTGAAATAATGTTTTTAAATGAACTTCTAATATTAGATTTTTTTTTAATTGTTAGGCACATTAGAAATGTCAAATACTCTCAAAATCTAAAATTCACAGCCAGCCTCATGAATGGTGCACTTGGAAAAGTGCTCAATGTACATTGCTCAATGCATATTTCTTAACCTCCCTACTGTTTAGTGCCACTGAGAATTAAATTATGTACTTTACTTTAGGCTTCTGTATTTAAGACTTAAAGAATAGATTTTTATCTGGTGGCATAGAATAATTCAGTTTTATAATTCAGTTGTATAAACCTAAATGTACAATCAATGATTACTTACTCAACAGCAGTATACTGTAAAAAACCTCAAAGCTCATCATACATTCATTTGTTCACAGGAAGAGTATGCCTATTCATATTAATACCCCAAAACTTAAGCTCTGGAAGTCCAGCCTAGTCCGATTTATCTGCTATTCATCTCTAATCTGTGAGTAAAAGCAAGTTCTCTCTATTGCTCGACATTCATGTGGCTCCACTAATAACACCAATGTAAAAGGAAAAATTGTTCCAAGTTAGACCAAAAGCTTTAGCACTGGAGATCTTTTCCTCATCTGACTTGAATATCAATAAAGCACCAGCCTGTCTAACATCCTCTATGCATCACTCAGCTACAACCTTAGAAAAAGAAGTAGCTATGGTGACAGCACCTTTTTTTCCCCAGTGCTAAATGCTGTGTTCTGGTTTGGCAACACCAACTTCACCATCTGGAGAACTTTATTGCAGGGAGTGCCTCTGAGTGCCTGTTATTTATCCTTCCTTTTTAGGATTTGTTCTAAATTATGTTTAATCAACATTCCCCACCATGAACACCACCACCAGGTTTATATTCTATATATCCCTATATAGAGAATAGTACAAGATTCAGACAAATTTATATATGAAAAATCTAGTGCATTTCTTGAGGGTTCCCACCTGACTTTTAAAAGCAGTGCTGTGTACACAGACACAGTTCCAGATTTCAGACTGCTCTTATACACAAGCATTAGAGATCAGCTATGCAAGTAAGGTTCAGCATCTGATTCCGCCCTAAACCCCAAGCATCTGGTAGAAAAATCCATTACCCTCAAAGTTTAGAGAAACATTTATCAGAAGTAAATAACCCCACAGGTGTCTTTTCATAGTGTAGTCCCTGTTATTACAAAGCATCTAATACTCGGACATGATAAGGTACAAGGCTTCACAGTGCAACAAAACGTACAATAGAAAGGAAGTTACAACTTATAACAGGCATAAACAGAAAAAGTGTGCCAGGACACAGCACAGAGCAACAAACATGTCATTTGAGGCTAAAAGAAAAATAAGTACTTTTGAAAAGAGCTGAAGTTCGTTGAAAAATTTTACCCAGGTTTTATTTTTCTACATCTCTGACTAGATATATACATGTTTATGCACATACATGTGTGATGTGCTACACGATTAAACAAGAACATGAAATAAATAACAAAACCATACAGCCTTTGTTAAGAGAATTCTGGAATTCTTTGCCAAACCTGACTCAGTCTGATCTTTGCAGGACATTAATAAATTATGGCTCACTCTATTTGTAACCTTATGCCGTGTTACTTTTATTCCCTCTTCCTCAGCTAATCTCAGCAAGGCTTGCTGTCAGTGTGCGACAAAATCAAAGTTATTTTCCCATTTCTTTAAAAGGGCTTTGGATTTCTTCCCTTCCTCTACCTCTCTCCCTGACTGGAAAATGGCATCTTTTAAGTAATCTTAAATTATGTAAATCGGAATTTTTATGACTCTGAGCTCCCTAAATCACTTCTAAATCTGACATGTTTTCTAGACTGCTAATCTTTCTTGCATGCAAATATATATATATTTAAAAGCATGGCCTTACAATAGTGTTTCAAGATAAAATGCAGTAATGGAAATTTAAATGAAAATTTATTTCTGAAATGATGCAGTATTTCTAATGTTCTCCCTCCTATCTGCTAAAACATTTGTAGATGAGAGGTAAAAGTCAAAAAAACCCCTGTCAGATCAGTTTTTCCTGGCTTAAAGCAACAGTACCACCTTGCTGACGTTCAGCATACACTATTCACAAACCCTGAAGAAAAAAACACAGACTACCAAGAGCGTGGAGAACTGAGAGAGCTGAGCACATAAGGAATGATTCTTCCATATTTTGGAAAAACAGGATCTGTTTCAACTGAAAGTGACCGAGTAAAGAAATGATTGATGTGATTCAGAGCCATCCAGAGAGCATCATTAGGCTTGGCACCAGTCCACAGATGGTCCAGTCCAAATGCTAAGAAGTTTGCAGTGGTGTGCTGCAATGGTTGAGGCTCAGTATGTGTCTCGAGTGTGGAAATGTAAGGATATATAGAAAAGGAGAGGTGAAAAGAGAAGCAGAGAAACAGGACGGTCTAAAAAAAGGCACAAACTTCTGGAAAGTTTGGGTTTGCAGCTCAGAGCTGTAGCTAGAAAAAGTTTTACTCTGCTTGTGAATAATTGTTTTCCATCCATATGCACAAAGATTTTGCTACCTAGCTCAGTTAAGGCTGTTGTGTTACACATGCTGAAAAAACATACTGAAAACATTGAGGCACTTTTGCAAATACCCAGCAAAAAGTGAGGGGAGCTGAAACTAGAAAATAAAAAATGGGAAAAGATACATGGAGAGTCTGAGGCAAGAAGAAAGAGACAACATTCTGAATACAGGAGAAAGACATTTTAATGCATCTGCAACTCACAGTTGTGGTAGTAGTAATCTCCTCCGTTACAACCTTCAGCGTATCAACCACCGAGATATATCCCAGTCGCCTCGCAATAGCTAAGGCAGTGTTACCATTCTGAGGAGAAACAAGAGAAGGGGAGAGAGAGCACGATGAGAGGGAGGACTGTGATGTGAACCAATGAGATCACTACACACTGCATGAGCCAGCATTTCCATCCAAAACAAGGCGGCAGCCTAGGAAAATCACTGTTTTTTTACTGTTGCATCTGACTCTAACTTCTTTAAGACTATAGCCCTGATTACCATGGTAACACAACACACTTACATCTGCCTGCTAGTCCAAATAAGAAAATGCTGTATGGTTTAACCCTTCACTGTTCAGTTTTCACTAGACAAGACATGTCTTCTTTGCAGAAGTTTATTTTGCATAAATGGCTCTACATCAGAAACACTCTTCTAAAAAAAGTATTTTGAAATGTTGCAGTTTCACTCCAGTTTATAATGTTAAATCTTTATCAGGTACAATTCATTCCCTCTTTGGGGAGCATAAGATTACAGTTGTATTGTCCACATTCCTCATTACAGAAAAACGTATGACCAATGAAAGTACAGAAAAGACAAAGATTTAACAAACAAAAACATCCAACCTCTATAAGGCTTGAGGGTAGGGAACTAATTTCCATCTAAATACATTTGTTTGAAGTTTAAATGCATGTGATATATAGATGTGTCATTCACCAAATGGACATTAAAATGATAATTTAAACATTTAATGCTTATTTATCTCCATTTCATCACCTGGAACTCTAAGAGTCCATGGTCCTTGTGTCACTCAACTTGGGGAGGAATGGATGTATTCCATGATTCTTTGTAGAGAGCTCTACACGGTTTGTTTTATGTCGTTTTGCACTGAACCAAAGGACAACATGCTGGCTTACTGAGGAATCATGGAAAGCCACTGCACCACTCTGTATTATTCTTACTGTGCACAGGACATCAGTCTGAGGGCTTCTCTACCTCAGTGTTGATTTAGATAACTATAACTTCAGTTCTTCTGTGATAGTCTAGCTCAGCAACCCTGAAGCAGCACAGTGTTTGTGGATTAGCAGCACAAACTGTATAGATTAGCACCTTCACAGCACAAATCATTTGACTGTTACTGTCACTTGCACATTAACTACTCATATTCCACACCCATATCCCCTGCCAGGTGTCTCAGGTTGAAATTCTCTCTTACCTTAAACTACAGTTTCTATGTGTGGATAAGAACAGATATAGTCCCTGAGCAAGCACACAAACTGTGCAGCAAATACACATCCTTGAAACTCTGCTTGGATTTGGGTAGATTTGGGCATGACAGCCCCAACATGAGGACTACAGCCCCAGAAACTGACTACAGTGGTCTCTTGCTTGATGATCTGATGCATAAACTAATATTTTGGATAACTTTGCAGTAGATAGAGGGAAAGAAACTTGTGTCTAGGTCTTCAAAAATGCCCGTGTTCTGATTTCCTTCTAATTCCTTACCAAGATACCATGTTGAGGCAGAGGACAGCTAGCTATGGCTAGTCTGACCCTGCAGCTCAGAAATTGGTTTCCTGATCCCATGATTAGCTTAGTGTACAACGAATTAGATCTGACCTGAACTACCTCAAGAGGATAAGGAAAAGAAGAGGAAGTTACATTTACACATGTGATGCCCAGGTGCACAAAGAATATATTCACCAAAACAAAGGCTTGCTCTTAAACTCTACAAAAGGAAAGCAAAAAACCATCCAGGGAAACAAGTTCCCACTGGCACTTCCCAGACTTACAGTGGTGATGGCATTGGGCTTTGCCCCATGTTGGAGAAGAACATTGATGATGTGAGTGTGGCCTTGTTGAGCAGCTTGGTGAAGAGGAGTGTACCCATTCTGTTGCAATAAAAGCAAAGGAAGAAAACCAACCACTAGTAATCAGATTAGACACTGTTTCCTTCTGCCCACTTGAGACATTTCAAAATGAAATTAAGCCATCAGTTGACCCCAAAATAATACAGCTTCAGTAATAATAATACTCTTTCCCCAGATAAATGAAAATACAAAGTAAGATACACACAAAAATCATCTTTTACCTCACAATATAAACAATCTCTGAAAAGACAGATAATTCCTCATTTCATAAATCAGAGAGGGGAACAATGAAAAACTGTAGTGGCACACTAAGGACATGAAATCATAGCTGAGGCAGAAAACATTTTTCTTCCTCTCAGATCTTAGTTTTCTGTAGAAGCCCCAAGATTTCTCTTTAAAATATTTGAGCCAGTTTAAAAAAATATATAATTTTAACAGCAGTGATTTGAGACTATTTGCTTTTAAAAAGGCTAACAACAAATACCTATTACAAATATCAACCAATTGCAGTATTACTTTGCCTTCAAAAGGTTTGATCAAGCTGTAATTACACTTAAAAAAAATACACAATGGCTCTGTTAATAAACATGCTTAACTCCATATACTTATCTGCTCCAGTGACTCATTCTAATGTTACACAATACAGAAACATAACGAAAGTGTACTTCATCTAGCTGATCTGAGATGGTATTGTGTAAGTCCACTCAGGCAATTCATTTACAAAATTATTTGCAATTGGCTTTGAAAGCAAGCAGAGAATAAACTGGAAGAAAACACCAAGTTGATCTCACTGTACACTTATGTAAAGCCTAGGGGCAGGCTCTGAAAAGACACACTCAGAGTTATCTCTCTGGCAAAAAACAAAAAAAAATAGATGCAAGTAATGCTTTGCACTGCTAATTAAACAGAAAGTTCAAAACTGTTGCAGTTCTTACACTTACAGTATGTTTACTGTAGGTTGTAGTTCAAAGTAAATTCACTATCTTTTCTTAAGTATTAGTGCAGTCCTTCAAAACCAGAATTCAGTCATATCATTTTTCACTGGAGATGGCACAAAGCATTGCACAGGCTTTCTCTAGTTACACACCAAGCAGCAATAGAGGTTACTTATCTTTAACACACTTATCCTGAATCCAGCCAGGATGGATTTACTCTTTAAACTGAATCCACATACCAGTTGACAAACTGCCAGTATTTTTATTGGTGTGAGATTTGAGAAACACTGCCCCATACCTTCATACAAATCTGCTGACTTCCATGATGTTATTCTAAATAAATGAAATACCTGGAGAAAGGTGTTGGAATCTGACCCTGTGGCCCCTTAGACATAGTGTGAGACCTAATACTGAACATGCAAGTATGCCTGTCCCTTTATTAGCCTCCAAATAAGTCAGCTGAATGTTTTGGCAGCTATCAATTGGATTCTTCTAGTGTCTGCTTTATTAATTCTTATCAGCTGTTTTTCTAGCAGTGTTGCCTGTTTGTTTGGAATCCCTGAGTTTTGCCCATTGATGTTGGGTGATCTCATGAGGGAGAGGCCAGCACCCTTTATTTATGTACTCTGCTGTTTCTCAGTACAGTTAGCTGTGGGTACTGTGATGAAATAGTGCTATTTTATTTTGAGAAATGAGTCCATCCCACAGGTTGCAGTGGCCAGAGCTGGCCAGAGGGACCAGCAGACCACAGGCATGTGATTTTGGCTGGAACATACAAATACGAAGTACATCATGAAATATCAACGGATTTGATGTTGACCCCAAAACATCCAATCTGAAGCTAGAAACTATCTTTTGCCTGAAGGCAGCTTTTACTAAGCTGAAGCCCTAAAGCTCCCTGAGTTAGAATCACATTCAGCTGTTCTGCCCACCAGATTATACTAGAAGAAACAGTTGAAGTCAGCCGATTTCGTTCAGACTGTGGCTATATGCAGTCAGGTCTGTTTCAGTACAAATGGTCAGTAAGAGTGTCCTCAGATTCCCCTCAAGAAAAACCCCAACACCACCCCACCCCCCACTCCAAAAAACCAAACAAAAACCTAACCCAAATCTGTCTTCAGTAAACTGCATTCTCCCACCAGAGCTGCTTCCTCTCCCAAAGTCATACCACCTACACTTTTATCAGCAGTAGTTCTTCCCACTCTTCTCCCAGCAGACTAGAGAGAACCTGGCATCACCCTCAGTGTCTGAATTATTACTAATTTGGCAGCACACCTGTATTGCACTGGTGTAAACTATGTGTAAATGAGATCAGAAAAAAGTAGTAATTATAGCTTCCTAGTGAAAAGGCACCTTTAAACATGCATTTGTAGTGCTTGGTTACCAGGTTCATAATAACAAGCAAAAGCAAGCAATAAAAAATTCTTTACCTTTGTTTTAGCATTGACATTTGCTCCCTGCTTGAGAAGAAAATTCACCATTTTGATGTTTCCATAGTGACACGCCACAATTAAAGGTGTATAGCCAAGCTACAATAAGAGAACAAAAAGTAAAACTGCAAGCTCAGTGGAACATTCCTTTTACAACAGTAGCATCCTTTGGCACACCAGAGACAATAGCTACTCCATGATTTACCTTTGTCTGAGCATCTTGGTTTGCACCGTGTTTTGTGAGTATTTCAGCTACATTCACTTTATCCTCTTGAGCTGCAAGGTGTAAGGATGTCAGTCCAGTCTGGAGGTGAAATATACAAAATAAAAGTAAGGAAAAAAACAACTTTACATGAGGAAAGAAATTTAGACTTTTCCAATTTCTCATCTTCAAAACATGAAGAGATCCTAACTATAGCTTATAAGCATGGTTGGTTTGGTTGGTTGTTTTTTTAAAACAAAGTAGGGTTAGTTTTTTCCTGTTCCTACTGACAAACAGCTCCAAAGCAATTACATCACCACAGAGTGAAACTTTCAGGCATCAGTGATCATGCTCAGATTTTATACTATAATATCACTTGGGAAGCTGAAGAGCCCATTAATAAATTAGGGAAGCACATTCACTGTGCTTCTCAGAGCAGAAAGGGAACCCTGACAACTGCAGGCACGAGTCCGAATGAAGAAATAACTCCAGAAATAGATCCCATTCACATATGGCAAAGAAATGGATGCAGTCTTTAACTAAAAGCTCACTGTGACCATGCACACAGTACTTGCCTGTGAACAAGGCAGGGAACAAGTTTTGTAAGAGAAATGAAAATCACCTTGTTTCTCATTGGTTAGGTAGCACAATACATTAATGCCAGACAGTGAGAGACTCAAGTCCTCCATTTTGACTTGTATGAACAAAAGCTGCACGCTTCTGACCTAACTAAATAAGACTTACATATTATGCCTGGATAAATTTGGTGACCTATGAAGATCTACAGTAATGTGGGGGTTTCAGGGTTTTTCTCTTGGTCTGCCTTTCCTCCTATAACCTCCCTACCAGAGCCAGATGCTACAACATTTTTCTCCCATCACAGCAAACAGCTGTCCTGTGCATTATCCAGTACAGCTATTAATTACATGATGTAAGCTAAATGGTCAATCCATCTGCCAGTCCTAGATACCCTCTTCTCACTTTTACTGTTCACCCACCTGTTGTCACTTCTGCAGACACACAAGTCTATAAAGAAGGAAAGCTTAGAATTCCTGACAATGTGACATCATTCCTACAACACACTTTTACTGGATACTCCCACGCACAGTACTTTGTCTCCAGTTTTGAGTTACCTTTGTTGCCACGTGGATATTGGATCCCTTCTCCAGAAGCAAGGTCACCATGTCAGTGTGACCTTCTTGGGAGGCCAAATGAAGAGGGGTGACTCCTTGCTTGGTCAAAATGTTGGTCTCAGCCCCATAGTTCAATAGAGTGGTAGCTATCTGCATCTGATTTTTCTTGGCAGCAATATGAAGAGGAGTGTATCCATTCTAACACCAGTCAGGAAACAAAATGAGAATAAAGTTAACGGAACAGCCATGTAAGCCTAAGGAGAAGTCAGACACCATAAAGCAGTTATTTTATGCAACCCCTTATTACTAAAGATAAGAGGCCATTAAATTTTCAAGACCAGACATAGCTCATGTGGGCACGGCTCTGCTGTTTTGTTGCTTTGTCCATCTGTTATTTTCACCACCTAAACTTGAACAAAGTCAGCCCTTGCCAGGTTGGGCAGGACCGTTCAGCTGATACCTTCAAATTAACCTGAGTTGGACACCTACATTTTGAACAACCTATGTTGTAAATATTCATTTTCAACTGATGAGTGACATTCTCTGGGATGAGCGATGGATGCATTATGCTTTTCTGGAGGGTGTAGGTAGAGGGGCTTTTGCATATGGAATTTTGATACATGTGTCAGTCATGGCACTGGCTGGAATCAGCAATAAGGCAGAATATTTTTCTCAGCAAATAAACCATTGAAGCAAAGCAGAACAGCATTGATGGTAATTTCTGGTAATAAAACAAAACAACTTCCTATCTCTAATTGCTTTACAAGGCACCAGGGGGGCGGGAGTGGAATTCTGGGTTACAAATAGACAGTCTCCTATAGTTGCCCATTCACCACAATGGAAACAACAGCTCTGATACAAGCCTTTGTTTTGGCAGCATGTACAACAGCAGTCTTACACAGTGCAGAGGCATTATGGCATTAGCACCGGTTCACTCATCATTTTCCCAGCCACATCATGACCACAAACCCTCATGGCAGCCTGTCCCCGTGTCCGCCCGCCCACACCCTAGGTGTTACTTTATTTCTTTATATGGCCAGTTGCCCCACAGACGCTAGCTGCCGCCTCCCGGGCGGTCCCAGCACGGGAGGGAGAGGCGGAGGCCGGGCGGGGCTCCAGAGGTGGGAGGCGGGCGGGAGGCGGGAACTCACCTTGGCTGTCGCGTGTGGCGAGGCGCCCTTCTCCAGCAGCAACAGCGCCACCTTCTGGTTGTCGTAGTGCGCCGCTACGTGGAGCGGGGTGAGGCCGTTCTGCAAGGGCGGGGACGGCGTTAGGCTGCGCGCGCCGCGCGGGGTCGTTAAGGCGGGAGAGGGCACGGGGCCGGTACCGGGGAGCAAAGGGCAGGAGTAAGGCCACAGCAGGAGGGCGTTAGCCGATAACGGGGAGAAGCGCTGAGGAGGATGAAGCTGAGCGGCCCTGCTATAGGCCCGGTTTCCGCCTCTCCACAGCATGGAGAGAAACAAGGGCTTGCCCCCTCATGTTTATCTATTGAGATTTGACAGTTTGGATAGTGTAACATAATTGACACTTTCTGAGCCACAAACCCAGGTCTGCCTCCTGCCAGGGGCCCAAACCTCACACTCATTAGCACGGTTTCCACAACCGTCATCCCTGGGGGAGTGCAACCCCAGCAAAGCCAAAGCCACCATGTGACAGCAGCTGCAGCCTTCTCCAGGGTGCATGTTTCACACAGTTCTTTCCTAAGGAAAATCCAAAATGCTGCTTTTTTTCCCCCCCTTCTTTCTGCAGTACCTTTCCAGCTGAATCGGGAGAGGCACGACGCTGCAGCAGGAGTTTTGCCACTTCCAGGCTCCCATATTTGGCTGCCACATGCAAAGGCGTGAATCCCTTCTGAAAAAGTCCAGGAGAGAATAAGCAGATGTTTGTTTGCATCAAAGGTCATGTTGGCATCCCTCTTTTAAGAGCTATGTATTAAACTCTTACTCTTCAACCTGTGTTCTAGCTCACAGGATCGATTACTGCACCTAGAAAGAACAACATCTCTTGAAAGCACTTTTGAGAAGCATGAAATACAAGAAAATACTTTCCCTTTTACTCTTTCCTATGTAGGTGCTCTCAAGCTGGCAGACATTTTACTTGATACAGACTCTACTAGCCACATACACTTTGTGTGTGGGCAATGAAGACATATGTTCAAATTTCTACTGCAAACCAGCTGCACTTTCTAGTTTCATGATGACAGCTTCACAAATATTTCCTGTCTCAGTTGTTGCCAGTAACAATGAAACAGCAACTAAATTCAGCGAGAAAAAAGGCAAACTTCACATTCCTGTTTGAATTCATTGAAAAATGATTGATATTTGGGATTCATGTATCCATCCAGTCACTAAGTTCTGCTGCAGCCTCTGCAGCTAAAAAGTCATGCCTGACTCGACAGCAATGCTTCTGGAAACACAATGCGGCAAGACTAAAAATCTTCTCTTTGTTTGAATAATGTTTGTCAGTACAGCACAGGTGTAAGGTCTGTGTCAACCTTTGCATGCTCATTTAATTTAAAAAAACATGTTGATAAAGGGAAACTCATGGATGAGAGACAGTAGGTGGCAGACTGCACTGCTGTCTTGACAGCAATTCAGGGGAGCTACAGTGACCTATTTGCGTGACACACAATGTGTTACATTTATTACCATTACCATCTTCTTCCATTAATCCCATCTCAAAAGTTTACATCAGGGAATCTCAACATTTCCAGTTCATGAATCAGAGATTTGTAGAGAGATTATTCAGTAGACTACATCTTCTCCTATTCATAACTGTAGGATGTTCCTGCAGTACTAAAGCAATTGCCATAAAGCAATATGGGAAATTAGGAAAATATTTAGTGTATTTTTAGCCATTTTAATATGATTTAACAGCTGGATAAAAGGCAAACAGTAAGCATCCCCAGTAATCCATGGATCATAATTTGAAAATTGCTGGTTTAGTCTTCTAAACCCTGGAAGACAGCCCATGGTTCAAAAATATGTTTTAAGCTCCAGCTGTAAAATCAAGGATGCTTTTTAAAGACCTAAAACAACAGTGAGAATTGATTCTCACTTAATCAAATGCAATACATTTGAAAAAGATATCTTGGCACATAATTCTGTTCACAGCTATGTAATTTCTTACATGTTCATCACTGTTAGGAATCTATTGGTAAATACTTTTGGCTAACAAAACAATAATGATTCTGCAGACTTTCTTCTATAACCTCAGACAAAATGGCCTATTGTGTCATATGATGCCTACAATATAGAACCACTGAAAATAGATTCATCATTAGATGTCACTGGACAGATGCTGACTTAGATGTTTTAGGAACATTCCTTTCAGCTGGCACAGACCAGTACCCCATTAATATTTAAATAAACAAGGTATCAAAGAATAAACAAGGCTGTTCTTTAAGAAAGTGTCATCATTTCTTCCCCTGCCCCCCCCCCCTTTTTTTTTTAACATTTTGGCAAAAAAATAAAAAAACCCTACCCATAACACAATGGGAAAGAGAGAAACAAGGATGTTTGAAACCTGTTGAGACTATGTATTTATCATGATCTGCATGTGACTCCGGTAGGAACAAGACTCCCAACTTTAGATGACAGCAAAATACGTCAACATTTTATTAACTTCTGACACATTACTTCAGTCTATTAGATTACTGTTTAAGAAAGAGGAAAACAAAAGACCCAGACTAGTTCAATTCCTCAGTGCAAAGTACATTCCTCATGGAACAGGAATACACCGTTATGCGCTGCCTGTGTGACTGGAATACAAACAAAGCGTTTTCTCTTACTTTGGTGGACATGGAGTGAGAGGCACCTGCCTCTAGGAGAATGGATGCAACATCAACTTGACCCTCTCTGGCAGAGATGTGCAGTGGAGTGTAGCCATTAGTTGTGGCAGCATCAGGGTGGGCCATGTGCTGTAGCAGAAGTTGGACGATCTCTGTTTTACCCAAGCGAGAAGCAATGTGCAGTGGAGTCTGTTCTTCCTACAACTCAAATGGAGTAGATCATTAGCACAGGTAGAACCACTCTGAACACAATATTCTGATTGATTCCAATAGGACTATACAAAAATCATCAGACATCACAGAGCAGAAAAAGGCAGTAATGGAGGGCCCACAGGTTAATCTTTTGTGATGAGCTTCAGTAATGCCTTATTAGAACAGACAGAACTATGAAGAAAAGCATTGGTTCTTTTCCTTTTATCAAGCAGATAGTGCATATCATTGTAAGCATCACTTACTCCCCGTTGTGTCCTTAATTTATTTTACAGCAGCTGTCTTGGTCTACAAACAGTCCCCTTGGTTTCAAAATCTGGCACTAACTGCTATCAGAACATCTCATGTTTGCTTTTACTGTGCACCTCCCTGAAAAGACAGATAGCTGTTGGTGGTCTGAGTCAGGCACATTGTGTTTGGTCTAGCTGGGAAGGAGTTAATTTTCATCACGGAAGCAGTACGGTGCTCTCATTTTGATTTCTGACCAAGAAGTATTGGTAAAACAGTAGTGTTTTAGCTATAGCTGAACAGTGTTTACACAGCATCAAGACTTTCTCTGTTTCTCCATTCACCCCTATAGGGAATAATCTAGGGGTGGGCAAGAGGTTAGAAGGAGACACAGCCAGGACAGCTGGCCCAAACTGACCCAATAGATAATCTATACCATATAACATCATGCTCAGCAATAAATTGGGGTGGGGAGGGTAGTTTTTCCAAAGGAGTTGTTGCTCAGAGACCAGCTGGGCATTGGTCTGCTTGTGGGAGGTGGTGACTGATTGTCTGCATCAACCCTGGGGAGGACAGGTTGCTTTTGTGGAGCTCCTTAGCTCCTTTGCTTCAGATAGTTTTTCTGTAAGAAAAAGCGCAAAAAAAAAAAAGTCAGCAGAAGACCTACCCTGGCTCGGGCATCAACCAGGGCCCCATTTCTCAGGAGACAGCGAACTACTTCCACCTGCCCAGCACGTGCCGCCATGTGCAACGCAGTTTCTCCACGCTGCAGAAAAGCAAAAGTGCTTCAGTGTCCGTAAACCTCCATGAAGAAACAGAACTCCAACGGTGTAAATTCCACCCACATCAACATGCGCAGAGACCTGCCTTTCTGCCAGCTGAGAATCTGGCTTCAGACCCAGTAACAGGCAGCTCAAGAAGCTGTCGCTGGGCCTGGGTATGCTTTGATTTGCAAACTAGGTGATCCCAGACAAATATAATCTCACTACAGAGAGTTGGAATGAAAATCCTAGCTTATAGAAAATCCTGCAGTATAGACTGCCCTGGTCACATATGTTCCTCAACTTTATATGTAACAGTGCATCAGCTTGTGTACCACACAGGAGATAAGAAAATAGTGAACATGTCTCTGTCACGCGATTGTGTGGCACATGGGCCTCAAGATAGAAGGGGATATTTTTCCAGATGGTCTCTTCCTGCATGCTGTGTGGAGCTGGCAGCACTAAAAGGCCTTGCAATGGCTGTGCACAACTGAGCCAGCATATGAAATGTGTGAAATCTGTGCTCAACAGTGTGGCTCTGTCTGCAGGCTAGGGAATGAATCTTGTTTCAAGCCTTTTGTAGCTCACAGAATTTGAAGGAGAATACGAAATTTTGGAAAGCTGACTGGAGTGATGTGGAATTTCAGATCAGGATAATGAAGTACAGATGATATATTCAAAGCATTTACTTTTTGCATAGGTTTGCAAATGAACAATTAAAGTGAATATTCTTGGTGTTTCTAGCTTAATTTTGCACTGTCCACTATTCCTCTAGTCCACTATCCTAATGTGGACTGAAACAGTCCCCAGGTAGCTCACTGGTATCTGGTACATCAGGTACTGAGGCAGTTCTGCAATGAGGAACTCTATCTGTTATGACAACATAGCAGGACCGGACACTTCCTTGTGTTCATTGTTCCTTCTCCTGTCTCTAAAAGTAGAGTATATTCTATTGTATGGATTTTACCCCCACAACTATGAAGTTAAAACTGCCAAAATGAACACTAAAGATCTTCTGCATCAGAATCAGGAATCACATCATCTTGTCCTTTATCTACATGTAGGAAAAGCAGCAGCCTGAGCTTGTCTAGTATTAACTCCTAATTAAAGAAAACCCTCTTCATGACGAGTTGATTTATCTTGTCATTTACATTGACATTGTATTACCAGCTGTGATTAGTAAGTAGGCAACAAACACTATCCCACGGCCCTAGCAACAGATCTTAATAGAGGATTTCATCTATATAAGCTTTATTACCTGTAGAATGAACTGTTTAAAACATGAATAAGATTTAAAGTTCATATACCCTAAAGATCAAATTTCTAGAAATATCCTTTTGTACTTGAATTAACAAAACAATTTCAGTTTTGGAAACAGTAGCTCTACAGGGAACTTGAGCTTACCAAGTAAAAGTAGAGACACCTGTGTAGCATGAATTGTGAAGTGTGAAGCTTCGCACACAAATGTCTATTAACACAATACTTCTAATTGCTTTCACAAGATTTTCTTGTTGGCTTCCATATCATCAATAAAGTTTTTATATAAAGATTGCTCCTATAAAAGCAACATATATATAAAAATACTTTTTCTATAAAAAGTACGAAAGCAAGACGAGGATGTCTGTTCTAACAAATTGAACAACTCCCTATGCTCAACATTTCTATTAGGTTCCATATAAGATTCTCTTAACTGAGAAAAACTAAGTCTAGTGGACCTGGATTACTAAATTTTTGATGTTGTTTTGTTGTTGGGAACACTTAACTATAACATTATTTAGTGGCAAAAAACCTGCTTTCAGTGTGCAGGTGGCCATAAGACTTATATTTGTTTACACTGACAAATTTGAGCAGTAAATTATCTATGAAATGCAGCTCAGAAAACTATCATGTTCTTTTTATTGTTTTTCTTCTTGGTAACCAGGCTCTTGGTATACAAACACTGATTTCTATGGTAAGTCAGGTTCTGCATTTTGTGTTACCTCCCAAAGGTCACATTTTCTAGACTTATTAAGCATGCTCTATCAACAGGCACCAGTTTCTGGAATTTCCTGTATAAAAAGAACATCTAGAGTCACATTTTTCCTTTCTGTTTAATCGTTAGGTTTTACGCCTTTTCACTGATACAAATGACACAATTTCATGGCAGCCAGTGAAGCTCTGCAAGCAGAAATTAGAGCCATTTGGACTTAAATTCCATTCTTCAGAATGGAAATACAGTCTTCTCTGTGACTTGGCTTATCAGTTTTGGATGCCTTTGGTGAGCTTTGTCTGTTTCTAAGGCAAACGTGATCTACTTCAGTATTGCTGAAGAATACGTGAAACCGCAGATGGCTTATACTGCATATACAACCACCATTTTCCCCTCTTCACTAAAGATGCTAAAATAGTTTATCCTAAAATGCAATGAAGTCCTAAAATATCATTAAAACGTGACCTTTGGTTGAGCTACAGACCCTTTTTGGAGGAGGTATTGCACAGATTCTAGTCAAAGCCATACTCACAATGTTAGTGACATCGGGAGAGGCTCCGTTCTGCAGCAGAAGGAGGACTATGTTCAAGTGGCCCATAAATGCAGCCACATGTATTGGTGTGAGGCCCGACTGCGAAACAAAGCAAGAGCAGTTTTACTCCTCTGCACAGGCATAGGGAATGGGCTTCTTCATTTAAATAAAACACAAGTGAAAGTGAGGCATGATAGAAGAGAAGGAAAACAGGAAGCAAAAAGGGAGAGAGAGAAGGAATGTTTCTGCAGGACATGAAACATTTTTCTACCTCTGTTATAGCCTGGATTGAAGCCCCATATTTCACCAGGAGTTCCATGACTTTGATGCGATTTTTCTTGCAGGCAATGTGCAGTGGAGTAAAACCATTCTGTGCAAAAGACAGTCATGTTAGTTAAAACCATGCAGCTACACTTTCTACACAGCTCCATGCCAGCACACTGGGAGCAGAAGTGTTAGAGTACCAGAAGCAATTGTTCTTTACGCACAACAGGTTATGAATTACAGACACCTCCTAGCAGTCTGACACAGAACAAAGCAGTGCTGCTACTTTCTTCTCAGGTGATGCAGAGAAACTGAACTTCCACCTCCAAAACACATACATGTAGGTATGTGCCTCTGAAGGCTGCACACTTGTATACATAAGGATGACTTAAAGTGGTTCCCAAGGTTGCCTAACACAAGGAAAAAATAAGAAATGATAGTGATCCCTTCAAAATCAGTTTGTGTCTTTTGAAATGTATAAAACAATTCTTTACCACTCTAGGAAAAGAGCATTTCTTCCAGATTCCATCTTATTTTGTCTTTTTAGAAATCTTGTAATCTAAGAATCTGTATGCGTGTGTTTTTATATTTATGCATCAATCTGCAGTATACTGTGTGTGTGTATGTGCATTCTGTGAGGTATTGCAAGTAACCACTACTTCAGCCGTGGTTTCATGATATCAAGTGTCTACTCTTGAAGTGTTTGCGGGCCCCCCTCCTTCCTTTATTCCTGCCCTGCTGAGTCATAAAGCACTGTAAGCAAGATAATAACCCTTATCTGGATTAAAACTGAATGAGGCAGGGACAGGAATGAAAGGGAGAAGGGAACATCTTAAAACAAGATTGCAGTGTAGCATTCTGTACTGTGAGACAATAGGTTTACTGTTGTGCTTACCAACACCACATACTCATTTCTTTGGAAATGCTCATTCCATAAGATTGAGGCCCAAGTCAATGCATGTCTTCATACTCTGTTCTGTAATACACACTTTAACTTCAAGCTCTGATGCACTATTACAGTTAATGCAGGTTAAGTGTGTGCCTAAAGCTAAGCAGACAAATTATTCACCATATGTGAATGTTTCAGTGAAAAACACATGTAACCTTTTTAGATAATATTGGAAAAAAAGCTCTGTTTTCTAATGAAAAGGATCAGCATTGCTAAACAATCAACTAGCAGTAAACAAGTTATCAGTGAAATCATAGCTCATGGAAAGAGGCATGTGACAGATTATTCTACAGTCAGCTTCTGTTAAGGGCAATGTTAATTACTAGTTGATTTGAAGATGCTTTAAAGCATATACAAATCAAAAAAGCTAAGAACTCATGTAGTGCTTGTATCCCCAAATCATTTTGCAAACATTGGCAATTATCTTTTTTATGCCTGAATATTTTCACTTGAAAATGAATTATTTGTAAAGTTTATTCCATCACGGCATTCTGCTGAATATTATTACTATTAGCCTTCTCCAATTTCTAAAGAAGGAATCAAAGTCACAATATCTTTACCTTTATCTTTTATATACTTTGTAGGGAGTTTTATTGTTTCAGAAATTTCCGTGTTTTCACTTAATTTTACTGCCTGAGTTGATTTATTTTTGCTACTTAAATACAAGTGAAGAACAGTCTGATGGGGGAGAGGAGAAGGCAGAAAAAATTGTATCACTAACAGAAATTATGAGCATCATTTAAAATACTAAATTCTGTAAACAGGCCAAAGGCAAGAAGTTCCTGATAGGAGAAGAAACAAGAAAGAGTGTGGAGAGAAAGAAAATAGTCTGGAGGGAAGAGAGCAGAGAGGCAGCAGCTTGAGGGTGTTTCTCCATTCATTTCAGATGTTTCTTTGGGAGAGAGAGATGGGGAGGAACAGAAGGTCTGTTTCTGCTCATGGAAGAAAACAAAGATAATGAGAGGGCTAGCATATAATGTGTAGGTGTGAGTGCCGAGGAAAGCACGGCTAAAGATAATCAGGAGACTGGCAAGGAAAACAAGAAAGGATGAAAACAGTATTGACAAACATAAGCCAAGTGACCATAATACCAAGAAGACAAAACAAGAAAAGCATGAGAAAAGGAAGCAAGAGAGGTTATGAGATTTGCAGATAAAGAGAGATCAAGAAAAATGAGAGGGCAGAAGAAAATTGTAGCAATAAAAAGTCACTTCCAAGGAAGTAAGGGTTGAGGGGAGCCTTCACAGAAAAGCACAGGGTCCCTACTGAAGGCAAGAGGAAGTTGTGTGGAGGCACTGAATACAGCAGGCAATGGCAGACTTCTTGCCACTCAGAAGTATCTCAAGTGTTCAGTTTCTTTCTTTCCCCCACAGAGTGTAATTTTCCATCCAGCTAACAGTTCATGGGGAGACTTCTTAGAGAAAATTGGAATCTTGTCTGGGTTTGGAGAGATTAAAGACTCTTGAAAGCTTCACATGTTCCAGAAACCAAATGTGATGTTTTTCTCTCAGTTAGGAGGGGGTAATG
Source organism: Bucco capensis (assembly GCA_013396975.1). Taxonomy (NCBI): domain Eukaryota; kingdom Metazoa; phylum Chordata; class Aves; order Piciformes; family Bucconidae; genus Bucco; species Bucco capensis. The sequence goes on along the minus strand of VWZO01011706.1, from coordinate 1,137,567 downwards.
CTCTGATCAGTGAGTGAAAGGAATCATACCTGTTTTCCTGTAAGCATCAGAAGAACTGTTTTTTGAAAAGGAAGAAAAATGGCACCTAATTGAAGGGAATGTCATCATTCAATAAATGCAGAAATATTAGCTTTTTACTACAGTCTCTCCATGCCAACTAACTTAATGAATCATTAAAAGCTTAGAAATTGTTTTGTGTATTATAACACATCATATTGAAAGCAGAATTATTAATTCAGTAAAATACCAATGCATATGTTAGTATCTATAGAAATGGCCTTGATTTTAGGAACTACACAGAGCTTCCAGACCTGATCCTACACCCAGCTGCCACAGGATGTGGTCCATGACTAGGTCTAATGATATGAGATACAATACTGGTAACCAGCAGGTGTGACAACCTCTGTTGTTACTGCAACATTTAAGGTTGCTGGAGTGTGTTGACAGTTTTCACTTGGGTTTACTGGTGAGAGCTATTCATCTGTCCTGGATAGCATTATGTAATGAAGTGTTTAACAGGTGGGACAGATTTACCAGGGCACGAGCATTGGGATTTGCTCTCTTGTCCAGAAGGAGTTTGGTGACACGATAGTGGCCACAGTGTGCAGCCACATGAAGGGCAGTCAGGTAATCCAGTGTGACATCATCCACAGGAGCTTTGTGCTGCAGCAGGTGTTTGACACATTCCACGTGGTCCCCTTGGGCTGCCATGTGAAGTGGAGAGAGTCCATTCTGTGGCAAAAGAAAACAGAACAATAACTTCTAGTCACTCTCACTTAGATCAGGATACATATTAGAAGAATGTTATAACGAGTTTTCAGAGTACCCTCTTCACTGAAACAGAGCCACACATAAGAAATGAACTGGAAGAAAAACTTAAAAAAAAGCCATAGTCACACCCCTCTCCTTCCAGAAAATTTAGAAGAACATCATATAATTAACCAAAATCAGAATTTAATCAAAGCAAAAGAATCTAAGGGTCTCACCTCATGATTTAGTAAATCAGATCTTGAACTTAAATGACAGTTCTGGAGATACTCATAACACTAAGACATATAGAAAGAAGTTCCTCACCACGAGGGTGGTGGAACACTGGCACAGGTTGCCCAGGGAGGTGGTTGAGGCCCCATCCCTGGAGGCATTCCAGGTGAGGCTTGCCAGGGCTCTGGGCAACCTGATCTAGTTGGGGATGTCCCTGGCCACTGCAGGGGGGTTGGACTAGATGAGCTTCAGAGGTCCCTTCCAACCCAAACCATTCTAGGATTCTATGATATCTTGTATGCCAATTTAAGGAACAGCATCTTCTTACTCTTCATCATATTTATTAAGGAAATTATATTTTTTCTTAAAGTGTTCAATTCAAAAACAGATTACATTGGCAAACCTAACCTCTGACCTTCTGGGAAATGATACAACCATAGTGGTTGGACCTTTTGTTCAAACCATAACATCTGAAGGGCAGTGGAAGCAGGAGTTTTATGGGCCTGTCTGGCTTTAATAGATCTTCCAGTAAATATTGAAGTCTGTGGAAGGTAGACAGCTAAGAGGAAAGAGAATTGTTGCTATTAATATGTGTAAGAATTGGTTTTCAGAAAAAAAATTAGGATACTAGCTACCTTTGTCAGGCACTCTGAAATGTTCTGATGTGCAGTGCTGTTCAGTGGGGTTTGCTTACACTACAACTATCTTTCATTAGTTTGACCAAAGGGGCAGCACTTGTAGGAAATGCATTCATTTTAGATGTGTCCTTTTCAGAAATCAGCAAGAGCACAATCAAATAATTTTCCAAGTCTGAAATAGTCCATGAAAACAAATAAGAGAGCCTGCAAGCCACAGGTCCTAGTTAGCTTAACCGAAGGATTGGAAATTACATACCAGGAATCATCTCTGAGGAATGACTGACGCAAGTTTGCCATCTCTGTCCCTTCCAGTCTTAGGAAGCAACAGAGTGAAGTGCTTGCAGTAGGACTGCATATCATGTATTTAGTCTGATAATACACAGAGGGGTCAAGAAGTGTATACTGTTTCATATATTTGGAAAGGATAGTCCCTAATTATGTAAGAAAATCTTATTTTGGCTCATTCTACCCATTAATACGTTTCCTTTGGGAGAACAGGAATGTTCCTGTCTTCCTCCTTCTCCTTTCAATGACATTGAAAATTCTGTGGAAAGCCACATCGAGCTGTTAACAGATTCCAGTCAGACACACACCTTGGTCCGTGCAAGCAGTGGGGCACCTCGTTCCAGAAGCAGCTCCACAACTTGGTCATGTCCACTTCTTGCAGCACAATGGAGTGGGGTAAGTCCATCCTTAAAGTAAAAGGAGGGAAAACAAATGAACACAAACCGAGCTGCCCATCCTGGCACCTCGAAGAACACCCTTCCAGGAAGGCAGCCCTACAAGCATGTAAAAGAGCTCCCCCCACTCCCTCCTTTTATGACTCCTAACTGAAGCTGGCTCCACAACATGAAGTTCCATCCCTATTGTTCCTTGCAGAAGTAAAAGGACACTCCAAGGTGACAGTTTCAGAGATGAAGCCCACTGTGTGTTGAAATCTCTTATTAAATAGCATAACATGAGTATGCATTGCTGCCTCCTCTCCTTCTCCTCTTTTAACAAGCAACAGGAGAAAAGATTTTAAAACAGAAAGAGAGAAAGAAACAGAACAAACCTTTTCCTTTCTAAGACTGAGTGGTGAACAGAGAGCTAACAATTCTTTGAGACCACCAACTCTGACATTTTTCCCACTGCAGAACTCCACTCTTTACAGCAAAAGACTTGCTGAGGCTACTCAGTATTGATCACAGAAGTGGTAGTAAAAGATGTGGCAATGAAACATTAAATAGAATGTATTCTAGATAATTCTTCTACAGTTGGGACTTTACAGGGAAAGATATAAGGAAATATGGGGGGGGAGTAGAAATTGCTGCAAAAGAATATTAATGCTGAATGACAGAAAAAAGAAAATGCCTAAGATAGAGAAACTCAAGTTTTCACCTCATTAGACCTTGATACTGTTAAAGCATGCACTCAGAGAAGTCATGGATGCTCATTCAACAAATAGGTTTATAAAGGTGAAACAGTAATAGTTTTTAATCACAAGAAAACCATTCTCCCTTTAAGACACTGTTCATCTTTGATTAGGCAGATGCTATTTTGCCAGACTGCTTGCTACAACCCACTAACAACATGATTAAAAGATGAATACATTGGTCTGAAAGAGATTTATTACTTAGAGGTTTAAAAAGTAGTAAAAATGCAAAAGTATGGCCTTAACTATGAGTTAGTGTCCCTGCTTCACACAGAGATAGGCTGTTTGCCTTGCTGGAGTTTGGAGGAAATCTACATTGCTATATTTTTACTTCTACTACTAACGTTTTTAAGTTAAAAGTAGCTCTAGACTGACAGTGCTACTTCAATTGCAACAATCATTTTAGCTATGCAAACACAGCCCTCTAACACTCTACCAAAGGTAGTTCCAAGAGGTATATCCTCTCTCACTCTCAGGTTGGAAAGCACAGAGCACCTTTGAATCAGTGTGACAGAGCTTCACTGCTGTGAGGAACTGAAGTGTGCAGGGAGGAACTTTTCTCCTTTATCTGCTATTTCCAGAAACATGTGAGGGAATTAGGTGTGCCTTGACGCTCACCATCTCAGAGGCATCACGGTAGCTTCCAATGAAATTCAACAGATGCAAGATCCAACCCACAAACAGAATTCAAGGCTGTTTGTCACCTGGCAGATTAGGTCAAAATAAAGGAACTGGTTCTAACTAGTTTATCTGAGGGTTTTTTCAGCTCTGAAACTTCAGGGTCCCCTAGCTCAAGTCTTAATATGCATAACTGAGATATATTTTCATCCCTTTGCCACAGAGATTCATAAGCATAATTCCCATTAGCATTACTTAAGGTGAGAATATATCCCAAATGTATTTCTTTCCAGTTTCTGGCCTTTTGTGCTCTACATTTTTAATCAATGTGGGAGGCTCCCTTTCCCTATCTGCATAGTGACTTTGATGTTATTCTACTTAATACAACAGCAAGATAAAGACAAAATTATGTGAACCCTTGAAATAAAACAAAAACCCCACAACCAAAAATAATAAAAAAAAAACCAAACAAAACCAAAACAACCCCATAAGAACAAACAAGCAAAACCAGGAAAAGTCCCCAAAGGGAGAAAAAAAAAAAAGAAGAAAAATACAAGTTGAGAAATCCAACAGCTCCACAAGAAAATCTACCTAAAATAAAAACAACTAAACCATTATAAAGCATGATTTCTCCTCTGTTCTTATCTACAATCCACTCTAAAGGCAGAGATAAAAATTTCCTACCTATTCTAGTCTATCCTGTCATTTTTATAAATACATCACACCATTTACTATCCATCACTTTCCAGCAGCTGAATGAAGGAATGTGCTTTGCAGCCTCCCTCTGCTCTTCCCTCTTTCTGATCTGGAGAAAACAGCATGTGGATTTTAAAATTATTGCATATTCAGTACTTTACATTCTAGTTTTGCTTAGATATTTTCTTCAAAGATTAGGGGAATTCCAAAAAGAGCTCTTGCAGTAGAAGAATTACTACATAATACAACGAGAACAAACTGACATCAGCCAACATCAAGAAGCCCACTGGTGTGCCAAATTAGTCCTCTTTTGCACCATCATCTGTTTGCAATGAACCTCAATGCTGTGAAATCCGTTGCAGGAGTTTGCCTGTGTACTTTTTTAACCATTCCAGTGCTAACTGATACACTATGTAAACTGAAGAACACATGTTGACCACAATATCAAACAAGTCATTTGACAGGACATACAACACTGGGTTTCAGAGAGACAAGACTTTGAAACGCTGATAATGGATGTCCCATAAAACACAAAGGCCACCATGCTGGGAGACAAGAAATTCAGCAATTTTATATTTTAAGAAGTTCAATATTGATCTCACCCCAAAGAGTACATAATGGAGAACTGAAAGTTTCCAGCTTCCAAGTGCCATCCAGCACTAGCCCATGCTTGCTGGGTCACTGTTAGAAATGACACTACAATCCTCTCTGTATATATGAGGGCCATGAAATCACTCTTAATTTCTTCTTAAATGGTTTCTCAAAATAAAAGGTAAACTTTTGCCTTTTTGGTCATTTTTTTTTAAACCTGCAAAATTGATTCTGAATTCTGTGCATGGGTCCTAACCGCAGGGCTCAGGAAGATAAATTATTGGGTGATTTCACAGTGATTAAAATGGTTTAATTCAGCTTATCAGAGAGACTGAGAAAAAAAGAAGCTGTGCTTACAAGAGATTCTTAATGGGCAATGATATGGGCAGCATCTACACAAAGAGACAGTTGGACACACTCAGTGCTCATTTGAACAAAGGCTTGTGATAGCACATGAACATCAAAGGCTGAATTATTCAAGAATTCTTCTAAACTGCAGCTACACATACTCATGTTTATAAGGGTGCAATAAAATTTGAGTATTCTGTATGTTAGACATGCAAATTTGTCTAAAATTTTCTCAACAAATAAAGGCCTCTTCATTTGTTCATTTTTCATTACCAGTAAACCTCATCTTTAAAAATGAACATGGCAAGTATCTTCTCTTGCTCTAAGCTCTCAGTCTTGGCATAATTAACCACACTCTGAAGAATTCCTTCAGGTCTGCCATTCAAAGCACAAATCCTAAAAATACAGCAAAAATTACGCCATGTAGTTTGCTTCAGTAATAAGATACTAACTTCAAAACTTCTGCATAATAGTCACTATCTATAGCTTGCTTAATCTGTACAACATCCATTCCCGCTCCCTTGCAAACATTATAGGAACCCACTGAATTTTTTATAGCAAATAGCTGCACTGTGATTAGATATTTATAATCTGACATAGATTTTGAAATGGCAAAAACTGCCCATGAATTATTAGTGCCCTGCGCATGGGTGAAGACAAGGAGAAAGTGTCACAGCAGCATTACTGCAGGAAAATCTCACTGTAACCACAGCATAGTGCCCAGTGTCGGTATCCTCTGCAGCAGCTTTACGGTAGGAACCCACTGCTGTGTGGCTATGGCAGAGCACCGCACCTACTTTGTCAGGATGCATATACACAAAAGAAGACATTATTACTGATAAATCTCAATAGGTTCCCAGAACGAGTGTTAAGGGGGGTCTGAAGCATATTCACCACCAAAAAAAAACAAACAACCCCAAACAACCAAAAAACACACCACTAAAAAAAAAATCCAAACTCAAACAAACAAAACAAATCCGAGTACCACTCCAAAACAGCTTCACAGAATCACAGAACAACCCAAGTTGGAAGGGACCCACAAGGATCATCAAGTCCAACTCCCATTTAGGCACATTTCTCTTCCCATTGATATTGTACATCTCCATGACCAACCTTCCACTTCTTTCAGCTTCAGCTGAGCCTCCTTTCTTTTCTGTGGCCCTTCTCCAACCCATATGGCATACACCAGATTCTCCCCACCACTAGCACATCTACTCCCCTCTCCAGCTCCAGCTGCCATGCTCCAGGCACACCACATGGTTACTTTCCCACACAATAAGCTTTCTATTCCAAAACTAGATGCTCTGTTTCATTCCAGGGATTTTTTTTTTCCAACTGTAAATATTCTACACAAGAGCCTGCAAGAAGAGTCTAAAGAAAAATTCTAGAGCAAGGAAAATTTAATTTCAATGTTGACAAGATTCAATAATACAAAAAAATGTGTGACAGCCTCAGAGCCTGAGACAGGTAAATGTGTTCCTCTTCCCTTCTGAGGGTGTTAGCATAGTGCCACAAAAATGGAAGTACCATTAAGGCAAATAACTTAGTATTTTAAAGGTAAAAAAGCCATACAAAAACTAAAAAAGCCTCACGTTGTCAGGTTCTTCTATACAAGTGATATACTGACACAAAAAAATTGAGATATTACAAAAACTGTATTCATAAAGAAAAATCCTAAAATCTTTTAATAGTAACATTTCAATATCCCACATACCCTCACTGTTACTATTCCACCACATTACAATACATACTTTTTTAATAGAAATCTGTGTATTTAGCCCTGCTGAAACTGCTCTGGTTTTAAATGCTTAAAATAATTCTCCCTATAACCCCCCTCGCTATGTTTCAGGAAGGCTGTAAATGCTTTCCTCCTCTCAAAGTGAGAATACAGATTTGACTAAGGTTTTAAATATGAAAGGTTTTCGCATAAGAAATTTTACCTGTTAATTACTTAGCAAACAAAATTCCAGATAAGGCTTGAATGAGAATGGAAGTAGCACAAATGTCAATACAGCAGGTAACACTTGCCAAAAAATTTAAGTAAAATACGATTTTAAAATACATAAGTGTAGCAAGCAGATTTAGTAGCAAATCTAGATCTTTAGTGAGAAATGCCATAGGATTTCAGATACATTATTAAATTTCTGGAAAACAAGAAAATGTTAATTCCTGCAGGAAGCAGAGCTCTCCTCTGACACACAGCATCAACTATAGAACAGTAGGACACATGCATAATTTACTCCCTTTGAAGAACATACATTTTAATTATTATTTTTTTTAGGCAATACAGGGGCTCCTAACATCATTCCAATGGAACATTTTCAAACATAAAAGGATTTCACAGGCTAACTGCAAAATTAAAATACTGAGGCTCATCTAAAAATCTGTTAAAATACATTTTTGCATCATAATTTATGCCTCAACAAATGACATGTCATAAAGCAAGCTCAAAACAAACTGAATGAAAGCAAAGAGTACTTTAAGCAAAGAGCTTATTTTGCTGCAGTATGGAGACCAAGAATAAAAACCCCACCAATATCCTAGTACATTTAATTCCACTGTTTTCCAGTGACTCTGACCTACTGGAGGAATGCAGATGTTGCTCAGGAAAAAAGCAAAGGCGAGTATGGAAAGGCAAGCATGTTAGTACTGAGGTGGAGGCAGTGGAGGTCTGTCCTTTGGAATACAACACAGACATATGCACGGCATGCGACACACAACCTACCTCTTCAATGCCCTACGCACTCACGACCATAGCAAAGCACACAAGGCATGCGGACAAAGCAAAGGGAAAAGAAAAAAAGACACCGAGACAATATAAACAGCTGGCACAAAGACAAGATCACACCACAGAGACACTGACAGCAAAACCAAAGCTCTGGAATGTTCCCCCCCTGTGAAGCACACACAGCCGACCACTGCCGTGTGCCTTTGAGCAGGTAGAAGGCAGGAGATGAAAGCAACAAGCAGCTGCCGAGCCTTTGCAAACTGGGATGTATGTGTACTGTAGGATACCTTTATAGGTTTTCACTGATATCTTTGTGCCAACAGTTTTTTGAACTAATGTAGCAGCTGACAAAGGGCAAGAAGCCAAGATAACGAGAAGTCTCTAAAATTAGCACCTTCCACCTACACTGGGCAAAGTCCTGTTTGTTCAGTTTCATTCACAAGCGCACATCGATCTTTGTGGGTGAGCAGAGAAGGGAATATATCTTGACCTCTTAAAATCCAAGATATCCTTTATAATCATCTGTGCCAACTTGTCTAAAACAAGTATCTAAATACTGAACAGGAAATAGGTGAATTCAATGCTGCCATTCCACAGGTCAAAAGGACCATTTCTGTATGACTACTGTTCTTATGAGCATATGGAATATGCTGACTGCAATGTATTGTTACCATTTCATGCCTTTTTACCATGAGGTTTGTTTTTGAGAAGTTGTGGTAAATTTGAGCAGGGATGATTTACTGCACACCTTCATGAGAGGCAGCATTTTCCATCATCAGTACTTTAAAAAAAGAAAAAAGAAAAAAAGGAGCAAGGCAGATGTTTCATAAGTAATCAGAAATCCAAATAATAATCACATCCAGAGTTACACAATAATCACTATTATCTTCCTAGCTTATAAAGCAGCAAATGGTGGATGTAATTAATATCAAAGCAACTGCAGAGATTGAGTTGGCTACAAGGATAGCTGACTGCAATATCCTCTACCTTTCTACCTTACTAAACAAAACTCTTACGTCCAGCTCTAAATTCTGTCTTTGAAACCACCCTCTGTTACTTGGAGATATAACTTTGCAGATCAGTACTTAAATAGCAGTTTTCACAAACAAGTCCTGTGCAGTTCAGTCCACATAAATAACCACATTTTCCTAGGTGATTCCAAAATCCCATTTGAAATCATTAACCCTCCCCACAGGTATTGCTGGGTTTTTCTTTTGTCCTGAATGACTACAAAATCACCCATAAATAAAGAGCACAGTATTGGTGTGGTATTTCAACAGGACAACTGGGAAGAGGAAGCCAGTGAGAATCACCTAATTAACCTGGGGAAGAGGCAAGGGGCTGGTGGCACAGAGTATGTGACTTGCTCCCAGTGTTGACTCTTCAGTAAAAAGTGATGGCCAGCCCACCGCAGCCATTTCCATCAGGCAGACTAGGACTAGCACAGATATTTAGGAGTCAGGGGACTAGAAGCCTTAGCTGAGCCCATCCACTCCACTTCCCATTGCAGTACAGGATGCAGGTTCTTAAGTCACATAAGTCTGTTAGTTGGCCAACCTCATTTCCTCAAAAAGATCAGTTTCCTCAGCTTTTTCTTGAATGATGTAGGTAGATTATAAAGAAGACTAAAAGAAGCAATATTCATGCCTCCTGCTATCGCCAATAGCTGTCATTCTTTAGTCTGATACCAGAGTCATTTGTAACAGTCACATCCAATGTCCCACTTTAAGAACAGAAAAAAAAGACACAACTACTGAGGATGAATTCCTAGCTATGGTGTTCCCAGTCTCTGGCTTAAAAAAACAAACAAAAAAAACAACCAAAAAACAAAACCAACAACAAAAACAAACACAGCCCAAACAAAACAAAACCAAAAGCAAGCAAGCAAAAAAAAAAATCTCAATCGATTCCCAAGAAGGGACAACAACGTATTCAGGGAATAGAGACTCACCCTGGTTTTGGCATCGATCTGCCCTCCGCGATCCAACAAGAGCTTCACCATGTTTGTGTTTCCCCTTTTGGAAGCCACATGCAGTGGGGTGATTCCATTCTACACCACGAAAAGAACAAACAATGAGCATGATGGATTTGAAAGTGTCTAATGGTGGTGAATTTCTGTTCAGAACACAAAAAATGAGACCACCACATTTTAGAGAATAAATGAAAACATACTTGAGCATCAGAGCTAGGCACACACCATATAAGCTAGAGTTAGTAATTCCTTCCTAAACAAGAACCTTTATACACTGGGGGTGTGTGGGTGTGTTTAATAAATGAAGCAGCACATCTGCCAAAGCAGCAAACATCACAGTCCCAGAGTCAGACAAACATAGATCAGAGACCCAGTGGGTCAATATTCACAACACACTGATGCATTTAAATCACTGCAACACACAGACTACAGAAGTACACAAATGCATGACTCCTACACACAGGAACCTTCTTAGTGTAATGCCAACAGAGTAAAGGATGATGTCCTGGTTAGGCTGAAAGTCCTTGCAAATGCTTGGGGTGAGGAAAGAGGTAATATTAGCACCTATTCCAGACTGGCAACAGGAGAAAGTCAGTCTGAAAGGAAGAACCCTAAAGTAATTCAAAGTGTGCCTGGCAAAATTAAACAGAAAGCTTGTAATCCAGGAGCTCTGTTGTGGCACAGATTGCCAGAGGTTTTAGTGGCTCCAGATGCCATGCTTCAAACTATATCAAGTACAACAGCAAAGAGACTATTATGTAGCTCTGCAGTTATTTACTATAAAAGAGTAGTCATGACTAACTAGTGCTTTCATTGTTGCATTTCTGCAATAGCAATGTACCTTACTTTACTTTTCAAAATATGCCTATATGTGAAAAGAGCAAATTATAGTAAATACCCAAAAACAGCCAATAAATCCTACATATATTTCTGGAGTATGTCCAACTGACAGAAAAATTGAAGTGAGTTGATGCATGAGAGTATCAGCTTTCTGGAGCTAGTCAAAGGAGCCTGCTTCCTGCAGCTGTGAATACTGGTGGCTACTCTACTCCCAAGTACTCTGGTGCATTGCATAGAGGTAATATTTAAAAACTGCTGAGAAAAAGCTTTAAACACAACCAAATTTTAGCATTACTTTGTTCCTCACTCTTGACTGCCACTTCTGTAGGCCATTACAAGTAAAAAGATAATGAAACTGTTCCATACCCTTGCTGTGAAATCGACTGCAGCTCCTCGGTTTAGCAGAAGTGTTGCCACGTTGACATTTCCATAGTGTGCAGCTATGTGCAAAGGTGTGAAGCCACTCTACAAAGGGAAACAGCCCTTAGTATAGAAATCATCCTACAGAAGATAATCAACTTAACTAGAACTTGATTTTAAAAGCTGCTGGAAAACAAATGTAACATGTTGATTTTATCCAGTTCTCCGCCTGTCAGGCAGAGAGTGCAGCTTTCATATGGGAGGTTATTAGAGGTGCTTCATTCTTTCATTCTCCCATTCAGTCTCCTGAATCAGTGGCAAATAAAGAAAGTAGCTTTCATCACAGAAAATAATAATATATTAGCCATTCTTAAGAGAGGAAAAAAAAAAAGGTTCCCTTATTACAATTTGGAAGCAACATGGGTCTTTTGAGCTGCATATGTTTACCAGTTTTTGGTAAACGACCATAAAAGACGTTGGACTCTTACTTTACTGCTCATAGAATTGGAAATACTAACAAAGTATTTCCTTTTTTTTATAAAAAGGAGTGGTTATTCAATACGTAACCCAAGAATTATGTGTATAAGAATCACAATTATTTATATACAATTCGTTTCTCAAAGAATCTGAAGAAACTTTGCCATGTATAGATCAGAAAAACCACAGTTTACTTTATTGACTTATTCATTTTCTTGAACAGTAGAAGCTGAAACCTACTCCAGCTACGAGATATAGAATTGCTTGAAAACAACATAAAAAAAGATTAATTTTTCAAAAACTAGAACAAAGAGCAAGCTTTTAGTCTCATAAGTAATTCAAGGACCTTGCTTTTGAGGTTTCCCTGAAGAGCTTTACACTGATTTAATCAGAAAGAGAGAAATAGTTTTGGCTTATGGCATGTATTTTCAATGAGACTTCATTTCTTTCAGTGTGTAAGTCATCATTTTAAAGTACTCATGAAATAAAGAAATATAGGCAGATGTGCTACTCTGAAATCTATTTTATTCTCAAAACATCCAGCAATCAGCCCATTATTTCGCACTAACTCTATTTGCTTCCTTGTCAGCCCACAAGTGATCCTGGCCAAAGTAAAGTCAAACACTCGCTGAACTAAAGTCTTCTTGTTGTGATAAATTATCAGGGACTTGTCTACTGAGGATATTAGGTGCACAAATATGATATAGCATTAAGCTATAGATGGAATGCAGATTGCATTAACAACTACCTACCTGTGGACATGTTTACCTAGAGACAAACACAAGGTGTGGGGAAATAACATGATGGCTGGTGAAGGAGAAGTGACACCTTCACATTTACCACAGTGAAGAACATGCCTGTGAGCAGAAGCTGGAGAGATGCTGTCACCCATTCAATTCACATCATTGGCTGCCTTGTGGCAACTTGCTCACATGCACCAAGCGTGAAGAGATCCACACAGGTGCAGGCATTCAAAATGTATTCTCTCATCTAACAGAGAAACACCATTTCTTAAAAGCAGGCATTCAGAAACTGACTATATTCTTGGAAATAATTCTTTTTCCTAAAAGTGACAATAACCTTTAGGGGAGAAATCAGACTTCTAGCCAATCAGACCAATGATTTTTAGTGGAAGAACTGGAAGAGTTGGAATTTCCAGAGTCTGCAGGAGAAATGCAATATAATCAGAATTTACCTGCAGCAGATAATGTGCTATCCCTTAAGGATTTTTCAAAACTTCATTGAAAAAGATCATAATAAGAACAATGGTAAAAATAAGCAGATGTTCTGAACAAGTTTTTACCCTTGGTAGATTTGATTATATTTACTATTGTAAAAGAAGGAAATCTAGTTTGATCATCATACTGGCTGAGCCAGACACCATAATTTGGTTATACCAAGTGAGTGTATTTTCATAATTAATTATATTGAGCAAGAAAAGTATCTTTATCTTCTTAGCTCCATTACTTGCTTCAGACTTCTTTGAAATGATATGAATTCTCCAAAGTTTACTTCAATAGTGACACAAAAAGAAATCCTAGGAAAAAATAGGTTTCCCAAGTCACAAATTTCTATTAAAAGGGGTCATATCTTCACTTTCAGTGCTAAACAATAAAGAAATATTGCCACAGAGCAGAGAAAGTAATTATAAGTAACAGAAAGAATAATTAAAAATGTTTGATCTCGGTACCTCAGTTGTCCTATTCACCATCATCTGATGCAGCATGGTTTGGGAAAAAGAGGAACAATATTAAAGACTGGCCGCAAAACGAAGGACTATGTTGCTTTTTGAAATGAGTTATGCTGTTAATGATGGGAAAAGCCATTCAAGCATGCATTAACTTTAAACCTATGTTCCCATGGGCAATAAACCAGTATCCTATTTAGCAGAAAAGAAGCAATTCTGCTTCCATTCCAGTGCCTTCTGGTTTACAAGTAATGAGAGAAAGCTGGTTACCAATGAAACAGGAGGTATAACTGAAAAGCAGAAAAATAAGCAGTTTGTAATTACCATGTAGCTAAACACTGCAAAAGCAGATATGTTACTGATGATACTGGTCGAGCAACTTGCCTTTCCCCACAGAAGAAATTACTTTTAACCATTAAAATCTAGAAATTAAAGTTTGTTTCCCATCAGCACTCAGCCACCTGACTACCCAGTTACCTCCACAGCAGCAGGTGTTACCTTGGACTGGACATCAGCATTGTGGTCATTCTGCAGTAAGAGTGCTGCCGATTTGGTGTCGTCTTTCCGAGCAGCAATGTGCAGAGCTGGTAACCTCACCTTGCCCTTGGTGTCATTTTCCAGGAGGATGGCCACTGCCTGGTTGTGGCCTTGTTGCAGTGCAACAGCTAGAGGAGTGAAGCCATCCTGGTAGAGAAGGAAACAAGATGTGCTTAGGAAGCTGAAGGATGTACAGCTTCAGTCATGTGCACAGCACGGTTCACACACAGAGGTTTGAGAAGCTCATTACCAGATGTTTTCTACCTTCACACCACTGTCTCCAGCAAAATGACATAGCAGACAACATTTTAACCCATGTACGCACTAAAACATGTCAGAAGCCACACTTTTGCCACCATTTTCCAGTCAAGTACAAGGATCACTCTACAGTAACTTAAATCTCATCTTAAAATGGGTCTTAAAGGATATTTTTAGCAATATATTGGTAAGGATTAGTAAGCACTGAACAAAATGCTTATGTATAGGCAGGGAAGCTGAAGCTGAATCTCCCATGTCTCTGTAAAAAGAAAGCATATCTTCAGATGCATTTGCTGCTGTTTCTCATTCTAAGTTACAGACTACAAGTCAAGAAAGTCAGATCACGTTTAGGAAATAGGAAAACATTGTTTTTCCAAAAAGCACAAATAATCTAAAGTCAGAAAGATCTCTCTGCTTTTCCATCATAGGTTCAGCTTTGTTTTAAATTTTCTTCAGATTGTCTTACTCCTCCACATATGCCCTAGATTGTCATAAAACGCAGCACATGATCACAGCTTGCTGTCTCAGCTGAAGGTCTGCTCCCCTATCTTTTATTCTGACTATAAAACTGAATCTAGGTCCCATCTTGCATGCTGTCCAAGAACATATATGCTGTAGCCACATGCTATGCCAGAGGGAGCTGAACTAAAACAAAGTCTTCTAGGTTAGAAGGAACAATTAAAAAGTTTATTATAGCCAGAAAGTGAGAAAACTGATTGAGATACACTATAAAAGGCCTAGGAATGAGACAGGATCGAGTTGGAATAGGAATATAAGATGATAAAATAATAAAGGACAAGTTAGGAGGGAATGAGAGCTAACATACGCTGAAGGAAAAACATCTGAAGAATTTCCAAAGCAATTTTCCCCCTTAGTAATCTAATAACATGTACTGCCTTTTGTGTAGAACTGTGGGTAGGTGCACTGTAACAGCGATACGACTATGGCTACTTTCTGTAATAGAGATTAAATTCTGTAGAGTGAATTAAAAAAGGGTGAACAGCTGATGAAACAGCTGAACTGTAAAGATAATTCTGAGATTTGGGCTACATTAGGTGTTGAAATGGCTTAATGCATTTGCCTTTCGCCTCTGGGAACATGAGAACAAATCCTGGATTAGAGGCCCTGTGAAACTGAGCTCATCCTTACTCTCATTTTGTATATATACATGTATACAAGCATTAGAGGAAATGCAATATATCCAAAGGCAGTGCAAGTTTCAGAGCTTCAAAGACAAGTTCATCCATTTGACTTCCACGATTTTATCTTCTCTCCTTTCTCTAAAAGAACACATCTTTATTCCACATTCCCTCTCCTATTGCTTCTTGGCAAGTATGGCTGACTGGAGTTCAGAGAACACATTTTATCTTCCCACCCCTCCCATGAGGACACCTAATCTCTGATGCATGACAGAAGATTCTCCTCCATGTATTTTGGTGGCATCCTCAGTTCAGGCTGGGCACATGTGAAAGTGGACAGGAGCTCAGGCTGTCCTTCAGTAACACTCAAATCACTGAAACCATCACCTCAGCAAGACCTAAACCAAAAACTTATCTACTTATGCAGCAAAGAGGCACACAGCCTTTACTTTCTAAGCTACTAAAGTGAGAACTGACCTTTCTGCTGGTAGAGGACAGACTTAGACTGTAAACTAATGAATGAATTTCCAGTGCACCTGACCATCAGAGCCAGTAAAAGTCACTGGGAGAAATGTTGTAAGCAGGTAACTGAGAGCTGTAGCCAGGCTGGGCTCCTGGGGAACCCTAGTTCCACTCAGCTCCTTCCTGAGGAGTGTGTTTCTTCCACGTTGCCTGGCAATCACATGGGTTTTCATGTTTCAGAAATCTGACATGTAATGTGATCACTCTCTGTGCTGGCCACAGGAGGATTATTTTAGGAGCTGTCAAATGGTACAGTATCCCCTGAAAGAAGGGACAGTAAAGCAGCTGTTAACACCAGAAGTTTGGTCTAGAAGAGAGAGAAGAAATGCACCATCACTTCAAATTCCCAGAATGGGTAAGCTTTTGTACAGACCAGGGAAAAGCAATAAACTTAAGCAAAAGCTCTGACAGGAGAGGAAATTCCCTCTTACTGCTTCACATAGCACATCCATATATAAAGAACAAACACAAATCAACACACTTTGCAGCACATAACCTGTTCACTCATCCCCTTGGCTTGGAATAAAAGACTATTTGGCAGAAATAACAAGAGAAATAGAATAAGCACCGTCCTCACGACCCAAGAGTTTTCCCCATTGCCCTCAAATCCTCTCCTTTGAAGAAGGACATTATTATGATTCAGTTCCTCCTGAGATGAAATCACATCTCTCTTACTTTGGTGCCTACCTTGCTTGCCTGGAAGTTACTGCACATTTACAGCACTGCAGTCCAACCCAGAACCTAGCAATTAATACCATCCTTCTGAGCACTTATACTCCTGTGGTAGTAAGGTGGGGCTCAGCCTCTTCTCTCAGGTAACAAGTGACAGGACAAGAGGAAATGGCTTCAAGTTGTGCCAGGGGAGGTTCAGATTAGGTATTAGGAATAATTTCTTTACCAAGAGGGTTATCAGGCTGTTCCAATGAACAGACTTCCCAGCAAGGTGGTGGAATCACCATCCCTGGAAGTGATGAAGAAGCTGCAGCAAGCCTCCAAACTGCCTTCCCTAGAAGACTCCTGATACAATGAAGAGCAGAAGATGCATGCTATAATATTCTATTCACCAATTTTTTGCCCAGGTCTTACAGGGCAAATGAAAAAGCAGAATAAAGACAGTCCTGGTGCTCAGGTGATGACACTCCTAGATGCTTGAGTTTTCATGGGCTTTCTTAGAGATGTGAATCTGTTCAAATGAAATGTTGTACCTATCCACTTAGCTTATGATAGATCAATCTATCATTCATTCCCTTCCCCTGACAATACCACCTTGGCCTCCCATAATTTCAACAGCCCTAAGGACCTCTTTTCAAAGTCTCATTCATTCTTCAGAAAATGAAAAATTTCACAGCAGAAATAGGCAAAAACTGAAAGTAAAAATCCTGGGCTCACTAAGTTTTGCTGTCAAATGAATTGGGCTAGATTTCATCCTTGACTTATTTCCACAACAGTTCACCCTTGTCACCTGTGCATGTAGAAAAACAGGATAAGATTCATAAATGAAACTCATTGAAACGAAAACGTGAGAGTTCTCAAAATATTCTGTTAGAAAAATCTTCTGACTTTAAGTGATCTGAATATAAAGGCAAAGGAAAATAAGTGTGTGTAAAAAAAAAAAAAAAAAAAAAAAAAGAACAATATACCTCACCTCAGTAGCTGTGCTTTGGTTGGCTCCATTCTCCAGGAGATATTTCACCACTTCAATGTGGTTCTCTTGAGCTGCCATATATAAAGGAGTGAAGCCATTCTAGGAAGAACACACAAGAAAACACTAATAAGGAAATGGAATGTACCAACAATAACGAACACCCAAATAAATACATAGCTAAAAATTTGTGCTTTTAACTGATATGTTTTAGGGGTATAAATAAAATAAATTTGTATTTTTTTAAAACATGGTACGGTTTTATGCCACAAAACTCTACATGCTTTCACGTTCATTTTCTTTTGATCCATTTTAGGAAAGCAATGGCCACACTAATTAATACAGCTATTCCTTGCTGATAATGCTCAGGGGTTGTAAAGATGGAAATAAAGTTTTATGAAAGCTGACAGGAAAGCAAGAGTTTCTCCATATATTACATTAACTTAACCAAAGACATCATTCCCTGGAGACCATGAAGTCTGTACCTTATGACAAGCTGACTAGAGATGACAAAGACCTAACATACTACATAAAATTTTGTAATACATAAAACATTGCAAATCATAAACAGAAAGGAACTCAACCTTGCGAAGTAACAAGTGCATTTCTGACCATACAATAAGTTCATCTATCATTTAATTGCAAAAATTTGTTAACATGTCCTAGAGTCCCTTAAAAGAATCTGCTCTGGATAACACAGGAATTTAAAAAAAATAAGTGAACTCTAAGTTAATCAAACTACAGGCAAACTGAGTAGAAACCTAAGTCCTTTCTTAAAATACTTTAATGCAAACAATTTTAATTAATTAGCTACAAAACCTTTATGTAAGAAAGGCATGGAAGTGAGCTGCCTGCCTGACTAATAACTCTCTTCTAAGAGCTCTTAAGATTGTTAAAAAGGCTTTAGAAAATTATTCATTATGCTGCAGATTCCCATGTAACATAAGAGGACATAGTCATCTATACTTCTGAAAGCATTCTTCTGTCTTGGAAAGGCACCATTAGCTAGAACATAAACTATGACCCAGACTTCAGTCATACAATTGTATTTTTTTTTATCTTGTGTGCTGTTGCAATGAATGATAAGCTTGTGCATTTGCACAGAATTAATGCAAATACTGTGATAATGAAGAACCTCATTTAAGAGAAGCCAGTATTATTCTCCCTAGGAAACTTGCTGTGGAAACATTCCAGTAATTTCCTAATGAAGTGAAATCTCCCTTTTCAGCCACCAGATAACACAGTGTATTGTAGAACTGATGTCTTTACAAGCCCCCTCTGCCTTTACAGATGTAAAGGATTGCTCAGGCAATAAATGTCATTCATGTTGTATATATGTTACATGATAGATGTGAGATATGCTACAGTAAATCTTTTAATATTGCTTTGTATAATATTCTGGCACTTGATCAACAACTGTGGGGCACAATTAAAAGAGAACAGTTAACAGCATTTCAAAGCAAAAACTGGATGTACTTTGAGTGGCTTTACATAGGGGTCTGTCTTTGGCAGGTATTATCCAGTAGTTTCAGTGATGACCTGAAGGATGGAAAAAAGTGCTCTTATTACAGTTAGAGAGAGCATGAACAAGATGGTCTGCAAACATCATACAACAGGATCATAACTTGAAAGGTTACCCTAGAGAGATAAGCTGGAAATAGAATTTAATAAAGAAAAATATATATTTCTCCACTATCATGGGAAAAACAAACTATGCAAAGAAAGAATGATGAGCTAGAGAAGAATTCTGCAGACAAGAACCTGAAGGTCACAGTGGTC
Source organism: Bucco capensis (assembly GCA_013396975.1). Lineage (NCBI taxonomy): Eukaryota > Metazoa > Chordata > Aves > Piciformes > Bucconidae > Bucco > Bucco capensis. Next base: position 1,118,340 of record VWZO01011706.1, on the reverse strand, counting down.
TACCAGAGGGCCAATGTTCACTGAGGTCATTCTGGTAATAAAGACAATCAATGCAGTGGCATAAAAACATATCTTCCTGGGAAGCTAGTTTTCTTTGAGAAAGGATTAGTAATTGGTATTATCCTCTCTGGAAAAGGAAAACTGGAAGAAAACAAGACAGAAGTCTTCAAAGAGGAGGGTAAAAGTCTGTTATTCATGTTAATGATGACTAAAACAAATAGGAAAGCACACAGTTTACTAAGGTTGCTGGAGAGAAAATTCAGGTTAGACAACAAAAAAGTCTCCTAACAGTAAGGTCAGTCTGCACTGCGTGTTGATGGGCAGGTTCCCTCCTCCCAAATCATCACTAAAGCCAGGCAGCAAACTGGCACTACATAGAAGCATATGAGCCAGCCTCTTTCACATCCAACCTGGGGCTGGTGGGCTGGCAAGTCAAGCTGAGGAGTGTGCCAGTCTCCTGGCTGCTGCTCAGACTCCTCTTTAATGGGTAGGGGGACATAAGAGCATAAAAGGCAGAAACACTGTTCAATGTGTCATTAGGAAGGTGCAGAATGGCAGGGGATTTCAAGGCCTAGGGACTGATCTGGCAGTGGGAACGATGAACAATAGCACTGAGTACATGAATGAATACAGGTATCACATCAACTCTTGTAAATTTGGGGAATATGAGAATTTTCAAGCCAGAATAAATCAATTTGCTTAAAAGCTGTACAAAACCTTATTTTTTAATCAACTCAAATCCCTAGGTCTGCAACAGGATCAGGACAATAAATCCTGGATTAGGAGACCATAAACAATACATACATGACTTCATGACAATTTAGTATTACCAAGTAGTAAATGCTTTTCCACACAGAGACCCAAAAGAGTAACCATTATATCGCAGATAACGTCCTCACATGCTACAATCATAGTTGAAACTACAGCAACTAGGGGTAAGGTAATTCTTGCACATAAAATCATAGCCTTTTTTTTTTAGTTTTTTATTTATAGCTGAAAACGACTGTATGTCTTTTTTTAATCTGGTTTATTTGGGAAATTGCAACAGCATGCCAAGGTTTAAGTGCAAAACTGTCTATACCAGACACACTGAAAAATCTTCCCCAAATTTCTCCTCCTGGCAAGGTCAAGCCTGATTTTTTACACTGGCAGGGTGAAGTTTGCTTGCTCGGTGAAGAACTGGTTCCAGAGCTTTTAACTGCAGTGCTCCTGACCTCGACACTTGTGACTCTTAACCAAAATCCTCGTGTTTTAGGATTGCCAATGTTATCACTCTCCTTGGCAGAGCTGTGCCTATTGGGATTACCTGTTAGCCCCATAGGAGTTCTTCCTTCTCACTGGGTCCACTAGACCCCAGAACTTCTATGCCTCTCCTCCATTCTGCACAGTTTCTATGCTGCATCTCTCTGTCACCTATACAGCCAATCTCTGTCAGCCAGTCTTGCACTTAAGTAGAAATGCCCACAACAAAAACATATCCTTTCCCTTTGTTTCATTATTTTTTGTTAATCTAAAATCCTGTTCCTCTTCATCTTTTAGTTTCACAGACCTATATGCCAATACTTGGTTTCTCTGTTCTGCTTCTAGACATCTCAAAGATCAAGTATCCAGATCTCTGCAGACTGAAGAAAACATGTATTCCCTAAACTTTGGTTGAATTCCCCAAAGAGTCTTCTACTGAATCTGCAACATTTCTGGTTAATGATTCTCCATGGCTGTAGTGCAAAGGAGATCAACCTCTCCTGTCCTTGTTTTAGCCTGTGGAATGGATGCAGAGGGTTTATTGGGCCAAATAAATGGCAAATAATTTTTCCTTCAGCTAATGATTCCATACTGTATAAACACAGTCCAGAATTAAAGTGCAAATATTGACTGTGGCATATAGCAAAGGAGAATTGCACTTTGTTTTCTTTTTCTGAAATCCCAGCTGTGTAATTATGTTATATCTGTATGTTTAGATTTTGTGCATCTTCTGAAAAACAGAAAATCATTTTGTAATCATATATAATATTAATTTTCAAACAATGATTTCATCAGAGTATTTGTAGTGAGGATAGAGTGCTCAAATTTCATCATCCTTACAAATGTATACTGCAAGATGCTTACTACTATGAAGTTAAAATGACAAATTAACACTAAAAGTATGTTTCATATTTCATTCTTTCTACTACATTCACTGATTTACTTGCTAATTTGAGAAAATGAGTAGCTCTCAATGATTCTTCAAGCTATTAATGCAAATTGGCAAGCCTATATATGACTCAGAATTTGGATTGTTCAATTTTGCCCAAGCCCTAATGAAGAACACAGTTTGAAGAAGCAGGGGGATTATTAGACCATTTAGAAAATCATACAGACAGTTCTATAGCTTGGTTGAGCTTTATTTTATGGCAGGCTTTCAAGGAACCATACTCTTTGCATGCAGGACCCAAATGATCTGAGGCATACATCTTCCAAAGCCCGACTAGTAGCCGGTGTATTTGACTGGCCTGCCCATGCTTGTCCATGAAGATGTGGCCTCTAATGTCTATATACCTATAGTATCTATATACCACATATCCATAAAACTAACTTGCAATAAATAAATTAAAAATGTAGTGACACAGAAGCCTACATGAAAACAGTACCATCCCTTCAGCTGTCCCACTAATTCCCTAGTAATATAAATAGTGTTTTCCACTATATACTTGCATCACTGCAATAATCATAAAGCCTATGGATAAATGTTATCTGGGTTTGTGATGAACTTTGGTCAGTTCATTTATGAGAGATCACAAAGAACTCTAGCTGTACCACTATGAATATGACACCTGCTGCCTCACCATTTACAAGAACTGCTCTCTTGGGAAGCATATTTTCCTCTAAGTCACTTCCTAGCTCAGAGGCCAAATTTAAAGAGCACAAATACTCTATTTTAGCAGCTTCAAATATCACGATTTTCTCTACAAGAACAGCAGCAACAAAAAAAAACAAAACCCAAAAAAAAACCCAACACAGAGCTTGAAACACAGCCAGGCAGAAAGCAAGATGTTCTATGCCTTGGAAATGTCATTTTTCCAAAGACAGAACCTGTCATAGAAAATGAGTTGATGGAGAATAATGGGAAGAGAATAGATTAGTCATGTACATAACCTTGATATTGGGCATGGGTTAGGACCCAAAAGCTGCACTAGGAGAGAGCCTTGTGCAGTTATCCACTGGGCAGTCATCCCAAACGGCATGTGGGGTTTGCCTTCCAAACACAGCCAAGGAAAAGCAGTACTGAAACCAACAATTTATGTTACGTATATGGTTGAAAGGCTGGAAGGAAGACAATATTGCACTAAAATTAAAAATAAAATGTTTGCATTTCTTTGGTTGCGACTCAGTTGTCCTGTAATTCTGTGTTGCTCTGTAAGCACTGCTTCAGTCTAGTGTGCACAGATATTCTGCTCAATTCCACCTCCATGGCTGCCTGAGATCATACTTCAAGATCAGGAATAAGCCTTGTTTATCATTAACTGATGGTAATCACTGTAAGAGACAGGCAGCTGAAACCTGGACTAGTTTAAGGCAGGATGAATTAATATATCTGTTCTCTCGGCGTTCTTAACGTATTACTTCCATTTACATCTCTTAAAATCCACATAATCCTCCACAAGGCATTTCTTCCCTTTTTTTCCCCTTCCAGTGAAGGGATAATGGGCCTGATCCTTTATTACATTAGCAATGATGAACTGCAGCTAAATGACTCTGGCTCTCTAAATATACTGACATAAAAACAGAAAGCCTAGTTGGTGGAATTAAAACCTTTTGTCATAATGGAGTAGCAAATACCCTGGAAAACATGCTCCGTTCTGGAGGTAAGATTATCTTCACAAACCATGGGGAGAGCAATCTCTGGTAAAGCAAATCCGAGGGCATCCTAAGAGAGACAAGCTGATCACTTCTCTGAGAATCATCTAAATCCTCCCTTTGCTTTTGTGGTAACACCGAATTTGGACATTCAACGACCTTTCTTTATCATTCCCTTTTGGGAATGCATATTGAGGATAGACATCTTTGTGCTACTCTAAGGATTGCTTCAATCTGATGAATAATCCAAATAAAATACTCTAGCAGTCACAACTGCATCTCCTACATGTTAAAACAAGAAGTGATAACCATAATGGGGGAAAATTTAAACAAACATAGTTTTTGGCTAACATGTTTGCAATGAGCTTAGAGCAGGACATTGAGGAAAGGAAACCAGAGAGCTTTTTAAATAACAAGATCAGCTTTGGGGAGGACTGATTTATCTAATCCTTGCTTTCAGTATCTGGGTCACTTTGAATAATCTGATGATTAAAAGGTAGCTCCTCCTTTAGTGAGGGCCCCTAAATGAAGTAGTGGGCACAGCACAACCCCAGCAGCTAACAGGGAGACTCAGTTATTAAGATTACTGCACCTACTTCAGTTATCAGACATCTCTGATGCCTATACATGAGGCAGATGATACTACACGAGTATAAGAGAAAACAATAGAGACAAATTGTAATTTATCAAAGGGAAGGGCAGGACCGACTAAATCTGGTGATGTTTCACACACCTGGAAAAAAAGAATTGGCATGAGGATTCCTAATATGTCGCAAAAGAAGACACTCATTGAGATGAAGGCTACAAGAAAGAATTACTGTTCTAATGCACAAGCAACAACTAAGAATAGGTTTGAGGTAAGGAAGCAATACAGCTGTGAAAGAAGGACACCACCAGACTCAGTGAAAGTGGGTGTGAGAGCACGAGACCAATGCTGCTTCCGTGCTTCTGCCTAATGAGACATTTCAATGCCCCCAAGGACTTTTCAGGAATCCCCCACTGAGATTCAGAAGTACCCAGAGAATCATCCATCCACATGAATACATATTACAAAAGATTACACTATTCCATGGGATGACCTTGTTCTGCTCTGCAAGGAAATGTAATCAAAGCTCAAAGGAATAGCCTGGACCAACCCCAGTGGATCTGTCACCCGCTTTACATTACAGTTTGTACCATCCAATCCCCAGACAAAATTTGGTTTATAGTTGAGTGCAGCTTGGTCAGAGCTATACATGAGCAAAAATCATGGTCAAATCAAGAGGAGAAAATTGCAGAAGTTGTTTGGCAGTTGTTTTATTTACTTGATGATGCATATCTAGATCTGCTCAATGAATTATGAGCAGAATCAACCAAGTGAAGGTTTTAGAGACATTACTTAAATATATTTTCTCCAGCAATACTAGTAGCAAAAGGCAATTCTAATCAAGCCAAACAACTGCACGCTTGTCAATTTTGGAGGCATGCCAATAAAGGACCAGCAATTTTTCCATCTCTAGCCATTCCTGGTGTGCCCTCATTTCACAGCTTGCCTGAAACACACCCAAGGAAAATGTCAGCTCTCAAATGATACACATGCAGATGAAAGTGGAGTCATTCAATTAGTAATCACTGTGCAATTAGGCTTTGTAGCAAAATAGAAATTACTTTTCTAAAACTAGCAGTGATGACATATTAGCTCCAAAGGAACAGACTCTTTAAAAAGAGGAAGATGAACAAAATAACAACTGAAGGCCAACATGAAACTGAAGGGCAAAGCAAAGTAATCTAATAGAAAACCAAAATCCATAAAATCAAAGCCCTGAATGCTTAACAGCCTCTGATAGCACAGATGGACTTTGTAATCTCAGTGGTTAGAATGTTTTTAATAGCATTTGCTGAGATAATTCTGTTATTCTGTTGTTGCAAGGAACTGGGAAATCAGTGTGGTGTTTCAGATGTCACTGGTGGTAAGTTTTGATAAAAGCCAGAAGTTTTATGCAATTTAATGGAAAAAAGGAAAGGAAAAACAGTAACTTGAACAAGCTGGAGTTGAGAACACTCTCATCATCAGTGATGAAATTTTGTCACTATGGCAAATTGTCATCACTGGAAATGAGAATGACCTTGACAGACAGCAAGTACTTTAAAGAGGAAGTTATGAAGCAATCTAAGTAACTTCACTGGCATTAAATCACTACCAACAAATGGCATTTAGCAGGCACCTAAAAAAAATCAAGTGTGAAATAACGGAGGTACCAAGGAGAGGATGCAATATACCCTCCATATCAACAACCGTTCCCAAAAAACTTAAGTGTCACCATATAGCTTCTATCTTTTAAAATGGAATTGAGAGAAAGAAACTAAGTATTTCAGATGATTTCTCATATTCAATTTTACCATTAATTTGTATTTTCTTTAATTTCTGGCTTTCTCAATTAAGCTCTTGCCCAATATGATTTTTTCTCTCCATCTTTTCCTCAATGATGTATTTCCTGCAAAAAAACCTTCCTATTTGAGTACTCAGGCATTTTTTTTCATTCTCTTTTCCTTGTCCAATATAACTTCATATTTTTCTTTTTTTGACCAGCTGTAGATAGGCATGCTTGAATCTTTCTTGATCTTTTGTCATAAATCATGTGTCTATTCTTTATTAATTTTGAAATTTCTGGGTTTTTTCTAACTATGACTTATGTGATTCTTGACCATGTCAATGCAACCTTGAGTAGAAAGGCAACAATAATAACAACATGAGTTATTCACACAATGAATACATAATGACTTCAATTTGTCATTTATTTTTATACTACTTACCACTAAATACTATGTAGTCCTCAATATGATTGATTTGTCAGGCCTGGATGCTTGGAATTACTGCCTAACATCTCAGATCTATCTTATAAAAATCTCAACTTTCAGAAGGGAAAATAGCCTCATACCTGAGATTGGGCATTAATATTGGCTCCTTCCTTAACCAGAACTTTGACAACTTCAGCTTGTCCTGCTAAGGATGCAATGTGCAGGGCTGTATTCCCTTTCTGTTAGAGAAGGAAAAAATGAAAGACATTATCCCTCTTCAAGAATCATTTCAAACAACCGTTCCTTTAAAAAATCCTTACAGTTCCATGAAGTTCTATAAACATCACAAGGGGACAGAATGGGTAGTTGCAGCCATGAAGATTTTCTGAGTGGTTGTACAACACTAACACTCCAACATAACTTTTGAGTGAAATTATAAAATGGGATTAGGGCATGAGACAAGTTTCTAGGTAAAGTTTAGTATAGACTAACAGTTTTTTTCATCAAGATCCAGAGTTCATGCACTGTAGAATGCAGCTGAAATCTAGCAGTCCTAAAATTCAAGCTGTGAATCACATGTAAAATGGTATTTGCCAGTACAAGACCCAAAAGGAATATGTGACTGTAAAATACCAGAAACCAACCTTTTAAGCACAGAAGTCACAGAACTATAGAATGGTTTGGGTTGGAAGGGACTTTAAAAAACATCTAGTCCAAACCCCCTACCATGGGCAGGGATACCTTCCACTAGATCAGTTTTCTCAAAGTCTCATCCAACCTGATCTTGAACACTTCCAGGGATTTTCTTTTCTCCCTTTTTCTTTCCTCTTCCCTAACTGGCATAAAATTAAAATTCATATTTTTGAAAGGCATTAAGTTTAAGAGATGCACAGCACAATAAAAGGAATCTCTCTATAATGGGGACATGTCATTGGACACAATGAAAAATCTGGCATTACTAAAACCTTTTAATGCTTCCCCTGTAAACAGATTGTACAAATAATAAGCTTTCCTTCTTCATTTTCCACTGATAAGCTTCATAGAACATAGACTCACAGGCCACAACAGAAATAACATTTTTTTATATCAGTAAGGTATTTGTATTATCTTACTTTGTACTTGAATTTTTTTTCCTTCTAAATTCCCCTCATGTAGTTGGCTTTCTTTTTGTGAATACACTTAGAGACGTGCATGAATTACCTTAGTTGCAGAATCCACAGCTGACCCTCTTTCCAGTAACTCTTGCACGAGTCCCACATGGCCTTCCTTAGCTGCCAGGTGCAAAGCATTGAGTCCATTCTGTAAGCACAAGGGCCATATCAGTTACAAATATCAGTTCTGAACATACACATTCCTACCTTACCCTGGTAAAGAAGAAGATTAGTAGCTGGAATACTATTACATCCCTTAGCTGACTGTCTACATAAGTTACATATTTTGGACTTGGCTATTTAAGCCAAGGCACTGTGTTACAAACTACTCCAATAACATTTTTCTCATAGCAACAAAGACATCAAAACAAACCAGAGTTTGCAAGTATCCATAAGGGATTCCTTCCTTTCTGATAGTTTCACATTTCCCTAGACTACTACCTTGACTATCTCCATTGAGCCCATTAATACAAAATCTGGGTACATAACTGCTTTCTCTGTACTGTAACCTTATCTAGTCCCACTAAAGTATTAGCAACATAGAGGAACTATAGGCCTTGGGCAAATTAACACAGGATGTGTCTATTCAATCAGTATTATTCCAGGTTGATGTAGCTATCCTGAACCTCAGACTCTCCTCCTTTCCTCTGGGATGACTGGTATCAAACAGAAAACCGAAAGAACCAGTAGACCAAAATGGTTGTCAGTCACATGTAGCTTGAAAATTGCACTGATCCTTGATTTAGTAATAACACTGGTTTGTAATGAGCAAGTCTTCACTAAACTTTGAGGTTTTGTAATCTCATTCAAAAGTAAAAAAAAAATTCATTAAGAGCTATGATTTTTTTTTTAAAAAAGCAACCTTAGAAAGTGTCTAAATCCTATTCATATTAAATAGGAATAGGAGACTTCAGCTCTTGAAAAATTCCAAGGGAAAAACATAAAAGGACAGTTTATTGTAACTGAATTGCCAAGCTATTTTTTACAGTCCTACAGTATTTTTCATGGTCCATTAGGCAGGTGACAGCAGCAGAGCCTGCCATTGCCCTCAAGCATCTCCTGTTTTCCATATTGCAAGCATCATAAGCAATGCACAGGTATTGGAGTAACCTGCAGCAAGTTTAGCACTGTGTCATTTTAGCACTTTGCTTGTCTGTAAGCCGTTCGGTGTCATTTAAATTGTGAAATAAAGAGCCGTTTTCTGCTCTTTTATTTGTCCATCCACAGAGGCAGTTCAAGCTCATAATTCCCAGTCAGATTTTGAAGTGCTTAGCACTTCACAAGAGGCATTTCACAGGAGTGAGTCCAATGGCTGCAGACACAGCAATCCGAACACATTTCTGAAGTAACTCCATCTAATTCCACATTTGTGTAAGCAGCACAGGCAGATTTTGTGGAGCAACTGAAGGAAGGTTACATTTACAAGCTGCCAAAAGAAGGATATCCTTACGAAGCCTGGTAGTTATGGAATGTTAATGAGAACTGTGGTTTCAAATCCCATTATGTGGGTAAAGAGGAGCAACCAGATCTTCCTTATTCCAGAGGAATGCTCTTACTGTGAGAACTGCAGAGCCCAGAGTGGCTTTAGTGACATGCCCTGGCTCAAGGACACATTCTTAGCCAAAATGATATGGTGAGGTTGACCATAATAATCAGAATGAGGAACATTGTACATGTCAGTGAAATTTTTCTGAAATGTTTTTAGCCTGCAAAGCTCTAATCATCCTTGTTTTTTCATCTCAGCTGAGTATTAAATAACCAGAATTACTACCTACAGCTTCTGAAAGCTTTGAAATAGTATTTTGTGGGGAAACACACGGTTTTCTTCTCATTGTCGAAGAGCAAAGACCTGTTCTCATATCTCATCTCATAGATTCAGTAATGAACACTTTCTATGAGAGCATGAATGGTAACTTTGACTCCTTAGAGCTGTCCACAGCTGATGTATTGCTATGATACATTATTAACCTTCTTTGCTCTTTTGTGAGCAGACTGAAGGGCACAAGCAGCAGAGAAACTGCAATATTGCACAGCCCACATGTAATGTGCACACACATGCCTCTGAAGGCAAAAAGTTGAGGGCAAGTTTCTATTTTAGTTCACCATGTGCCAAACGATGGAGCAAGCAAGGCTCATCCCAGTGTTTAATCAGTAGCAATTACTGAAAATACCTTAGAGGTATTTGTACCTCAAAACACATACCTAACAATAACACATTAAGCAGCTGAAAGCTAATATTGTTGCATAGATGATGCAAGTTTCTTTGCAACATGACTATTTTTATTCATTAAAACATAAGCAAAATGAATACATGAGGTCTACTAAAAAGGTTACAAAACTATAGCCTAAATATGGTTCCTACTGCACACTTTCAAATTCTGTAATTCCTTCAATAAAATAAGCTGGGGAAGCATTAACAGAAGCAGGCTCTACACTTGAGATGTTGAGGGCCAGCACAACTGCAGCCTTAAAGCAAGCTTTGTTCCTCCATAATCAGAACCAACGCTGCAATTATTTCCCAACCCACATGGCTGATCCCTGCTACTTATGATGAGGGAAGCTCAGATTTAATCAATGCAACTCCTCTGTTCGTGTCAACTGGATTCTTGTCTTCTAGAACAACAAAGGTTTCTAACACTTCCCTTTTTCTCTCCCATGCCTACCTAAAAGTGTGTGGGGGGAGATGAAATTAGTTGTCTGCTATGCAAAACTGTACAGCATTCAGACTGCTCTTCCCCACAAAGCATATGCATATCACAGCTACCCTACTTTAGAGGCTTATTTGTAATTCTGTTATAAGAGAACATAATACTAAGCCTTCCAGTATTGGTTTTTCAAGTGTTTCCCTGCAGAGCCCAATTCCCTCAGTTCTTTTTCTCTTCTTCCACTGAGCTAAAGCTGTCAACATTCTACCTCCCAGAGTGCGACAAATGTACACGCATACCATTGCTGCTCACAACACTTACTATAGTGTCACCCTACGTATTTGCACCATGCCAGAAAAGCCCACAGATCTCTTGTACATCATGGAAATCACCAGCCTTTTCTGAGCCAACTGAAAGTCAGACACTTTTTCCCCTGTAAGAGATGCACTAAATCTGACTGCTACTGTCTGAAAATCACCCAGTCCATTCTCCTTCTGCCTTTGTTTTCAAGTTGCCTCATGGAGTGATCCTCATGGAATGGAAGTTCTTCTGCTGTCACCCAGTTCAGCATCAATCCTGCTGTAACATTTACTCCCTCTGGGACATCACCCAGATTGCTGTTATATCCAACACCAATAGCAGCTTATATTACTCCTGCCAAACCCTGGTATTCCAAAGCCAACTGACTCCACGGAAGGGCACGATCAACCTGATCTGATGCTCTGCCAAAATGTTCAAAGAACATGTCAAATCAGTGACATCAGCACTGCTGGCAGCAGTGCTTCTGCTCCCATCCTCTCCTCTACTCATTTCTATCGCCAGCCACCTTTCTGCAGATCAGGTCCCGAATCATTCAATGTGAAGCTGCTGCACATGCTTCTGCCTGCGTAGAAGAGCACAGCATGGAAACATGAGCACCAAGCCAGGGCAAGGCCAGGATCACTTCTTCTGTAGCAGTACTGACTTATTAAAAAGACAAAATACACCCAAAATTTAACAAAATTAACCCTCTCCTTCATGTTAAGAGTCTGACCCCTTATAACTCACATCGACTATGATGGAAGTTGGGGTGAAACTCCTTCCAGGAAAATTTGCCAACATTTGAGTTTCTAATTGTTCTTGCCTTTGCCATGCAAGGTCAGAATGGCATTTAAGCTACTTAGAGAAAATATCATGAAAGACAACGAAAATAAAACAACACAAAAATTTTTATTTTTTTTTAACATTTCTACATTCTCTTGAAGCATGAAATAAAATTCACTTTTACCAAGTTCCCTCCACTGATGCTGTGTTCTCAGGCTTATATATACACATACACACACTAACAGGCCAATTACAAAGCTTAAGTTACAAACACAATGAAAATTAAAAAGCTGTTGTGACTAACTCTGCAGAGTCATGCTAACTCCTTTACACATCTTGCTAGAGTGAAGAATTCATCTGCACTTGCCAGTAGCTATTGAGACTAAAAAGAACAATCATAGTCTTTCTTAAAGTCAAATACTTTATCTCTTTAATAGAAGTCAGTTTAAGTTTGCTGCAGACTCTGTCCTCTGAATAAAGCTCTTGGGGAAATAAAAAGTGCATGTGGTCGAATACTTTTCAAGATGGATTTGGAAAGGGCACATTAAATACTTCTCAAGTCCAAAGGTTTGTTGAAATTTTTTCCCCACTAAAATATCAGAAAGAAATTAAACAGATGGTTGAAAAAAAAAGGAAAATAATTTCAGATTATGGATATTCTCCCTTTATGTTGCTTTATTGCCTATGAATTGATGAAAATGAATTAACCTACGGAGTGACATCAACATGTGATGCTGTTGACCTCATTATGAGTAAAGTGGTAGTTCAGTCTACAGTTAGCGCTACTGGGAGCACTTCGCTGCTTTCCATTTGGACTAAATGAAGGAGTAATTAATAGCTGGTGCTCTCACTGTAACTGAAGCAATAAAGACATCCATCAACTTATAAATAAGCCAACGAAACAAGAGCAAAAGCCAAACAGATCTAAGTCTTAAAGAGCCTTGGAGCTGGTAATTTTTATGAAATCTGGCTAAGAGTTAGGGAAAAGCTGGACACAATAGAGCCTGAGCTTTCAAGTCCCCCTTCAAAGAAATGTCATATTTATTTTAAAGCCATGGTTACAGTCCCATTAAATTTGATGGTACTAGTCACTTAAGTAAGTGTTGTAAATGTAGGTCCCTAAGCTATGAAGCACAAGTAATTGGATTTATATGACAGACATACAAAAGTGCCAAGCTAAAACACTCCTTCACATCATAGTCTTATCAATGGTAAAATCTTAACAGTGTTTTCGACAGCAGTAAATAACTTGCCTGAAAGGGTAGGTAGTATTTTAAATAAAAAACTGAAGTATCTTTTTATAACAATACGCAAACCAATTTATTGCTATAGATAAGATTGACCAGCAACAAAAACATACATAAATTTACAGTTTTCTGAAACAAGGTAAAAAAATCATGGTTGCTCTCCACCCCTCTGAGAGTAGTCATAATTGCTTTACTAATTCAAGTGAGCTACATGGTTTTAATCTGCTTGGACAGAATTTAGCTAGTTAGCTAAAAATACCACCCACTGAATGTTTGTTTACTGGCTGAAACATCACAAAAATAGCAAGGGAAAGCTCAGACTTCTGCACCCCAGGTCACAGGGAATCAGTGTTGAAATTTTGGATGGCAAAGGACAATCACACTGAATGCAATATGGTTCAACCATATTGCATTCAGTGTGATAAGGCAGAATATAATAATTCTATCACACCCAGAGCAATCAGTGTTCCTTCTACTACCCAAGTGCACATTTTGAGTTGCATTTGATCTTGCTCTTGGTAAAACAATTACTTCTACAGCTCCAGCAACAGCTCCTAAGGGAGTAGACTGGTACTATGAAGTGCTGAACCACCTCCTGCTTCCTTTGAACTTTAAAATGAAGAAGTATTTTAGAACCCACCAAAGACATGAAGTCATGCACTAACTAAACAGTTGGGAAAAATTACTCAAAAATTTGATGAAGGCCATGAGAGGATTTGGGCAACCAACAGACCAAGGAAGTCTTCATTAGAACTGAACCACTTAAGTCAAAGATGTACAAGAAATGCAAAAGAGACTGGTTAAAACACTAACAAACTGTTTTATTATAATAATAGTATATATGTATTAATGAAATATTTAAGTATTAATAAAACACAGCTCATGTGCAAGCTTATCTATTTATTTTACTAAAATCTGCTCTCTTTGGTATGAATTATTCAATTGCTATCCTATTCCTCCAGCATTCATATTAATTTAATGAGAAAGCCAAGCAATAATAGCTCTGAAAACTAACTATAAAACTGAAAACAGACTATATTGCTTTATTTTGGAGAAACAGGGTCAGGGCAATGTCTTTCAGAATAGTATAACGTTTTTATAAATTCAGACCTGTAATTTCATTGTTTAAAGTTATTGTTGTTACTATCATATAAATGAGTGTGTCCTGGAAGAGAACTCTTGCTCTAGGTATGCTAGAACTCTAGGTATCCCAGACTCTTCATGTCTTCACATATAAGTGATGGATATAAGTTTTTCATCCATGGCTTTCACTTCTTCCTTGGTTCTTTCAAGGACACCAGACCACACAGTACTTTAGACAGATACTTGCAACAAGGAATTTGGAATTTTCCTTTAACCTAACCCTCACCCCTGTGACAATGCCAGAAAGAGAGATCTTCAAATTGGGTAGCAGGTGGGTCTCAGCTTTCCAAGTCTCCTGTTTGGACAGAAAGCTCAACCTCACTTCATCACAGCCACACAAAACCAAGCAGACTGAGAGTGAGGTGGGTTTTGTTGAACACAGAAGCATCAGGACATCTAAACTGTAACTATCTACAAAGAAACCAATCAGAATTACCAAAACCTTCAACTTGATATTCTGGCACATTATATCATATTATTTACCTGTATCCAAAGAACATTACCATAATAATTTCCTCAATCAGAACTTGATTTTTTCATAATTTGAATATTTTCAAGAATACAACTATAGTTAGTGCTCAGTTAGTACTGAAATGTCACAATAGTAGGTCCATAAGTGTGGTCTATTAGTATACCAAAGCATACCCTAGATTTTGATTGTAGGTACTTCAGTAACATGTATCTATATCTGCAGGACATCAGCAAGAATGATCGACCCCAAAAAGCTTACACAATGTTCTACTAACAACAGCACAGTTTTATAGAGATTATTGGCTTCCTGTAAAAGGTACCACTGAAGAGAGACTGAAAATAGCTTGAGGTGCATCAAAACATCTGTGTGAAGTAATCTGGACTGATAAAACTGAGTTCTGAGGGGAGTTTCTTGCAACACACTCTGGCAAACTTCTGTCCTTCAAATATCTTACCTGATTACATGTATTGATGTCTATTCCACTCTTCAGGTATTCCACTACTTTGTCCAGATTGCCAGCTCGGGCAGCTCGAAGAAAGCTTGCATTGCTGTCAGACTGTAAAAAGTAAGAAGAAATAAATAAATCTCCCATCATCTCCTGCTTAAGAGGGCACAACATTCCCAGCAACAGGTTTCTGCAGAATTGTGAAGAAAACTGATTTTGCATTATATCTGCATTAATTAGCATACACAAACGATACTGGCATGAAAGAACTGCAGATCTGTCCAAGTGAGCAAAACAGTGCAATAATTGCTGAAGTTTAAAAACATAGCAAGAAGCAAAAATATCAGAAATCATAACTGACTTCAGCAACATGAAAAAAAAAATGCATCAACTTGCTACCCATAATTTTCTCAGGTTTTTTTTATATATACACGCTCAAGCTTCCTGTTTTGAGGACCAATCCTATGCTACTTAAGAAAACATACATCAGCTTTGGATTTGCACTTGGCATAAGAAGTTACATGAGTACAATGCACATTCATGCACACATACACATACTGGCTTACACCCAGGTATACTTTGAAAAAAAAAAAATAGCCAAGAGCAAAAGAAGTCATATGGCTATATTTTATCATCTGTGACACAAAAGTGGGCCATGCTAACAGGAAAAAAAAAGTCCCTCAAAGCAGGGCAGCACTGCAAGCATAGCTAACCACAGAATAAAGCAGATGAAGTACTCAAGCCCGAAGATCTAAATCCAGGATCATGTTGTAGATACTCACTCCAGCAACTCACATTGGCATTTGAAGTCTCATTAGCATTTATAGGTTAAAAAAAAAAATCAAAACCAAAAACCAACAACAAACCAAAACTCATGTTTTCATTGTTCATCAAGGTTGTGGGATATACTGTTAAGGAAGGGAGCATGAAATTTGTCAGCCCTCTTGCCTCTACCTACGATTATGACATGAAATTCCATTGGTTGTTTGAAATCTGCCTGTACCAAATTTGACAAACCACACCCAGGTAAACTGGCTTTTAATGCAATGGCAGATACCAGGACAAAAACAATAACATCCTAAAAGCCTCCCACTTTCAGCTTCCCAATAATGATTAACACAGCAATGTATTTCAGTGCCCCAATCCATTTCAGTGCATTTATTTCAGTCACCCAATTTATCACACTCTATTAATTCACTTCACAATCCCTGGTTCCAACCTGTTTTAATCTGCGACAGATGGATGTCAGCACAATGACTCTCTTTACAGTTGCACTACTTGCCAAGACAAATTTTTTTATATTTCCTTTTAAATTCCTTTTAAACTTCAGCATATTTCCCACATCTTTTATCATTAAGAAAACAATATTTTTCTAAGCACACAGCAGGGCAAAAGGGAAAGTAGTGTAGGAATTCACGTTGACAGAACCCTTCTATAGCTCCAAGATTCAGCCAGACAAGCACTGGGATAAGGCTTGACACAGGAGTTGATGCTGACAGGTAGTTCAAAGAGATCCCTTTTCAAGGCTGAAGTATAGTTATTAGCACTGAACCATCTCCTGCAATTTGCATGTATACATAAAGACACAAAATTGTATTTTAATGTTTAAATGCCCTCAAAAAAAATCAACTCTTTTGGTAAAAACATTAACCAAGAACAAATATTTGAGCACATGAGGAGTAAATTCATATACTCTTAAAATTAATGGAAAAGCATCTTTGCTCTCAATACAACACATTTTACCCTTTTCCTCTAGTTTTTTATACAGTACTAGTACAATAATTTACCATGCCAAAAGTGCAATCATCTGGTTTTATACTTTTAAAAGTTTAAGCAGGAACAATGCAGCAAGGAAACATCAACTACTTCTGCTATGTTATGGATGAATCAATCATCACCTCAACTTGAGCAAAGTGAAATCTAAAAGTACTAGTCTCAGTTACTGCTAGAACCTCAGATTGTAGCTAAGACCATTCAACTATGTTCCATTTTTTCTAGCTAAGAAAATGCAAGCAATGCTTTCCAAATAGATTCTCATTTCCTCGATTCATGTTTGCCATCTCAAAATTAAATTACTCCAATGCACATCCCCCTCAAGGCACATCACATACACCTGAATACCAATCAGTGCAGAATAAGAACTTGTTTTCTACATGAAGAGTTACCATATTACAACTCTTCACAATTAACTCCCTGTATATATAGGCACTTCTAATTCCAGAAGGGTCTCTACTAACAACCCTTTTAGACTTACCTTTCAAGCATCAACTCTGGGATGTAGTGCTTCGATTTTACAGAGAAAATTGATTTAGCTATAACTTTGTAAAAGGATGGCCCTCACCAGGAGGTGAGCAAAACCTCAAAACCTGCTGTTAACTTGTATGCTTTTTATAGATCAAGAAGCTGGAGCTGTTAGCAGTTATAAACACTTCCATGTTAAACCAAACGCTGTGTTATTACTGCACATCAAATCAGCATTAAGACAGAATTTGGCTGTCTGCAGGGTTAATGCCATTTACAAACTTTAGAGTTGTGCAGCAGTGTTTGTCCAACAGCTGCTTCTGCAATTAGTAAAATAGTGATGGCTTGTTAACTGTTGTTCTTAATCTAAAAACTCTTAATTGACTGGTACATCATTAAGTAAATATATTCAAGTAATGCCTAGAGTTAAGAATTCAGCTCATCACAGAAGGAAAGTTGCATAACCTCAACTCAGGTTTTCATGGCTTCTTGATGTTATTCAATGCTCAAAAGATGCAGGAGGGTGGGAAATAACAGGTACATAAACACATTCCAGTAATGTTTAATTATGCCATACTTTCTAGTGTCAGTTTATGCTCCTGCCCTTGAGACAACCACTAAATTTTGTCCCAATTGGCTTTGTTATTCTCTGATTTCAGAAACCATCTGTTCAAACCAGCCATGGTTTAATTGGGCACAACTCTCAAGGCAGCACAGATGAGGTGTTGCCTTTACCCAACTCATTCGTCACATACATATTTTGCAAGAAGGTAAAGGATTTTTTAATGAAATTACCACAGCAGTGTCTCAGCCTGCAGTTCTGATACACAGGCAGAATGCAAGCTAAATCTTGCACTCGCAATGGCACAGGTTTAATAATCTAACACTGGTAAATGAGTTAAATGAGATAATAACAGATATAGTGGAAACATTTTCCCAGCCTTAATGAAATAACGTTCATATTCTGAAAGAAATAAAATACAACAGTGCTTACTTTAAAAGCCACTTCCCTTTGCTTATAAAGATGTATGTTTTCCTCCCATTAATTTAATGGAAGACATAAAGGAAGAGATTAATGCATAGATCTTAAAGAAATTTCAGTATCTAAATTTCTGGATGAACGACATGCCCAAATTTCTTATTTCAATTTCAAACAAGTATTTTTGTCCCACAGCTTTTCCCATTCAAGCTTGTACAGGCATTTCAGATGCAATTCATCCTGCTACATACTTTTGGTTGTACCGAATTTGTTAATAAACAGTTGAACTGAAAAATCTCACAATTCTACAACAACAGTCTTAGCTAAAATACCTCTTTCCCATAATGTAAAGGATCTTCTTATTCAGGAAAAACACACAACTGGCCCTACGATAAACTAAGACTTCTTGTAAGAAATGAGAATCTGAATCACAGGAACTGTGAAGAAAGCTGCAAGATCTCATAGACAAAAGATCACTCACAAGTTAAATATTCTCTACCAAGATGTAGATAATAGCATCCTGCAATTAATTATTTTAATCTCAGGAATCTCTCTCTCTAGGTTGATGATGATCGTAGTTATCAAATAATAATTTTATTTTTCTAAGTACATACTATGCACCTGAATAACCTAAGGCAGTTAATCCTAGAATATCATGAAGGAAGTGGAGAAGTTGGCACTACTTTTATTTGCATTGAGCTGGAACTGTGGCTGGAGTTGCCTTCAACATAATGTTGCATACAGTATGGACGTGGGCCCATGCTTTGCCATAAAGACTTATTGCCATTTACAGTGAAAAGTACTGTGTAATAACAAGATGCTGAAGCAGCTACAAGAGAAGAAAAAGCTTTTGTGCTATACATTGCACGTGATCCAGGATTAAAACATTCAGTGATTTAAAATCAAAACTAGTAGGAACCAAATTTATACAGTGGCAAAGTAAGTAGGAAAACTCGTATTCTTTTGGTAGAAGCTTTCTTATGTTAGACAGGGAGGCTGCAACCCAAAGGAGACTGCGTGACGAATATAGAGCATCCTAAAGAAATGAATTTCATTGGTATGGCTAGAGATGGCAAGAGCTATTGCAAAAAAGAAGCTAAGAATATACAACTAGGTTGACGGATCCATTATGGTACATCCGCACTATAAAATAACAAATGCATTATAATTCCAACATATTTTAATAAATGTTGAATTTAAAGACTTCTTGCAGTAATTTTAATATTTGCATGACAGTTTTGTAGCAGTTTCATATCTTACTACAAAGACTGTTCTCAGAAAGCTGTATTTGATATGTAGCAGGGTTCTTACTGCTTTTAGCCTACCCCAACAAATGCATTTTTGAGTAACATAATGAGGAGAACACTATGGCTAGCTAACAGTTTCAACTGAATCCCAGTTACTGCTCCAGATGTCTCATCAGTTTTGCTTTGTTTTTAACCAGGACGAGAATGAAGGGCTAACTAAGTTTGGCAAAACACTTCAAAACATGCTTGATTTTTCACCAGATCTTTAGGTCCAATTTATCTCAAATTAATTAAATTTATTTGCTAATGGATGGATTTAAATACACACTCAATAAAATTCCTGAATTCAGGCCAATATTAGAAAATACATCAGCAGCAAAAGAGGAAGAGAAAACTAATATAAAATCAACCCTTGCTTGAGCCAATGTCCTCTGTAAACCCTTTATAACATTTAGTTGCCACAGACATCTGTAGGAGTCCTCCCACTATTGTCTTTAATTTGACATACTGGACTCTGCCAGCTGACTTACCATGTCAATGAAGGATTTGTGAGAAAGGAGGCAAAACTGCACAATTTGCTATGAAAAAGAATAGAATAAGTATCTTTTTGCATTAGAAATTATAGAAGTTATTTTAACCTGTACCGATTTTAAAATATATAGTAACATCAGAAAGAAGATTCTAATTCAGAGCAGCACTTCACTGCTAGCTAAAGTTCAGGCCTGTGTAATCCCCAATGTCCCACTGGGTTATTTGTGTTCTCAAAACCAAACATTTTGGTGTAAGCCCCAGCTTGGAAACAATGTGTGCAAAGTGTGAATTATACTCAGCAGTGTGAATCTGAAAAACAGACTCTTAATACTGCCTGGAAGACATAGCCCAGATATTTTTAAAAAGAAAAAAAGGAAAAAAAAAAACCCCAACCAAACGATAAACACACCAAACCAAACTCAAAAAAACAACCCTCAAGGAAACAAACCGCAAAGGATTTGGGTTTAAAGAATGAATACTTCAGTACTCCTAAACTACAAAAATCTTCCTGCCTTTTACTAAGTCTTTTAAATTACTCCAAAAATAGAAATAAAAAATCCTATTGTTTAAAGGGAAATTTTCATGTGCTGGAATTTGAGTGAACATATCACTGAGATATTTCCTGAAACAAAAATGGTTTCAGGATATGTTCGAAAGAACCACAAGATCAGTCTTAGTTCTATATGACACACATGTACTGAAGTCTCTTAAATATTGACATGGAATCAAAATTTCCAGTAAAGGAATTGATCCTAAATATTTTTCCTTCTTTTAATATTATTGAGATTGAGTTATCAGCAACAACTTTAGCATTTGGCAGGCATTTAAATGATTTCCATGGCAAGGTTCCGTTCCTAATGATGTTCCTGAGCTAATAATGCTAGAACACCTCTAGAAACAATCAGGATGCCATTCCAAGCATATCTAGCAGAACAGTAATTAGCCTTAACAAAAACCTATCCTGTAAGTGAAGTTTATGACAGACTGTTGACAGAAACTCTATCATTCTCGTTGATTTTTCATCCCCTTCCATCTCTTATCTTTCTAATAAAAGAAATGTGCTAAAGAATCAAACCTCTTTACTCATCTGAACATCATTAACCAATTATCCATGGATTCAAACTTACTAGTACCATGAGCAAAAAATAAACATTTTGTTTTCCTTTGAGATGGACTAATATAGATGCAAACTAAAGGGGTGTTACTGAAATGTTGCAGTTTCTAATTCAATTCCAGCTCTGCCACTAAGACTCATTGTAAAGACCTCACTTGTACAGAAAAGTAAAATGGATACCAAAGTAGTAAATAATGAATTTTTAAACTTTGTCCATTGTGGAAAGAAACCAGGCTTCATTTAGGAGAGCTTATGATTAAACGATTCAAAGACTTTATCAAAGTTCTTGATCTCTGCCTGCTATGAAAAGCTCTGAAGGCTGATTGAAAAGTATCCAGAAAAAAAGCCACAAACAAAGAAATCCTCAAAGATCACATGCTGCTTGATTTAACTTGCTCCTGCCTCCTCAAAGACCTGACCTTATACAGAAGGTCATCTTGGAGACTACATTCAGAGAGAACTGGTGCAGTTTGCTTATTTGTGTCACATGGAACCTCCATACATTCACTAATAGCTTCAGGCCATTCACCTTAAGGGAAATATTAGAGTGTCTGTTAAAATCCACATATTCAGCAGTGGAAGCAGCCTGTCCTGCTCCACCCCCCTCACCTCAGGAAGTCCTGTGCTTGCATCATTCATTCCTCCCCATGAATTCATGTTTCCCATCAGAAATGCTACAGCTTATTTGTTAATTCAACTGAAAAATGCTTAGTGGGAGAAAAGTTTTTCTAAACTATTTTTTTGAGTTTTCAATTTCATATTTTAGCTCTAAGAAAGTTTTGTGTCTGAAGAACTGGTCCAACTGTGTTGTCATTGAAATAAGCAGTAAAACTGGCCAGAGAATTTCAGCCAAAACCAAACTCCTACAAAAAAATCAGGACAACAGTTTAATTATTACTGTGACAAAGCAGAACTTCTTGTAAGCTGCTACAGTCTCTTCTTCCCTTCCAAATGCTGTAAACTCAACTACATTTCCTATAATGCATTGCAGTCATTCATGCAAGTGCAAAGCATGATGGTAAACTGAGAACAATTTTTTTGGATATATTAAGGGTTTTCTGACCTTCCTATTTTGCCGTAAGTTTTGCCACTACCTCCTTTGATTATTTCATTCAAAACTGGCAATAATTTAATAACAAATTTTCCAAATGGAGTAAGTAGAAAAAAAAAGAGAGCAGCAACTGCTGACATTAGTGTTATAACCATGTACTGCATGCCTCCCTCCCCAGTCCTGCAGTCATCAGTGTAACCCCCCTGCACGTGCCCAGTCCACTCACTGTAACCCTTATCTGCATAAAAATCTGAGGGGCTCTGTCTCTGCTGCAAGCACAGAAAGTAATAACATGTACTGGAGAAACAACAGCTTAAAACAAATTACTGAGTTGAAGTTTTAAGAATGATCAATGCAGGATCATTTACAGCAGTCATGTAAACCAGGATAATCAATTACATCCATTCATTTGAAGGACTTGTTTCACTGACAGTGTTCTCTCTCCATACACCTAAACCTTTTGGTAGCTGACAACACTTAAAAGGATTGCACAGCTCAGTGAATGTTGCTTTGTAATCAAGGTTGGTCACAACAGCAAAGCTTGAACAGGGACACACTTAGCAGATCTCTTAATATTGCAAGCTATCATGGAAGCCTCAGGTTGAGCAAAGAGATCCTTTCCAAATCTATCATGCACAACTAGATCTTTGATTCCTGTTTTCTTCAGCCAAGACTTACCAGGGCTTCAGGATCTTTACTTTCTTCACTGCTGCATCCATAATAGTCAGGGATTTTATCCAAATCCTGTATGTTCCCTTTGGTTCTTAAACCCTTATCTGAATGACAAGCCTGGCAAATTGGTGCATTGCCCATCTCAGTCCTCCTGCTAACTCCTGCAAGTGGGATTGCCCCAGCACTCCTGAAGAACAGCTGATGATTCTGGAGGAGGATCCCACCTGCGCTCCACTCCCTGGCTGCTCGGACTAAGCTCCCTTCCCTGAGCCGTCCCTTGTCACAGAGAACCCGAAACCCCAGCAACTGCAGGCAGCAGTCAGTGCCCATTTCCAATTCAGGCACTGCCTGGCTATTTTTACACCTACCAGGCCAGCTATGCATGGAAATGGCGTTGGGGTGGGCTGGGGGAACTGCTTTCCAGCTTGCAGCCAGCCTACTGAGCACATCAAGTTAAAGTCCCACTGAGTGAAATGCCTCTACATATGAGGGTTATTGAATTACCCAGTTGCATGCCTTGGAATATTTTTGGGGTTTTTTTCCTACTGCTCTTGATCTCGCTGTGTTTACACAAAGCACTAAATCTCAGAATGTTGCTAATGCCTTCTCAGTTTAATTCAAATAGATTGTTAATTCAAGTTACATCTCTTTGATATTTACAAAACAAGACAAAATGCATGAGTCCAGATTTCATGACCATTTCATTCCTGTGATTCACATGGTATTTCATGTTCACATAGCTAATAACTGTGATGAGTTTGTGATGAACTTCCTTTCGTATTGATAAAGCCCGAATTTCATTTCAGAGGAGCAAAAATGTATCCCAACAGGACAACCTCTGAAGTTAGATCACTTTTGCTCTCATCTATGTCATGTCTGATCTTGTTTGGGGTTTTTATTATTGTTTTGGTTTAGGGTTGTGGGTTTTTTTTAGTTAGGACAGTAATTATTAAAAAGAATCAAGAAACCAAAGCAAACAAACAAAAACTCCACCACAACTGAGAATACAGATATTCCCCCTATATACACACTAGCAGCCAGCTGCCCACAGCATCCTATTGTTTTCTACCCAGTTACCCTTCACAGCAGTGCCAGTTAAAAAATCAAAGAGAGCAAGCTCTCCCCAGCCCCCTTTTAAAGTTTATCTATCAACACAGGGTTCTCTTTTGTGTTTGTTACCATGATGTAGATTTTAAATGGCTCTATAATTTTTCCATGACTGATGAATGCTCCAGGATGGGATCATGCAGCTCCATTGAAAAGCCCCATGTACTTATGATGTGTTACGTAGCTGGATAGAATCATAGAATGCCAGGTTGGAAGGGACTTTAAGATCATCTGGTCCAACCTTTCTTTGGAAAAGCACAGTCTAGATAAGATGGCCCAGTATCCTGTGAAACACAGATGCATTCATAAAACAGTTAAATTATCCTTTGACAGTAAGGTGTGTACACACTGCCATAACCTCTTCATGCAGTTATAAAAGGATGCAAGAAGAAATCCCACTAAATGCTTGATTTAACTAAATTTCATACAACCAAGGTTCCAACACAAACTGGAATTAAAACTCCTCAATAGAGAGTGAAAACAACTCACTAGAAAACATATAGAAGAGAGTGAACAAAGGGAGAGAGTGGCAAAAACCAAGTAGTATGCATTCCTCTGAAATAATGCTTGCAGAAAGCAACAATCTGTGTGGACATCTGATGGAAAGCAATGGGATAAGCTTTCTGCCAGAGCCCTTTAACAATATTACTGTTGTTTGTCAAAAGGGTTCAAAGTCATTAGGGCAAATTACTCAGAAAGCAAACATGTTAGTGCTTTGCCAGACTAAGTTAGGGCATCATATTCTAACAAAGTGTATGTCTTATGATGTAGGATTCAAAGCTTCTGTGGAAGAACACATTGCAGTATCTTTGTAAGTTCACATGCTCTTTTTTGCCAGACCTTTTTACAATACTAACTCCAAATCTTGATAGTCCATTAACTAGAAAACCTTCAGAAATACTTTGCAGTGCCTGCTAAGAAAGAGAAAAGAGTATCTTGTATACTCCAGAGTTGATGCTGCTAGGACAGCAAGCAGGAATTTTCTCCCAGCAACTTTTGAGCCCCTCCAAATAATGCAAATCAGAAGAAATTCCACCAAATGCAATCATAGGCTATTCAGCATAAACATGCTATACACAGGGAATGATGGAAAGCCACAGCCTTTAAATGCATTCACAGAACTCGTCCCATATAGAGAAGCACTGAGATCAATAAGTTGTGCAAGTCCAACTTCGCTTTAATTAACACTATGGGATCTTACTAGCAGCAGCAATCTAAAAGCAGTGATGCAGCAAAGCTTTTGCTACACCAAAACATGACTCTCAGGCTAAGGAGTTAAGAATGCAGTTCAGACTCACCCATGCCAACATAATTATAAAATGTATTATTATTATTACATGCCAATATAACTATAAAATGTATTATTACTACTACTTATGTCCAAAAAAAGCTTTTTTTTTCCCCTTTTCAACAAAAGTAAAACTGTTTTTGAGAACTTCATTGGTTCATATCCTTCTGTGGCAGTAAGATCTAATTGGTACCTATTTGTCTTAGGCAGTTCAACCCAAAGCTAAATCAAATATCTGCCCCGTGATTAGCTCTAATTTTTGTTCCTTAGCACAGATGGGATAATAATTCTGCCTTAAGCCATCTTCACAAAGCTATCTCATTCAGAATTTGGAATATCCAAGTAAGGCCGCAATCCCCTTCTCTAAGATAATCATCCTATCTTCCCTTTTGAATACATCAGCAGGAGATCACTGCTGACTCTGAAAATCCCAGTCTCTTAAATCCATGTTATTGAAATACAGAAGGAAGAGAACCAGTTCCACTAGAGCCTGCTGAGCCACCCTGATGCCTTCCAGAGGAAAGCACCATATGGTTACTCCCTTTGCCTTAGGAGACACCTTGCAGCAACCCCTTTCTTTTCCTATGTGCTTCTAAAGGTCTTACTTCTGTTTATTTCACTTCACAAATTTCAAAGACAAATCTTCCATATCTGCATGTAAAATCAGTTTGTCAAGGTGTTACATATTTCATATATAACATATAAAAAGATAGTATGTCTTTTATATATACTTAGTTTTCCACATAATGCATCTTTATCTTTCGGTTTTGCTTTATTTTAAAAGAATCAGTTAATTCAATAAGGAATTAAAGGAAACAATGTTAAAAACTTAATTCTTCCTTTCCAAAAGACTTTGCCATTCAGTGGCATTCACTACAATGGACTTTATTCAGACTAATGCACAACATTTGTTGAAGTCTAAATTTAATTTCCCTGTCTAAATGTCAATTGTGCTTTGGGGTTTTGTTCATGCAGCAGAAATATCTGCAATGCTGGTAATGGGAAGTGAGAGGTTAATTAGTTTTAATAAAACAGAGCAAAACAGCAATATGAAACAGAGACAGGTAACTGCTTTGCTCTGAGATTCAGTACTTTGTTAATAATGTAATACAAGATGCAAGGAAGAGAAAGAGTAAAAATAGGAAGTGCTGCACGTATATTAAATAGCACAGAAACTTCTACCTAGAGCACAAAGAACTGAAGGTTCTGATAATTTTTCTCATACTAAACATGGCTTTATAATGAAAACAGCAGTACTGTTTAAAACAGATTTTTTTTTACCTTGGAAAGTTACCTTATGACAAGTTTTGAATATTTTTGCACTGAAACTTCAAAGAGAAATACAGTGTATAACTAACTTGTCTTCCATGGAGCTCAGTCACAGGCAGGATGATGGAACCTACTTAAAGTCTAACACATGCCAATTGTCATAGCTGTTAACTGTAAGTAATATTGTCTTATCAGAGCTTTTGTGGAACTAGGGAGCTCAGTTTATTTATAAAATGCTTTAGAAACCCAAGGCGTAATTTATTTTATTATTAAATACATTTTGAAATTGTGCCTGTGTCAAACTGTTCTTTCTAAATATTGCTTGAAATGACTGAGTAGAGCAGCATTCTCTTATTCCACATTTGGTTGAACTACAAGCATAAACCAGTGTAATTTTTCTATGCTCTGATATTATAGCTAGTGCTATATGTGATCAACTACCCACAGCACTAGTTGCTTGAAGAAACAAAACTGAATCCAGCATTACTGATTCCAAGTCTCTGGCTTTAACAATTTGATACGCCTTCAGTGCAGATGAAAAGACATCTTTAGAGTAAACTCTAAAAGGCTGATCTTACCAATCTTTGTAGAAAGCATGAGTCATGAAATGAAAAGTTATAGGCTACACTCATCACACATCAACAAACAGTACTTGAAAGCTTGGGTTTATATCACTCCTATCTAACATTTTTCTTTCCCCACACTGAAATAGTTCATTATAGATGAAAAATAAAAGATGACAGTCTTCCAAAAGCAATTCCCTACAATCAAAAGCATTTTAACAGAGTACAACCGAGAATTTTGGGTTCTGTATGGAAAAAAATTCTGCCTTATAGTTATAAAAATCATCCAAATAAGGGATAAAATAGCATGAAAAACAAGTAAGTATGCTATATAACTGAATAAACTTTCATTATTGCAACCATATACACAGTTCTAAATACACATTTTGAGAACCTGTGATTGATACCACATCTTCACATAGTTTAGCAGATAGTTCACCCAGGGAAAAAACAAACAACCTCCATACAATTACTGGAAACAGCAAAGGACTTACTGAAAAGCAGATCTGCTGTAACTAAGTCTTCATCAGAGAAATTCTGTGGTAGTTCTGAATTATGTATAAATTAGAAGTTGTAAGAGTAAAACTGATCAAGAACAAGTGACAAAAGACAAAGCCAGTTTTTGTGTACTGTAGTCTCAGGACTACTAAAACCAGTAGTGTCTATAAACTAGAGAACCAAAGAAGGCACAATGATAAAACTGAGAAGTTTATTTCCAGAGAAGTCCTAAGAATGCTACAAAACTTTCTTAAGTCGCAATTCATAACTCATGATGCTGTGACACACAACATTAATGGTGCACACACTGTGATTATTAAGTATGAGCCAAGATTCTCTCCTCACTCAAAGCAACTGCCAATTTTGTGGAATACTGCACTGAATTTATTCTTTCCTATAAGACTTGTGCCTTCAGGAACTCAATCTAGATAGTCTTTCAAAACAAAACCAAAAGATGTCCTATATTTGAGATATAAATGACTATAAGTCAGTAGTATAACAATTTAAATCATCACTGATAAAGTGAAAATGTAGATGGCAATACTTCTAACAAATTTTGACAAGTCCCCATTTGCCAGATTTCTGGTAAAGCAGATATTTTTCTATGTTTAAAACAGATCCGAAGTTATTAACATTTACTAGCTAGAAACATTCTAACATAATCATAATACTTGCCTTAGTTTTATTAATTGTACCACAAAGTAGAATAGGTACAATTATTTCCATTTTACACACAGAAGGCAAACTTCAGCCAGGTTTAGACCTCAGCCTGAGGTCACATAGGAGGTCACTGACAAAGCACCAAACCCCAGGTCTTCATCACATAGACTACAACTCCCACTCCAGATTGCATTTCATGTTCAGAATAAGAAAAAGTAACAGGAATAAAAATATATTTCATATGGCAGGCTAAACAATAGCAAAAAAAATAAATAAAAGTAAATTATGCTCTAAACTAAAGTAATTCTGTATAATAAAATACTCGTAGAGGATAAGATTGCCCAGGCAAAATGAATATCAAGTGCAAGACCTCAAATCCTACGTGAGACTTCAGCAAAGTCCTGCTGCATTCAAAGTGACAAAAGAAATTCCTTTTTTATTACTGCAAGGATGACTCATTTACAGGAGGATATCAACCTCACATCCATGGGAAGCAGCTGTCTGATTCAATGAATATTTGGCTATTCTTATCCATTCTCTCTATGCACTTGCTCCAGCACCCACTAAAGTCAACCCGATCTTTGCCTTTGGATTCCAGTAGGATTGGTTTATCCCTGTGCCAGTTTTAGCACAGTACAAGGAAAATTTTCAATGTTCTAATGCAGAACAGTTTGTGGAAGAAAGGAGAAAATGCAAGGATGCAAAGGTGTAAAAATAATTAAGACTTGGAAATATGTTAGCCTGCCACTGAATAGTCAAGTCTTAAGTATGTGGGTGGAGTTCTCTTAAACATGGAATGAAAATGTTGCAAATAAAGCACCAAAATTCCCTCTTTCTGACTTCGAAAAGAAAATGGCAATGGCTCCAATTTTGCAGGTCTATGCAAGTGCTTTGGACCAAGGACTGTATTTCACCTTTCATCAAGATAACACTAATTATCCCCAAATCTCTGCAAAGTCAAGCTCCTACTCCACACAGTACAAATTCTGTTTGTGTAGGGGCTAAACAACACCCTGACATATATATTTAACACAGTGCTATTGAGACAGAAGCTTGTGCACAATTTCTTAATTCCCTTTTTGAAATGACTCAGATGCTTTTCCATTATTCCTCAGCTGGATGCTTCAAAAATTCCATGGCTCCTTTGAATATTCACCTTCATTTAAAAAGGACTAAAGAGATAAGAGACTACATAACAACGTAAGAAATCGTAATACAGTTTAAATAACCTCAAGAAACACAAAAATGAACAAAAATGTGTATCACATGTATGTCTGTATGAAGTATGACTATCACAGCGGCTCACATAGAACTGGAACAACCATCTTGCCATTATAGGGACTGTATCACTCTCAGTTGTTTGCATATATGTTGTTATGAAGACTATAAGCTAAAACTGGAAGAAAACCATGTTTCTGAACTGCTTAGTAGAGTTATCTAAGCAACCTTAACAGACCACTGACTGGAAGGATCTCAACTACTGAAAATTACTTTCAAAAGTAAATCCAGAGAATACTTCGAATTTATGTTCAAATGGTAGAATGTTAGAAGTGCACTAGCTCCTTTGCAGGGCTGAAGCATTCTCATTCTTCAAAAGGCATTACAATGATGGCATAGGAACATTGCAAGTTCCTGGTATTGGGAAAACCTGCCTGCATTTTACTCCTCTGCCTTGGCAAATTTCTCTCCAATTGCATTTGCAATATTCAAGTGTTTCCTGCTTCTCCAATTATTTTAATCATTATCTTTAGAACATCACTAAATGTATAAACAGTTTTAGAATGCCAAAGCTCTCCTCATGTCAACAACACAGATAAGTCTGATGTTCTGTTCCAATCCCTAAAGAACATTTTGGTCCTCAAAGTATATTTGCTTATCATTATTTTAAACCATAAACAATCCCTCCTTCTACTACAGAGCTATATTACAAAAACTGAACAAATGTTCACAAATTCCATTTGAAAAT
The DNA here is from genome assembly GCA_013396975.1 of Bucco capensis. NCBI lineage: Eukaryota > Metazoa > Chordata > Aves > Piciformes > Bucconidae > Bucco > Bucco capensis. The sequence continues at coordinate 1,088,356 of VWZO01011706.1, read as the reverse complement.
ACAAAGCACTAAGATGGTTACATAATATGAGATGAATTATCTCCTGTTTGAAATCTGCTGGAAAAAATCCTAAATCTCTTGAAATCATTAGCAAATATTTCAGGGATTTTAATGAGTTAGGATTATATTCTATAATGTTTTAAAACCAAGTATTATTTTATAACCTTTAATTACAGTTCCCTATCTCTAAATCATCCTTGTCCATCTCAAAAACCATTTTCAGAAGGAGGAGGTTTCCTATCCAGCATTCTCTTTTCATAGCATGAAGATTGCACATTTAAGTTGGTTTAATCAACTCCATTAAAAAACTCCAATAAAAAGGGATCAAAATCCTGCTTCCTGTATTTCAGGCTTCTGGACCAATGACTTACTGCAAATATGTAGAGATTACAAAACAATGATGGTTTATTGTTCAAAATACAGGAATACATACTCCTAAATCTACCCAGATGATTTGCCACATAGCTAAACTGAGAGAAACAGAAAAGTCATGTTAATTAGCTATTTCTAATACCTACAGATTCATAAGCCAAAGCAGTAACTTTGTTCCTCCTAAGTGGCCCTTAGAGAATTACCTTTTGTTCCAAGCACTGTGAAAAGCAAATATGGGCCAAGCTTTATACCAACAGTGAAAACCAAATGCCACAGGCACAAATCCTGAGTGTAACTTGGAGCTCCATAGCAGCCCACAACCCTGCACTGGCACCTCACCTCTGCAAATCCAGTATCCTATCATCTGTACCCCTTCCATAACTACATTTCCATCAGCAATGCCACACCACAGGCTAAGGGAGGATAACCAAAACCTAAAACAAATAGGTTAAGACTACACTTCCTTAGAAATGGAAGTGGATGGCCAAGCATGTACTTCCTTCAGTCAGAGAGAACTCATGCTGCAATGCAGAGCTACCTCTGTGCACAGCTATTAATTATTTCTCATTTCATTTGTTTGGGAAACCTTTTTCAAGGCCTCATCATTCACCAGGCTAATTCTATACACTACTTCACAAAAACAACTCTATTAAAACACATATTGATAGTGCCTGCACCCGAGGAAAGATATGTTAGTAAATAAATTATTACTAAAGAAGAGATTGAGCACTTTATCTAACTTCAGACAATGCTGCAGGTTATATGTAGTCCTTGTAATAAACAAGAAAAGGAAATAAAATTCAAGGAATTTTTCACCATCTTAAAAAGAACACTGATACAGTGGTCATTTGCTGAAGCTGCTGTTTGCCAAGCACAATCAGGCTGAGCTGCACAGAGGGCATGGATGTGGGGTCAGTGAGTGAAGGCTGCTGCCTTCACAGAACACATAGCAGGAGCAGTTACAACATAGCGCATATTTGATCTAGTTGCTATGGAGTCTCCATGTATTCCTTCAGCAAAAATTTGCTGCTATTGCCACTGACCAAAAGTAACTTTTTTTAAATCTAATTCATGTTTTTGTCTCCAGCAAATGCCACTTTGCAAAATGACTCCATAATCATTAAAGCCGAACCTGCTTTGCATATAGCAGCTTAACAAGTCAATTTAAGGCTCACATCAGTTTTTTATATTTTACTGATTCCTCCTGCAAAGTCATGTCACTCTACCAAAACACTTTCAAAATGCATCTATCCATACATAACTTTTTCCATAAGCAACATAAGAAATGGGCACCATTTGAAAAATAACGGTTTTTTTCCTTTTGCCGTTACATAAAGTTTTGTGGGTTTTTTTTCCTTTAATTTGGTGCAAGAATTTTTATAATGAGACAGATAAACAGTCTTATTTCAATAACTTATTTCCAACACTCATTAAACAGAGCTAACATTAAACCTGTGGAGAAGCTAAACCAGAGACACTGTTGCCCGACTTAACTAAGCGAAATTAACTCTACCTGGCCTGGAAACACAGGCAACAGCAATGATTCATTCCCCTCAGGCAGCTCTGATGTCCAGCACCATACTGACCAGCAAAAATGGTAAACAATTGGTGAGCATACTATTCTTTGTCAGCTGATGGGGGCCTGAAGTTCTGCTGTTTGGTAAATGTTAGTTACTGCCTCTTATTGCTACAGCATTAATCAACATTGTGCATGTAATCTCTTTCCTTGCTGCTTCACTGATGCCTTTAAAAAAACAATGAAGCAGGGGAGTAAGAAGGCTCAATAAGGTACTGACTAAATCATGGCCTGAGCAGTGAGGCACTAAGCAGCTTCTATCTGTTCAAGTCTCCTGTTGCACCGTCAGCTTCACTGGTTTTGAGCAGTGACATGTCTTTGTTAGACATCCCGACATAGCATAAGCCAGAAATAGTAAATTATTTAAAATAAGCTTAAATTATTAAACCTAAAACAGCCTAGAAAGCTTTGGAATTATGGTTCTATAGGCTGAAATAATTTTCTGCCACCCTGGGGAAATAAGAGCTACAGCCATTTCAGTTGCATCTCAACACTGGTTTTAGTTTACATGCAGAAATAAAGAGAATACAGACCTAAATTATCAGGGAGAAAGAAATCAACGTCCCTCCTGAGGTTATATACAATAATAGCATCACATTAATGTTTTCTAAATATGAAACACAAGTTTTTCATGGCCTGGTCCAGCTGACCTCTTTTGTAGAAAGTCTCAGTGGACTTTTTCAGTCTACACTCAAGACAACTTTTTAAATCTAGCATTACCTCTCTTCCCCCTTCTTTTCTCTCTACATCAGAAAGGGAACAGCCTTCTACACAATCCCCATCAGCTATGGTAGGAATTTTGCAAGAGATAAGAAGCTGACCTTAAATAGCAGAGTTCCCAAATGCGCACTCTGAAACCTACTCAGCTCAGCTCCCTAAAATTGTCTCTTTTTCAAAGCTCTAGGCAGCTAATAAACATGCTATGTTTTGAAGAGGTTCACATGCTAAATTCTTCATTAGCATCAGCAAATAGATGGTAATTATGGACTTTTTTTTTAATCACAGCCTTTGTTTTTAGTCACTTGTCAAAAGACAGCTAGTAATTAATCTGTATTGTTCCATATGTGGAAGGTCTTAGTACAGGAATGAGTGTTAACATGGTTTTGAAGCAATCCCTGAGAAACTATCAGAAAAACACTAAATCTATTTACAATATATAGAACTGTTATAAAGAATTAATGAGAGAAAAGCCTTGAACAGTGCCAACATATTAGCACCTTGTACAGTGCCAACTCTGCAAACTATCGAAATTCACTTAATTATATTTGTCTGAGTTCAGTAATTAATATTATATACTCTAATACTGTATATAACTTCGTAACAGTGTGGACTATCTATTACTTACACCTGGACAACTCCATGGACTGGTGCCCACAAAAGAAAGTGCTTGGGATCAATGCAGAGGAGAGGAATTATTTTTCCCAAAATATCAAGTAACACATTCTCAAAAGTAACACACAAGATATTTTGTGAGTGCAGAGAGTCAAGTCAAAAAATATGGAAAAACTATTTTACTATCAGCTGTACAATGTCTGCTACAATTCTGAGGAAGAAAACTATGTTAAGTTTGGATAACGATGACAAGCTCACAAAAACGTAAAATGAAAAAACCCAACTTAAAAATTAAATGTAGCTTCAGGAACTTCCACACTACTTTCTTAGGACAAGAAGAGATCAAAGGTTTTTCCTCACTCCTGAAAAATGTTACTGGGCTGATGTTGCAGACCTACAGCTGACAATTGCAACATCAGAGAATGTTCTTCTAAATAAAGCCAAGTTCAGGTCCCTACTTTGGAACATGTTCTATATCTTGCCTGGAAATGAGTATGGAAAAATATGTAAAGGGTAAAGTTTTCTGTTACATTGGTCAACAAAATCTCTAATTACCAACAGCAGATCTATGCTTTGCTTAGTCCTGTTCTTCACAGTATCTTTAGCATGCCACTGTATGACTAACAACAATCACTTCCTGAATTTGTATTTTGGACTTGAAGGGATGACTGCCAGTCACCTCATTAAACTCCAGTTTACACAATAGCTCACTTACAAGGTTTAGCACTAAAGTAGTTTTAGAACTGCTTTAAAGTCATCATACAGGAGTTAAATACCAGACAGCATCCAAAACTGTACATTGAATGCTTCTTTCCATCTTTGCTGCATTAACTAAACAGGAAGAAATTCTCACAGACACTTGACCAAGAAATACCTCTGTTTAAGTTCTGAAGCAATACTAAAGTATGTGTTTGCAAAGAAAAGGCTGAAAAATCAATTTCTATCACAGGGCAGCTCCCGCCCATTGATGCTTCCTGCACTCCAAATCCCCAGCTGCTCCAACAGGGCTGTGAACATTTGCTGAGAGGACACCATCTCAAGGAAAGAACCACTGCCTGAATGGCAGTAATCCTGCTATAGTGTGTACAGACATACTCACTGCTTCCACACTCTCGATGCACTATATGTTGGCAAATATATATAGCAGGGCATGGCTCCAAATCTGGCCATTAAAGCATGATCTCTCAAAGCTCATATGCCAGTATTACTTCAGGTGCCAAACTTACCCCAGGAGTTCAATGGAAAAGCCTGAGGGACTAAATTACAGAAGCCAAACTCCTAAAAGCTTGACCTGTCACAGTTTAGCATCTGACATCTACATTACTTTCTCGGCTCTTGACCTCCATTTGTAAAATTTCCCTTTAAACACTTTTTTTTTAATTGCTTAACACAAACCTGCCTAAAGGAAATGTAAAAATTCCTACAGAGGTGCAGAAAATGTCATCAATTTGAAGGACATTTTTTATGAGAAGGTAAACCAAACCTCCATCTTTTTGAAGTATTGTCTAAATATGATTAATGAAAGTGAAATAAATCTTGTCTTTCAAAAATTACCAAGGAAATTAAATTTAAACACCATATATAAATCATGGTATGGTTAGACAACAACATAAAGATGTGCAAATCTACACTTGCAGTTGAGATTGCTCCTTTCCCATCAGAAGTAAGGTCTGAGATCATCACTCTACTATAACCTCTGGCTTGCTTTATTTCAGAATATTGTTTATTTGTTCCAGTTTAATTATGGCAAGCAGTGCAAAAGTCTCAAAGAAGACTAAAGAAAAAGACAACACTGGGCACTACAGTAACATTCTGTATCAGCAGAATAGTGAACAGAGCTTTACCAGCCATCATTTCAGAGCTCCCCTTGGTTTATCTTGTTCACGTTAAATCCACAGTAAACTTAGTAGCTAACTTGCTTGAGAAAGACACACTGAACAGGACATGCAGTTAAATGCAGTGAGAGTGCCTGCACAGCCAAGTGTTTGCAAGCTTCAGTGGTGTTGCAATCACATGCACACCACCCCTCAGCTAGGACACCTAGAAACTGAAGCTGCAAATACCAACCTACTATGAAATGCAACATCAGCTAGAGAAGCTCCATTTTGCAAGCAAGTCAACAGTGGGGTATTATTTCTATGTCAAGAAATACCTAAGTAATACAGACAGGGGTTTGATGAACAGGAGTTAAATGCTCAAAAGGCAGCAGGAATAGGCACCACCTACACAAACAGTTACAAAACACCAAAAAGTATTTTTTTTCCATGGCTGAAGAGGCATTTGAAACATCTAGAAATTCTAGTGAATCACAAATATGTTTGCCAAGGCAACGAACACAACACTGAACAGATGAGACATATTCAGTGCTAAAGAAAAAACTGGAGGTTAAAGCTGTGATAAACCTTGAAAGCTTCAAGTATACAGAGGTTAAAGAGCAAGAGACTTTCATTCTCTTTGTTAGCCCAATACAAACTCTATACTGACTCTTAGGCATGTTCACACCAGGGGAGACAGTGTTTGGCATCCAAGAACCAAAGTAGGAGTGACCAAGAGCAAAGAACTACACCTCAACATGACTTCCTCTTTGGAACACCCTTTTCTAGCACACTCAAGCACTCATTAATTTCTCCATGTCCTCTCTCCTCACTGAAGCTTTGGTCCTTTCCAATGGGATGAGCTTTGGGGCTACTGGCCTCAGCATAGAGCCCAAATACCAAATGACAAGCACCCATTTGCCCTGCCAAAGGTATGTTTGAATTTCAAATGGGATTTTCTACCCAGTTCTAAGACAAATGCAACATTTTCTGTATTATTTTGTAATATGAGATTTCTTTCTAATAATCAGCTTATGAAAAGAGATGGCATAGTGAAAAAAAAGGCCTGCTGTTGGAGGAAAACAAAGAAAACTCAGTCCCTGCCTTCTGCAGCTATGCCATGGAAGTCATATACTGAGTGTTGGCTCACACACACACACACCTGAATTCTGCTGACAGCAGCAGCTCACTCCTTCTCCCTCCATCCTTGTCTTTCTGCAGATATTGCCTAGCAGCAGCAGCTCTGTGTGAGCTTTGACAGTGCTTAGCATGTCAAGCAAAGGACAAAATTCAATGATATGCAATTGTTTCCCAATCTCTTTCGACAATATGCTAAAGGATGCTGAAATCATAAGGCTGGCCTTTGAAAAAGGCATGAAATTTTTTAGAACTTTATTAAAACTGTGTATTTAAATACTAAATAAATATCCACTTGCTGCTAATAGAGCCCAGAAGTCAAACTCCATCCTCATCACTGATGGTTTAAAGGGTAACAGGCATCAGCTAATCGTATTGGTACATTGAAAAATTAGTTTTATTTGGCAGCAAAATTGATTTTTAATAATAGCTTTTTGGGTTTGGAATCTTATAAACACTTGTCACATGCAAAGATAGGAAGTGCTGTCTGCTTCAAAAAGTACTTTGGACAGGGAAAAGTAAGTGTGTGTTGCATATTGCCAGGGGCTAGGAAGCTGGATTCCAAGGCTATAATTCCAGTTTTGCTGCTGACTCAGTGAGTGACCATCACATAATCACACTGCTTCCTCACTCTGGAAAAGCTGAGCCGTCTTCAGCTAGCTCAAAAGACACTAAGAGGCTGGGCCTTACGTTTCCTGAATTCAGATATAATGGAATTAGCAATGATTAACTTTCAATAAAATCTCCATATTTTAAGCTGTTCACCTCCTGTGTTAGTACCCCGCTTTTAATGCTCCTGATACATTCCAGTATCCATGCAACTATTCAGGTCCCTGGGGTCTTTTTTGTTTACATACGTGTATTTACATCACTGTTTTCCAAAACTGCAAGAAAAAATTGCCTGCATAAAAGTGAAAGTTTCCCATGTGAATGCAAGATAAGAAGAGGTGACTCTCTTGTCAAGTGGTTTTAAAAATCAAGTCAGCCTCAGAAAAAATGCAGGAGAGGGTCTTGAAGTTTGTCTTCAGCCTCCAAACACCTTTTCAAGTTTTGGGTTGTAGAATAATTCTGTTAATCTTTAAAGAACTGCAAATGTCTAAGGACTGCAAAGGCATCATCTGAACAAGAATGATGCTGACGCTGGCCCTTTTTCCCCACTCTGCTAATGGCCAGGGAGTTGTTACTGTCCAGAGCTACGTGAAGCAGCAGACATGATGACATTTAAGAACATTCTGGTTCATTCAACACACCCAAGAATCACAGAAGTTACAGCCATGCTTTGTAGTGTTGCTATCAAGCTAGATGATCACACTGCAAAACATCACTGATCAACATACTCCAGAAAAGATGCAAAACCACCAAGACCCCACACAGCACAGGACAGTACTAACAGATGCCCAACATGCTAGCAGAGTGGAAGAGCTAAAGTCATAGCCCTTCATTATCCTCCTTTGCATAATCAGGACGTTGTTCCAGGGTCAGAGAAAAAGTTTCCATCCCAAGGCCAAATCAGCACTTCATGCATACAGCATGTATCAGTATCCGGCATATACCCAAAGAAGGTTTTCAAAAGACAGTTCATGATATTTCCCCCTCAGTATCTTTCCTACAAACAAAATGGATCTCTGGTGTATTGAAAATCCACTCACTGCAATGCAACAGCTTCTAAATAAATCACATAGCTGGGACCATATTCCCACTATGTAGAAAGAGTTTAGGGGCTGAGAGGAATCAAACAATATTCATTTACTTGTATCTCCCATAGGCCTGCACATACAAGTTCTTCACAGCCTCCATTTTCCAAGAAAGTCAACAAAAACTGAAAAGGTTCTGCATCTAACTAGGAGATAGTAACATGTCAGTATAGAATAATTTCTTTTTCTTCAGCAATTTAAGTGACATATATATAAATATACATATATATTACACATCACGGATCCTTGAACGGATGAATAAATAGAAATATTTATAGATGTTTGTTATATATTTTGTGTACATGGAGTACATGAGTGTCTGTATACATATTAATACATCTGATCTGCTCTACAGTATGTATTCTGCACAGAATGAGCATGTATATGTGCAAACACAAAAAATCTCAGACTTGTGCTGCTGTGCGTCTCCCTGCAGAAGCAGCAAGAGAGATGCCCAGCCTAGCCCACACCCAGATCGTCTGAGGGCAGGTTTAAGGTGCAGCCAAGCACTTGTTTATGTAACAGCAAGGTACAGCCGCAGGAAAAGAGAGACAGGAGTGAGGGCTATAGCTGAATATTAAAAAGGAAGAAACATGAACAACATCAAGGTTGTTTGCTCTGTATTTTCCAAGCAAAGGCTATGGGTGTTCCCAGGATCTGAAAATCTGATTAGGAGCAGCATTGCCACATATTACCAACACGAATGCAGCCTGAGCCTCTCTACTTGCAGTTAGGGATATGCAGCTCTGGGAAAAGAGATAGCAAAAGTGGCAGTATTAATTCTGTCCATTTTTAATTAAAGTAGTAGAACACACATTTGAATCAAACAAATGGATGAAACAGGATATGTGAAAAATCAGGAAAAACAACACATGCTGTGATGAAGTAACTCTGAAGTAACTAAGATGGGTGCTAGGCAAACATGAATAAAACACCCTCCAGCAAGGACATCCACACATGAAATAAATGTTTTTAAAAGGCTGTTTTGCAGAGAATTCCACAATCAAAAATGTAATCACAAAAACTACCTTATGCTGCAGTGTCCCATTTAGGGGATTAGGAGAGTAATCACAATCTGCCCCAAGCAGCTCTGCCCCAGCGTCCTAGCATTGCACACATTAGAAATGATATTCCTGTTTTGATAGAGAATTCTAATGCAACCTAATGAACTCTGCAAAGAGAGCCTTTTAAAAGTCAGGTTGAACATCCCAAGGTCCCAAAGGTATCAAACAGCCTTGGTGGCTTTAAATCGTGTAGTTCAGAATATGAAAATCCAGAAGACTGAATGTGAAATGAATTCAATATTTCCCAGGTATGCCAAAGAAGCAGATGGCTTCTGAATCCATCGAAGGATCTGTAAATTCAAACATTCAATGTAGCAGGAAAGAAATAAAAGGGCATATTGATATTATCCCTTACAGAATAAATTTATAAAGAATGAGTTAATGCATTCCAGAATCTAGAGATTCCATAGATGGGAGAAAAGAAACAGCAATGAAAAAGCATTAGCACAGGCACTCCCAATGTAATCTAGTCAAAGCTAACCTTAACAGAAGCTTCAGGCTTTTAATACTTTCTCCACTATTGTATATTATTTGTGTCCTTGGAAACTGTAGAGTGATCTGGCAAATCATCTCTATTTTTTTTTAATTATTCTTTGTTTTTTCCCCCAAGGCAATCAGAGCTGTCATTCCCCATTTCTAACACAGATGGAAGACAATGATTAATTATAAATTTAGAGAAACCTCCCCAAATCTGAAACATCTAAATAGGTATGCCTTAACAAAGATTGACACCAGCAACAGACGCAGAAACCCAACAGATTGCAGACTTGTGTTTCAGGCCCTGGCTAGAAAAATCCACCTGCAGTGTGCAGTGTCAATACACTGACTCACGGCTGCAAGCCCAGGATCTGTTACCGATACCTCACTGCATAACAACGACTCAGCTGATAAACCCAGCATCACACGACAGCATTTAGTATTGCTGGGGGGGTGGAACTGGAAGTGGGAAATGAAGGAAAACTGCTGTTGTGAAATACAGAAATGCATCTTCATGCTGCAAAGCACAAACACAGCCACCTCCCTTCCCTGACAACTTCTTGACATGCCTGGCTCCTGAACAACAACACTCATCTCTGGCCCTTTTGAGGAATGAAGGGAAGGCAGCAATGCCTGTGTATCCATGGCCATCTTTATTTCCATGGTCCCTGGGTAGCTGTGGACTACCATGGCTGGCAGTACTTTAATCTCACTGCAGCTGGGCTCAGTCCACAGTGGAGCTCAGAGAGGATGGGAAGGGATGCAAATGGGAAATAGGATATGAGAGGTTAGGAAAATGAAGGGGAGAGCATTACACATAGCAGTGAATACACCTGTGAAGTAAAGCACGAAGTAAGAGTAGGGGGGGAAGGAGAAGGGGGCTCGTTTTCCCCTCATACCTTGCGTTTCCGATCTGCCCTAGAGATTTTCCGCTGCCTTTTCCTTTCCTTCTCAAGGTTTCTCTCCCTCTCTTCGAGTTCAGACTCTCGAACTTTTTTAATGGAAGCAGCCGCATGAGCCATTTTGGAGAGGAAAACACCAGTTCCAAGGAAGCTGTTTCCACCACACGGGGATATCCAGGTGATCTACTTTTTCCGCAAGGGCATTGGCTGCAAGCCAGAACTTCACAGTATAATCCACTCTTCCTCCTCCAGCACCCCAGAAAAGGTCACTGCTCTGCTCCAGCCTCTGCAGCACCCATAACTCAGAAGCATGAGAGCCACATCCACACACAAAATGTGCAAAAGTGCTTGCAGCCACGCACACAACCAGAAAGCAGCTAGCAAATATCTGCTAGCAGGCTGAAACTGCTTCAGCTTGGCTGTGGCTGCAAGTGAAGACAAGCTTCAGACTTAGCTGTGGAGTCAAAAAAACAAAGAAAAAGAAAAATCAGCCTTTAAACACACTTCACCAAATTGGAAAGGTCTTTTGGGATTCCTCCAGAGAGGCTGCGTCTTCTGACTGCAAGGAAGGCTCCAATTCAGCATCACCAGCAGGAGGGGGCAGCTCCCTTCAGCTTCTCACATCATCTTTATGCAGGGTGAGAAGAAAATGGTGCAGTCTTACTTACTGACTTGCTGCTGCTGCGACCGTCTGTGCTGGAAGCCCAGCACACGCTTTCCTGCTCTTCTCTTCCTCCTCACAATCTTCCTTTACTGCTGAGGTTGGTTGACAGGGAACCAGGAACAGGACCTGCTGGGCTCAGAGAGACCTGGCTCAGCCTGCTCACCTGGCAGGCAGCATGGAGAGTCGCCTGAAAATGGCTTTGCAATATTCAAGTCCTCATTGTGCCTTTATGGAGCCACGTGAGGCTGCATCAGGAAAGCTGCATTAAGCAACGAACCAAACGCAGCGAGGAGGGGGATGCTGCGTGGGGAAGCACACAGCGTAATCTCAGCTCAGCCTGCCCTGCTCAGCTCAACTCCACTGAGGTAAAAATAATACCACCAAGTGTGCTGCTCATTATTATTCTGTGCCAAAAAGCTGCTTTCAGACACTTCCTATGACAATTTATGAAGCCCTGTGTTGAAGGTAGGAATTATTATAGCTACGGATGAACAGAGACCAAAAGAGACAGAGATGATGTTAACTAGTCTCTCCTCCTCCTCACCCCAAATATCATTTGGGTTTGGGACATTAATTTATAGCATTAATATCACAGACAGATGGGTCTGTAATTCCCTCATTGCTTATCCCCCTGCTAAAACCAGCATATTAAAGCTCTACTACCGCCTCCCTGGGTAACTGTTATCACTATTAGTGTCAAGAATTTAGTCATTAAAATAGAACAGAGTTGAAAAGAGCTTTTGCATTGGAGTCCCTGGCAGACACCTGATCACATTTCAACTCCCTCCAACACCACAGATCTGGCCTCTGCCAGGCAGATCCTAAGGGAGAGGAGAACTGCAACACTCCAACGTAGCAGAGATGTTTGTATCCCTGGCTTAGCCATCCCAGAGAAGCTCGAGAAGTCCCTCCCGCTGTATGTGAAAATTAGGTTCATGACCTCCTGAGGAACCTAAACATACATAAGTCTATGGGACCTGATGAGATGCACCCCAGAGTCCTAAAAGAATTAGCTGATGTAGTCGCCAAGCCACTCTCAATAATATTTGAGAAGTCCTGGCAGTCAGGAGAAGTCCCTAGTGACTGGAAGAAGGGGCACGGTACACCCATTTTCAAAAAGGGTGTAAAGGAGGACCCTGGGAACTACTGACCTGTTAGCCTCACCTCTGTGCCTGGGAAAATCATGGAGCAGATTCTCCTAGAAAGTCTAATAGGGCACACGGAGGAGAGGGAGGTGATCAGAGACAGTCAGCATGGCTTCACTAAGGGCAAATCCTGTTTGACAAACCTAGTGGCCTTCTACAATACTGTGACTACCTCAGTGGACAAGGGACGAC